>CM067369.1:72426277-72803527 GCA_034401795.1 Chaetoderma sp. LZ-2023a | reverse complement strand
TTCAGTAGAGGCTATGTAACTAAAAATCTAGCAATGACTAGCTAATATAAGTCAGCCTCAGTCTGCTTGTCCATCAATTTTAATGCAGTGGCATGTTTATGTCATCTATCATTCTGTATATTCTGAAGGGCTAGGATCTGCTTGATTGCTCTTGTTACTAAATGTTTCTACTGAATTTTTTTAATGTTCCATCAAATAATGGCTTTCAAAATATTCATCAATGTTTGATCTTTTAATTAATTCCTTGAAATATATTGTTTTAAGTGTTGAAATGGTTATAAACCTTGTGTTTATCTCCTTGCAATACATGATGTGTGTGTGTTCAGTTGATGAAGGAGTTCTGCAAGGATAAACCCGTTTTATGCTCATGCTGGCCAAAAATCGCTCATGCGGTAAGACTTGGGAAATGTCCATCTGCAGACCACGAGAACACTATTTTTGAAAATTTACCACTGAAATGACTGGCTCTATAACCAAGCCAGTCATTCCAGTGTTAAACTTTCAAAAATACCCTCCCTTAGTCTGCAAATAGACATTTTCTATGAGAAAATTGAAATCTTCATGAAGACACTTGAGGGGTAAAGGATAAACTGCTAGTAAATAGTGATTCTGCTAATGCCTTCCAGATGCTAACCTGCAGCCAAGTTAGCTTGATCACTTGTAGCATGTGGTACCCTAAAGGACAGATGTAACAAACCCACCATCAGGAATTGATGTGATGAGCAGGACATTACATTTCTCACAGTACCCCTCCACCCCCACCCCACCACCCCTCCACCCCTAACACATACTCCTACAAGTCCTTGATTGGCATCCTGAGCATGAAGTTGTAAGCGTTTAAACAGGGTACACATTATTTGTCATAATCATATGCAAGCACCTGCATGCACGTGTTCCATGCCCCCAACCCACCCCACCCCCTCACCCCACCCCACACACACCTGTCACATTTAACCTTTAGTTGTTTAAAACAGTTTCAGCAGTCATACTAAAGAATGTCCAACTGTAAGCCAAGAGAAAACTATGTTTGAAAATTTCCATCTGGAATGACGGGCTCGATAAACGTGTGTATAAGAAATCTTTGGGTGAATAGGTTGTAATTATAATTTGACTGGATACTTTTGTTGTATAGCAATGTTTCCTGATAAAGTGTGTGTGTGTGTGTGCATGCGTGTGTGTGTTTGTCTGTATGTCTGTGTGTGTGGTTCAATAAACCTTGTTCTAGACATCTTCAGCAATTTTGTGTGGCAAGTTTGTCCTTGCATTCATAAGAATGCACTTGTTTTTCTGCAGCCCTATGGGAAGCGTAGGATGGCTAGGCATAGTGATCCAGATGGCCGCCAAGTGCAGATAAATGTTAATGTTTTTCTATGTACATGTAATTAGCAAGGGCTTATCCAGTCTCAAGACCACTTTCCAGATTTATTCTATACCATCATTGCATCCAGTCTACATCATAATTAAAACAATTTTCACATTTTTTCCTATTTTTACAGGGATTGTTGGAAGTAACTTATTTTGCACCAAGAATTAGGTAAATGGTAATGATTAATATTGTTTACCCAATGACAATAAAACTGTACAGATTTGCTCTATGCCATTATTGCGTCCAGACTCTGTCATAATGAAAATGATTGTCCAATTGTTTCCATATTTCTACATGGCTTGGACTTAGTTTATTGTGGACCAAGAATTAGAAGAATTATAAGAATGTTAAAGTTTTTCAGTGATGTTTTAGTTTATCAAGGGAAATTATTCAATCCCAACAAAACTTTACATAATTGTTCTTTATCATTATTGCAGCAAAATCAAAATGATTTAAAAAATTTTTTCCATACTTTTACACGGTGTGGACTTAGTTTATGTCTGTGTGATTTGTCTCCTTTTCAAGAATTAAAAGGTGTTTCATAAGCTCAGGCAATCTGAGCGAAATATTCCAAGTGAGTTAATAAGGTATCTTCGAGTCATTTAAAAATGTCTAATAGAAGAAAGTTAGTTTTCAATAGAGATTTGATTTATCAAGGGTTATACTAATTTAAGAAATCCTTATTTTGCGACTGCCACACGTGTGTGATATGGCGAAAAGCGGGACGCAGTCCATCCAGTTTAGTCAAAATGTCAAATGTCATCTAAAAGTCATCCAGAGACGTCTCATTTCTGTAGACTGTTCTGTCTCATATTTGATGTTTCATGCCTGGATTGCCTTTGAATTGTTTACTGAATACAGGCTTTGACAGTTGACTAAATGTGATGGGTAGTTTGAGCACTGTGACCTTGACTCCATCTAGCTCACGTTACCGTGACATTGGTGTAGACACACCCTATAATAATAATGCTAACACTAGGGTGACAACCAGCACCACCATTTTCATTACCTCTCCCTGAGTAAAAATACATAACATATCCTGTGCTCACTGTTTTCACACCTAATTAACCATTTAAGGCTCAAATAATTTTTTTGTTCAAGAAAATTCATTTGCAGACCAGAAAACATTATTTTTTTTAATTTACAACTGCAATAACTGGCATGCTTATCACGCCAGTCATTCCAGTTTAGAATTTTCCAAAATAGTCTTGTTTTGCAAATGGACCTTATTTAGGAGCACTTCAAAGACAGTTTTTGGCTAGCTAGGATTAATCAATTTAATTTGTTGTCTCAGTTTGCATTTGCAAACATACCCATATCATGGCCCACACCACTCAGCCCCAGCCCAAACAGTGGCATAGTGAGTGGCTGGCAAGCAGGGGTGGGCTGGGTTACAAATCAAATCACCTTTTTGGTACTTTCCTCTGGCGCCCCAGGATGGTGTGTGTGGTATGTGCACATGTATGCTACAGGATTATCACCAATGACGCTTTTGCCAAAATAAATAAATTTCTAAATCTATATTTATTATGCGTCTGTTTCTTTACCTGCTCTAAATTAAAGTCAAATCCTTATGATACTTTTAGAAGATGGCTATGTCTTTTATAGACAGTAACAGCTTTCAGCCATTTTCAAAGTGATCAATAGTGATTATTCTATAGCCGGGAATATACGACAGTTTAGTGGTACTAGGGCTTAATATAATATTAGCCATTTCATGGCAAAACTGGTCTCTCCAGTAGCTTTGAAGAATGTCCAGTTGCAAGCCAAGAAATTTTTTTTTTTAATTTACCACTGGAATAACTGCTTGATAAGTGACCCAATCCAGCCATTTCAGTCATAAATTTTCAAAAATATTCTTCTCTTGGCCTCTAAATGGACAGAGAGTCAATAAGAAAATATTTTTATTTTCTTGACCAAATTTGGTCATTAAAAGTTTACTTGATATTCCATCATTGGCATAATTTATAAATTAAATATGTCAAATAAGTCTACCGTTTTCATCAGTTCGCATAAATTATACAAAATAAACAATCCAGAGAGCTAAAGCATATTACTAAATTTTGACATATGGGTCTATATACTTTTATGAGGTGATGATTAAATTGTATTTATAGAAGGGTGGTGTGCGCAAAGATATCAATTTGGAGTCCTATGAGTTTGTTCTGAAAATACTCGGATGTGTCAGAGATATTAGTCACATCTCTGACTTTAGAAATGGTTACTGATTCATACTCTGGACAGAAGTAACCAGGTAACTATCTGCCTGCTGGATTTCTGCAGACTACATTTTCCAGGGGGTTTAGCTCTGGATATGCTGAATATTTTAAAAACAATTTGACTGAAAGTTGGTGGGTAAACCACCAACAACTTTCAGTCAAATTTAAAAAAAAAATTGGCATTTCCAGAGTTAGTACTTATTGAAATTATTGTCTGGTGGCTTGCGGTAGTCCGCCAGTGCAACACTGAATTCATGTTATCACCATTTTAGGGCAGACATACAGATCAAATACAGATGTTGAATATTTAGAAAATAAACTGTCTTAGGGCCAGTTATGACAACATTGATTGCAAGGGATTGGTGGGTGGAGTCTGGGTGGGGTGAAGCATCTTGATAGAGGGGCCAGAAAAATCTAACACAAATTTAATGCAAACAATTTTCTTCAATAATCTCAAAATGAGTAAACGCCCACTATTGCTTCCGAGATGATAATGCAGGAGAAAGCTTATCAGCATCTAATTCTGTTAATTTTCAATTAGAGCAGACCAACCCCACACACTTAACCCCCCCCCCCCACACACACACACACACTTATATCAGACAGGGGCACCACCTCCCAGCCACCCACCCAAGAGGGGCCAACTATTTAGAAACTGCAGAGGGTGGGACAACAAAAGTTCAAAAGCCAGTCCTCATCTGACTGGGTGCCATTGCTGCCTGATAATATCAAATAGTTATTAAGTTTGTGTATATATTTGTGTTTGTGCATGCAAGTGTCCATGAGTTTGTGTGTGCATGTGAGTGTGCGTGCAATGCTGTGCATATGTGTGTGTGTGTGTGTGTGTGTGTGTGTGTGTGTGTGCGTGTGCGTGGTGAGATACCTATGCGTGGTGAGATACCTATGCATGATGGCACCTACATTTGCCTGCCTGTTGGTGGAAGAGTATATTAATTGTAATTGAAAAACAGTACTGTAAATAAGACAGCTAGAATTATGAAAAAAATTATTAAAATACATTTGAATGAAACTTGAATTTGAAAGTTATTATTAAATATTATTATGCAAAACTATTGATGTATATACAAAGTCTAGTGATAGACCAGTCCTTAAACCTTTAATGGTCAAGATGGCCAAAGCGATTTCTGCAGGCATTTCAGTGGAAAATTCTTAAAAGTTATCATCTCTTGACCTACAATTGAACATTCCTTAAGATCAGTGCAGAGACTGGTTTTGGCCACCTTGTTCATCAAATGGTTAAATATCAGAGCAGTGTGTTTTTGTGTTCAGTAAAGTAGGTCTAGCTTGCTAGGTTGTATACTTCACCACTTGACCTCAGCATCGGTCATTTAAACTGACTACTAGGTTAATCCTTTTTATCACAAATTTGCCCAACACCCTCCCCTAAGTATAAATGTCTTCTTTTTTGTTAGCTGTTTTTATTTTATTTTTTAAAAACAATTTGACTGCAATGCATTGTTGTCGATGACTCAATCAAATTATTTTAATATTATGTATTCATTTTAATCAACATTATATATAGGATAGAATAGGTTAATTATAGTATAAGCCTTGCTGGCAGATGGACAGTTATTGTCCAGTTTTATGGACAGACAGATTATAGTGTGAATGGCGTTGCAGCTGTCAGCTTCACTGATCATGGGGTCCAGAGATTCAAATCAATCAATTGATTTAACTCCCTTTTATACACTCTCTGTATGTCCTAATGAGATTTTAACTGTCCAACTGCAGCAAGCTACCGGACAATAATTTCAGTTGGCAATAATCCTGGACCTTTTGATTATTTTGAAAACAATTTGACTGAAAGTTGTTGGTGGCTAAGCCACCAACAACTTTCAGTCAAATTGGTTTCAAATTATTCAGCATATCCAGAGTTAAATCCCATGGAAAATGTAGTCTGCAAAAATTAATCCTCAAATTTTTTCAAGACAAGTTCAATTTGCAGATCATCTGAACAATATTTTTGAAAATTTATCATTGGAATGACAGGCTCTGTTATCGAGCCAGTCATTCTAGTGGTAGATTTTATGAAATAGTTTTCTCTTGGCTCGAAAAATAATGGACATTTCTCAAGAATGCTGCTGAACTAGTTTTTTGGCTACATTGAGTGTTAAAGGGTTAATCATTCGCTTTTATGTAGCTCATGAAAGCTAGACATCTGGTATTTCATGATAGGTGTTATGACTTATTAGTAAATATCAAGGCCGCTTCATATTGAAAAAAACTGTGTCAAATCAATCATGAGAATAGATCCCTGTATGTCTGCATACCTGAGCCGCTATATTGACATATTTCATGGAAGTCATGTTGTTTCGTGTCCAAACCAGATGATTGTACGTAGGTCTGGCACCGTAAAAATAGGTCACTCCTGACACATTATAATAAAATCCGTTGTTATTTTTTACTTGGTAATTTCAAAATTATGGTAAAATATATATGTTTTCAAGGTAGATAATAAAAGAACTGAAATTTAAACCAAATAAGTGGCACCTAGCTGTGTTACTTAGTAATTTATTTCTATATTTTGAATGCCCACTGGCACGTATATATGTGTATGCGTGCGTGTTAGACAGCGCAACACTATTTATTGATTACTTATGGTAAGGGAGATAACTCATTGTTAGATTAAATAACCAACTCTAGGCAAAGAAACATTCTATTCTTAGTATTTTTCCCTCTTTGGCTATGCGTGCGTGTGTGTGAATGTGTTCACATGGGCGGGCAGTGCATTATTATTATTATTAGATCACCTGGCCTGAAAGGCCAAGTGAGCTTATGCCATGGCGACCGTCCGTCGTCTGTCGTCCGTCAACTTTTCCTTTAAAAGACTTCTTCTCAAGAACTACTGGGCCGATTTCAATTATATGTGACAGGAAACCTCTTTATGGCATAGGGATCCGAGTTTGTTCAAACGAAGCCGATCAGCCAATTTGGCCGGTGGCCATCTTGGATTTTGGTTGATTTTAGGAAGTCTTTAAAAATCTTCTCCGAAACTAATTGAGGGATCGATTCAAAACTCATGAAATGTCATCTAGGGGAAGAACTGGACTAAGTCTGTACAAGGGACCATGATTGGCCAAATAGTTTGGCAGCCATCTTGGATGACTTAGTTTTCCCGAAAACAACTTCTTCTCCAGACCCGCTGAAGAAAGTTTGTTCAAGGGAAGGTGATACGTCAAAAAACATGACCGCCCTGGACCAATCAAACTGTAGCATATTTTACAGACATTTTGATTTTTTAATTTCATGGATTTTGAAGCCGAAATTGGTTTTATATATGTTGTTGAGTATGCTGATTTCAAATTTGCCACTTTCGAAACTGTCGTATAAATGGTTTGGTGGCTATCTTGGATCGTTTTCCCACCAAAACTCCCGTACTAAAGGATATTTGGCAGGAATCATTCGTAGGGCATAAGGATCCAAGTTGATTCAAACGAAGCCGATCGGCCAATTTGGCCGGCAGCCATCTTGGATTTTGGCCTATTTTGAGAAATGTCTTTAAAAATCTCCAAAACCTCTTGGAGCATCGATTCAAAACTCAGGAAATATGATTTAGGCGAATAACTGAACTAAGTTTATTCAATGGAATGTGATTGGTCAAATAGCTTGGCAACCATCTTGGATGACCTAGTTTTTGCGAAAATTACTTCTACAGAACTGCTGACCAGATTGAGCCGCAATTTGGCAGATATGATTAGGGACTAAGGGCCATTAATGTTTGTTCAAGGGAAGTTGATACATAAAAAACATGGCTACCATCGACCATTCAAAATGTAGTGTTTGGCGGCCATATTCGATATTTTTATTTGATGGATTTTGAAGCCGAAATTGGTTTTATATAGGTTTTTAGGTATTGTGGTTTCAAATTTGCAATTTTCGAACTGTCGGATATGCGGTTTGTCGGCTATTTTAGATCTTTTTCTTACAAAAAAATCCCATACTAAAGCAATGGGAAATTTAAAATGTCTTCTTGAGAACCACTTGGCCGATTTCAAGCATATTTGACTGGAGGGAATAAGGAAACAAATACAAAGGAAGATGATCGGCCAATTTGGCCTGTGGCCATCTTGGATTTTGTTGCCCTTTAGGAACATTTTAAAAATCTCTGAAACTGCTTGGGGGATCGATGCCGACCTCATGAAATATGATCTATGGCAAGGGCTGAACCAAGTGAACTTAATTTGCCAAATGGTTTGGTGGCTATCTTGGATGACCTAGTTTTCACGAAAACAACTCCAGAACTGCTAAATGGATCGGGCCGAAATTTGGCGGATATGATTAGGGGCAAATTTCTGAGAAAAACCTAAAACCACTTAATTATTAACCACTGGGCCAATTTTAATGAAACTTGGCTAAACTTTCTTCGCCAAAATTTAATTGTTAAATTTTTACAGTGGTGATCTGATTTTATTCGGTTGTGCCAGTCGGCAATAATTCCAGGTGAGTGACACAGGCCCCTTGGGCCTCTTGTTATATTGCTTATACATTGCTAAAGATGGCAGTGCATGTAGGAATGTCTTGAAGTTAATTTGATGAAACCCGTGTCACAATCCAGTCCGTCATTAACCCTTTCACCGATGACATCCCCATATCTCACCTCTCAAGGCAACCATACAAGAAAACTATTGAAAATTTGAAATTAATTTGACTGGAAACTGTTGCTGTCTGTGTTTTATATGATAAAGCATTTACTTTTCCTGGATCTGTCTATGAAAGATGAGGTAGAGGATAAACATCCACATTAACTGTATAACCTTAAAATTTGTTACGGAAATGTTAATTTGCAGAGTAAGAGATTATTTTTGAAAATTTATCACTGGAATGACTGGCTTGTTTATCAAGTCAGTCATTCCAGCCAGTAAATATTAAAAAATAGCCTTCTCTCTGTCTGTATATGTAATGGAGATTACTCAAGACCTATGCAGAAGTAGATAGAGGGAGGGGATGGTCGAGTTAATGGCATTGAATGGGTTAAATTCCTGGGGTTAACGTTGTATCAAAAAATTAGTATTATGCTTTAATATCATGTAAAACAAAGCATTACTTTTGTCAAACATCTTATCTAATAGCCGCCCCTAGACGTGTTTCAAAATGTAATACAGCTTTATTATTATATATCATGTTTTGGTGTATATGACATGTTTTTCTGTGACAATCTCAAATCTATTCCCACCCATGCACCCAGATATACATAGATCTTGAAACATTTTAACCCTTTAATCCTTAAACCGGACAAAGCGGTTTCTGCAGTGGTCTTGAGAAATGTCCATTATCTTTGAAAATTTACCACTGGAATGACTGGCTCGATAACTGAGCCAGTCATTATAGTAGTAAATTTTCAAAAAAAATCTCTTGCTCTGCAAATGGACATTTTCTATGAGAAAATAAGTGTAAAATCAGAAGTACTGGAGAATAGGTGTTAGTACGTTAACCCTTACAGACCCAAAATGACAAATTTCTTTTAATTCAATGAATATTCTCTGAATATTTATCCACTCACATTTTGAAAAAACGGAAGGGATATTGCAATCGCCTCTGTCCATCTGTCCATCCATCTGTCTTGCTGTCCATCCATCTGTCTGTTTGTCCGACTATCTCCTCCGAAACCATTTAATGGAATTCAATCAAATTTGCCATGTGCATTACTAATATAATATCACATTGCAAGACAACATTTACATTAGTCTCTCCCAATAGGGTGGGGTGGGAGCAGAGTGGAGATGGATGGATCAGAAAATCAAAGTTAGCTAAATTCAGTAAAAATTTGTATTTTCATTACCCATGTGATTGTGGATTGCAGGGCAATTATGCTTACATTAGGATTCACCCACAGGTGAGGTGGAGTATGGAAGGGGTGCCGGCAGAAGTTGGCGAAAGCTTGGGATTGACTTGACTTGGATGAGAAGAGGGTACTGCACTCGGGTCTGTCTTCATGTATCTGTATGTGTGTCTGTTCGGAGATGTTTCTCGAAAACTTCTTGTCCGATTTGGCTCAAATTTTAACACAGCAAAGAAACTTACCGTATAAGAGGATTTCTAGACATTGGCCGTGATCTGGATAAAATAACCCAGATCTAAATCAGATCATATTCTGGATTTATGGATATCTCCGAAAGTAGTGGACCGATTTGGCTCAAATGTTAAAGGACAATTCCAGGATGATAAAAAGTGTGCTTTGTTTGAAAGATTAGTACATATTTAATGAAATTACACCAGAATAATAACCAGATAGAAATAGTGTAACCAACTATCGCTAGATAAAGTTGGTAAAATTTACAATTTTTCCCACATCGGGGCGCTGCCATTTTATCGCGTCTAGCGACATCAGCCCCGCACCACCGCTATTGCTATGACTGGAGGAGCGAGGCCAATAAATGCAGGTATATATTTTAAGGAAGTATACGTAAATGATAATAGCAAATGAACCACTGAAGTGATTCCAATGATTCTAGGACCTCTAAATAGGTGCCCCCCCCCCCCTTCAGGATTAATAGGATATAATGGATGTTAATATTGGATGAGAGGTTCAAAAGACTGGAATATATAAAAAAAATTATTCATCTAAGATACGATCTGAGAATATGTTATCCTTTTTTGGTAAAATTCAGCATAAGATGGTTTTTTTCTCGCAGACTCTATCGTTGCGTATTGTCATTAAATTGTAGTGTGCTCAAAGCTGAAAGAAATGGCTATTTGCCTGACCAATTATAATTTTGCTCATGTGAATTTTCATTGCCGATCAATATTGCCCGGCAAGATGTAGTAATTTCAATAATTAAGATATTTTGATGGAATTATTCCCGTTATGTGATAACATCGTAAAGCTTTGGCACAGCAAATTCAATCATTGTAGCTGTAATACTCATTCTGAGAAGGGATGATGGATAGAGCGCATCCTGAAATTTGTGTTTGAAATTTTGCTGGCGTAATTATTCCCGCAGAGTGTATCTTTTGAACCACTAGGCCGATTCTAACATCCCTAGCATTGGATAAATCTTCGAATTTGCCGCTACAGGTAGGTATAAGAATTATTACAATCGGTTCTGTGGTTCCGGCAATATTATCATATCATATGTTTTCTTGGAATATATATTTACACAGCCTGAGACACATGCTATAACTGTATCTTGAGTGGGCTGAGTTATTTGACAATACACAGGTGTCAAGTGTGCCACTTCACTTAACCCTTATCCCATGGTGTAAAATGCTTAATAGCCAGCCTACTTACAGAGATAGTGCCAGGGTACATTTTAAAAAAAAAGTGTTGCTGCAGCATGTTGCTGTTGTGCAGAGCAATGACTTACAGCAGCATTGTTACCAAAATAAACACATTCTGATAGGATAGAAAAAATGGAATCTATGCTTCAGCGGTCTAGGCGTTAACAATTCCCCACTGACTTCAGATACTAGAATTACTTGAAAAACTTACTAGCTTAACTGGACAATGTCCTAATGATTACAAATTAGCACTGTTAGGCCTCCATGCATACACATATTTACTGTACAGCCTTAGTGCTAGGCAAATATAGCGTTGGTGTGGGGGTAACCTCAGGATCTCATTAAATCTCGCTCTTGTTGCAAGAAAATGGCACCGCCCCGGAGATAAAATAATCCCATGTTTACGATGGTATAATTACTCATATTATTTATCTATTGTTTTTATTTAGGATCCAATATGTTAGTCATATAATAGTCTTTCAAATAAAGTACACTTTTACGAATCCCGGAATTGTCCTTTAACACAAGATAAGGTGTGACGGTACACTATGATTCCACAATGTCAGGAATGATCTGACAAATCAGGAAAATCAGGGAATCCGAAAGTTTCCAGAACATCCGAAAAATCTTTACAATGTGACAAAAACGGGACTGCGAGGGTTTGCAGTGTGTGATTGCTCAGGTTGTAATTCTAAACCAGTGAATTATGAATGGTGTATATGTATGTTCTTGTGAAAAATAGAGAAAAGAATGTTTATTGCTTGAGAAACGATTTGCTTATCTAACAAAATAGGTTAAAAGTCAGAAATAAATTTGTTTAAAAAAGGTGATTGTCAATGTGAAAAACCTGTCAGGTTTGTGCAAGAAAGATGATTATGTTATATATAGGGATGGTCTGTGTTAAGTTACCTGGCTAGTTTAAGCTTGTAATGTGTGTCAATGAATGACTTTTAAACTTTTTGGAGCATGTTTTAACAAATAAAAGTTTTAATTAAGATAAATGTAAATGATATATTATCAGGTTGCATCTGAAGGGGTAATGTCCTATTGAGAATTATACAATGATGAAATAATACTGATAATTATAGCAAAATCCCCATCGATACGTGTTCAATCATTATTATTATCCACACATTTTTTCCCAGAAAAGTTGGGATTATGCTGTCCTGCTCACGTGCGTACATATGTGCGTGAGTTCATTCATGTAAAACGTTTATTGTAACACAACTCCTCCAAAACCGTTGGATGAAATTAGGGGTTTGAGGGTGAAAGAGTCAAGAAATTGATTGAAACGAATTTAGTATGTGAGTTGCCCATATGTGCAAGAGGACATTTACATTTGGCTTCGCCCCGTGGGCATGGTTTGGGGTGGGTGTGGGGGCGGGGTTGGGGTGAGGGGAGATCAAAATAACAAGAACTTGAATGTAGCTCATTTGGTATGCAAGTTACCCATATGATTGCAGAGTACATGCACATTCGGTTCCTCCACTTCAAGGGGTGTGTGGTCGGGTAGGGGTGTCAAAACATCAAAGTGGTGAATGTGCGGATTTGCGCTGACACGTCATTGATTGAGAAAACTAGTAGTAGACTGTGTTTAGCTTCACCAAATTATATTATTTATGTTTAATAGTTTCAATGTTTATTGGGAAATGATTGTGTGTTATGGTTGCTTTGACCCTTTGACACTCAAGCCAGCCAGAAACAGATTCTGCAGTGGTTTTGAGAAATGTCTATTTGCAGACCAGGAGAAGAATATTTTTAAAAGTGTACCACTGGAATGATTGGCTCATTAGCAGAGCCAGTTATTCTGGTGGTAATTTGTGGGCCAAAAGAAGACAATTATTTGAAATTTTACCACTACTGAAAGAGACCTGGCTTGGTTGCCAGTTTTTCCAATGGTATGCTTTAAAAAATAGTATTCTTGGCTCACAAATGGACATTCCTGAGCAGAAAATTGACTAAATCTTGATCATTAAAGCGTTAGGTTATAGCTTCTGACCACAGCCATGTATTTAGCCATGTTGATGAATTCTCCAGTATATTGCAGGTCAATAAAACTTATGTTTTGTCTTAGTGAATGTCCCTTGCAGGCCGAAAAACTACTTTTGAAAATTTGTAAGAATAGTTATTTTCATGGCAGCCCAAATGGAGATGTCTCAAGAGCTCTGCAGAAGTCATTTTGGCCCAGGTTGATAATGAAAGGATTAAACTGGCTTCTGTAGTGGTCTTGAGACAGGTACATTTGCAGGTGAATAAGAGAAGTTACTTCCGGAATGACTGGCTCGATAGCCTGCATATGAATATTTACTAAGCAAAAATGTTAGTTTTATCACCCAATCTTGAGGATTAAAGGGTTATATATGCATGGTTCACTGAACAGCATACCTTATTTACTTAGGCATAGTTCTTTCAATACTTTCACCTACAATCACCTGAACCTCAGGTAATGGAACAGGATAAAGGTGTGTTCTGCATCAAATCTAATGCCAGAAAAAATATACTCACGCATCGATAGTAAGTCAACCACACATATGATAAATAGGTCAGCAATGTATCAATTGTAGGTCAGTATCACTTACTTTTCATAGCCCACTCAATAGCCAATGTCCATTCAAATATTTCAAAGCATTCATGCATGATTACCAATATCAGGACATATGGCTGCATTTTAATAATAGGTCAAATTTAAAGATGCGGTAACCGCCGAGATATAAATAAATTTAGAAATTTTCAGTATTTTTACTGTAATATAAGTGTCATGGTGTATTATTAGTGCGTCCTAATTTTTATACATGTATTCCGACCCAGTCACACATTTTTATTATTTGTTGTTTTTCTGGAAACTTGTGTGTGTGTGTATGAGTTTTCAATTTCAGGAAGCTTTATATATACGAAACAATCCAGTTGGAAAGAACTCAAAAATTTTAAACATGTCTAGACAGTTCGCGGGCATCAAACAAAATACTAGTGGCACTGCGATTGCCGATCCAGAAACATCAAAGTGAGATACGCAGGGAGGCCTGAAACCACAAACAAATAAGTTGCATAAATCGCAAACTACCGCTAAATCGCAAACCACCTAGCGAATACTGTGGTTTCGCTGCGAAACGGACATGCAGGCAATCTTCAGATTTGTGTTTACATTTTTATACCCTGCCAAAAAATTTGGCGGGGTATTATGTAATGCCACCGCCCGTCCGACGGGTGGGCCGGCGGTCGGGCGTACCGGTGGCAGAATGGTTTCCGGATGATAACTCCGTTACCATTTGGCGGATCGCATTGAAACTTCATAGGGTGGTTGGACTAGGGCTTGGGAAGAAACTTATCGAAATCGACGATGATCCGAAATCCAAGATGGGCGCCAGCCACCGGCGTCCATCTTGAAAATTGGTTTCCGGATGATAACTCTGTTACCGTTTATCAGATCGCTTTGAAACTTCATGGAATGGTTAGACTAGGTCTGGGGAAGAAACCTATCGAAATTGACAATGATCCAAAATCCAAGATGGCCACCAGCCACCGATCGGCGTCCATCTTTAAAATTGGTTTCCGGATGATAACTTCGTTACCTTTTATCGGATCGCTTTGAAACTTCATGGAGTGATTAGACTAGATCTGGGGAAGAAAGCTATCAAAATCGACAATGATCCGAAATCCAAGATGGCCACCAGCCACCGGTGTCCATCTTGAAAATTGGTTTCCGGATGATAACTTCGTTACCGTTTATCTGATCGCTTTGAAACTTCATGGAGTGGTTAGACTAGGTCTGGGGAAGAAACCTATCGAAACAGACAATGATCCAAAATCCAAGATGGCCGCCAGCCACCGGTGGCCATCTTGAAAATTGGTTTCCGAATAATAACTCCGTTACCGTTTGGCGGATCGCATTGAAACTTTATAGGGTGGTTGGACTATGTCTGGGGAAGAAACGTATCGAAATCGACGATGATCCAAAATCCAAGATGGCCACCAGCCACTGGCGTCCATCTTGAAAATTGGTTTCCAGATGATAACTTCGTTACTGTTTATCGGATTGCTTTGAAACTTTATGGAGTGGTTAGACTAGGGCAGGGGAAGAAACCTGTCAAAATTAGCAGTGATCCGAAATCCAAGATGGCGCCAGCCACCGGTGGCCATCTTGAAAATTGGTTTCTGGATGATAACTCTGTTACCGTTTATCGCATCGCTTTGAAACTTCATAGAGTGGTTGGACTAGGTTTGAGGAAGAAACTTATCGAATCGACACTGATCCAAAATCCAAGATGGCCACCAGCCACAGGCTGCCATCTTGAAAGTTGGTTTCTGGATGATGTCTCTGTTACCATTTATCGGATCACTTCCTAGGGTCGTTGGAATATGTCTGGTGAAGAAACCTAATCAAACTTTACGATAATCCAAAATCCACTATGGCCACCAGTCAGCGGCAGCCATCTTGAAAATTGGTCTCCGGACAATACCTCCTTGACCGTTTAACGGATCGCTTTGACACTTAATAAGGATTACTGGTCTGAGGAAGAAATAAATATTTTCTGATAGCTGTGATTTATTAGTTTGTCATCATGGCAGGGGATTATGCGCCATTTACGGAGCTCTTGTTTATATTTGTGAAATTCATAATTAATGCATCTTTGGATATTGAGTAGTCATATATATATAAGAATTCATGTTAAAATGGGAGTATTGACCCACTGGAAGCGTTTTATTGACAAAGTTCCATATATAAAATTTATAGCTCTATTAGGTTTCACCTCTTTAACCCGTAGCACACTGATGTCAATATTCCATCTTTTACTGTGTCAATATCACAGAAATTGGTGTACATTTTTCAACAATTTTGGTGGAAGATGTTGGTGTCTACAACAGCACCAATTCTCCCACCAAATTTGTTGAAAAATGAACACCAGTTCATCTGTTAATTTAATTTGAAAATTTAAAGTTTTGACACCAGAGTGGTACAGGTTAAAGGTTTAACTACATGATCGAATACTAACCCTTTAACGTTCACGCTGGTAAAAAAATGACCGCTGTACTGGTGATGACAAATGTCCTTTGTAGACCAAGAGAAGAGTATTTTTGAAAATTTATTATTGGGATGACTGGCTCAATAACTGAAGCAATCATTCCAGTGATAAATTTTCAAAACTAATCTTTTCTTCGCCAGCAAATGGTAATTTTCCATGAGAAAACTGAAATTTTTGTGAACAAATTTGAGGATTATAAAGAATTAAATGGGAGAAAATGTTTTGTCCAAATCCTAAGGAAAATTACCAAGGATGGTAAACTGCTTTCATAAACCTTGATCACTAGTCTCATAACATTTATGCCTTTCTACTGGATTTAGAATTCAAAATTAACAACAGTAGTCTCATAGCAAAATTCTTTTAAAAATGATGAAGTTGACATATAAATTTCTGACGCTATGTTAGTTATGCACGAAAATGACTCGTTCATACTAAAAAAATATGATAAGTTATGCTGTGTGAATGCGTGGAATAAATAATAAACAAGGCCACACTAGAAAATAGATGATCGTGAAAAATAATGACAGCAGCCATTACAATAAAAATTGTCATTTGTATTTGGCTTAGCTTTCAGTTTTGAATTAATGATAAATGAGATTGTCATTAACTGCTAATTAAGAGAAAACATTTAGCTTTTGAGACAGGGAGGCAGATGATTGGCCTAACAATACTGCTTCAAGTCAATGTGACTTTCATTATGTATGCAAAAGTGACAGAATACACCCTTCAGCAATAACACACTAAGAAATTTGTATAGCAGCTTAAGAGTCCCATCCATCCGTATGTCCATCCCTCCGTCCATCCATCTGTCTGTCCCTCCATCCATCCATCCATCCATCCATCCATCCATCCATCCATTCATTCATTCATTCATTCATCCATCCATCCACCAATCTCCGGTCTGTCCATCCGTCCTTCCATCCATATGTCAGTCCATCCGTCCATCCATCCGCACGCCCACCCACCCACCCACACAATCCATCTATCCATCCACCCATACATGTCCACCCATCCATAATCCATCCACCCACATATCCAACCACCCACCCACCCACCCACCCATCAATCCACCAACCTATCCATCCATCCACCCACCCACCCACCCATCCATCAATCCACCCACCCACCCACCCACCAATCCATCCATCCATCCATCCATCTATCCACCCACCAATATTCACCCATCCATCTATTCATCCGTCCATCCATCCACATTCCCATCACTTGGCACCAGCCATCCTAGCCGCCAGCTTGACGCACCCGCTCGTCAGCCCACCCATCCAACTGTCTGCCCATCTGTCCATCCATTAAGTAAATAATATCTCGTTGTGGACCATCTGATTATACATGTCATTGTATGTGTCAATTTGTCCAGGCTGGATCAATAATGCCAGATGAATGATTGCACGCCTCCTTGTAACACTAACAAATTTGTTGGGTCTAATATACAGTACATCTAAAAATAACTAAATGCTTCCAGAACAAAATAAAACAGACAATTGAATATTTTGAACATAATGGGCCTTTCCACTTTATTCATCCCTCATGTGACGAAATGAATGACGTGGATAAGTACGTCACGAACGCATATTTGAAGACGGATTATGCGTTGTTGTACGACTTGTATGGCTTTACTATTTAATAAATATTCTGTTGAATATTTTGCAAGTAATTTGACTGGGCGGGGCGCTGCACCCAATCAAATTAGTTACAAAATATTCAATAGCTTACCTGTATATTTTTCAGGAAATTGATAGTTAGGGCATTCAGGGATCGATCAATCCCAATGTGGCAAACTGTGGGTGGAGTTAGCTAGAGGTGGGCGGGCCATAGTTAAAACTGGAAAGGTCTGGCCATTGGATTGGAAGACACAATTGCTTCCTAAGGCAGTGATATTTTCCAATTCAGTTATATTCAAAATATTCAACGGAACATTTCTTACATCATGTTCAATATTGTACTAACTAACATATTTCTGTTTTTGATTTAGAAACTATTTCTGAGCTTTACTGTAGTTAAATTTGTTAATTTTGTATGAATTTAATCTTAATTATCTATGCGAAGTGCTGGCTGCATCATACACACCATCCTCTCACTTGTTTAATTAAGCCAGTGCAACTAAAACTTATTTTAAGAACAAATTCATTGACTATTGCTTAAGCAGCAACAACTTATATTCAAATTGTTTTCAAATTGTTTAATAGCACTTGAAATATATAACAAGTGTCTAGTTTTAATGCAAACATTTCAAAAACTTAATTAGTGTTTAAATATGCTCTATATTCTGAGTTAATTACGAATGCTATTTAATACTGGCAAAAATAAGTGCACCCTAAAGCTTTCGCCTCGCGGCGTAGACAGGCTTAAAAAATTAATACATTTTGCCGAAAGCTTTAGACCTTCACAAAATCGAATCCGTGTGATACAGAAGCAAAACGTCAATCATGCAGACAATGTTAAATGGGAACAGGCATTTTAAGTGACATAAAGTTATGTTGTATGCTAGTGTTTCAAGTTTAGTAGTAAATTAAAATATTTTGTAGGTTTTTAAAATGTATTTTAATTAACTCAGTTTATGTAATAGAGATCTGTCTTTTCCAACTATTCAGAATCATTTTATTACCCATTTAACAATTTAATGACTAAATTTGGTCAAGAAAATTTAAATTTGCTTATTAAATGTCTATTTGCAGGCCAAGAGAAGACTATTTTTGAAAATTTACCACTAGAATGACTGGCTCGGTTCTCGAGCCATTCCAGTGGCCAATTTTTAAAAATCACCTTTTGGTCTGCAAATGGACCTTCCTCAAGAGCACCGCCGGCTTCATCATGAACGGGTTAATGGTCAATCAAACAACAGCTTCTGCATGTGTCCTTGAGGAATGATTGCTCATCTGCAAGCCAAGAGAAGGCTATTTTTGAAAGTTTATCACTGTAATGCCTGTCTTGATAAACAAGCCAGAGCTTTCGTTGATCAAGGTTAAAAAATTGTATTCTTGAGATTTTACCTACAAATGGACATTCAATAAACAAAAATGTGCATTTCTGTGATCAGAATCTTGACTATTAAGGTTATAATTGCACAATTTAGGCCACAGCTGGTTACTTTAGGCCGACCATCAGCATCTAGGTAAATTTATTTTGAGATCTTAATATTTCTTGCTTTGAATCTAGGACTGAAAGGGGATGGATCTTTTGAAAGCTAATTAGACTGTAAAGCAGTATTGAAATTGATTTTCCTTACCAAATGTCAGTCCAGATTCAGCACAGTTCAGAATTAACTTAAAATGTTTCCAAAACAAAATAAAACATACTCTTGAATATTTGGAACATAATTAGATTGGAAGACTGCTACCTAAGCCAAATTAGTTTCAAAATATTCAACAGAAGGTTTATTGGATTGTAAATTCATGAAAGACATACTTGTACTTGACAGACTTTTCAATGATCATACGTAATTATGTTCGTGACATTAGCTAACTAATGATGTAATTCACCTTTCCAGAGTACCCACCAATCATATGACATCGTAATCATCTACGTGATGTGTAGAATGACATCATGATGGATGACGTCATGAATGACGTCAATAAGTACGTCACGAATGTATATTTGAAGACGGTCTATAGGCAGCAACAGCACCCAGCCAAATTAGTTACAAAATATTCAACAGCTTTCATGTACAGTTTTCAGGAAATTGATAGCTAGGCCATTCGACGATCGATCAATGGGTGGAGCTTAGCTAGTGATGTGCGGGGCATAGCTAAAAATGGAAAGGTCCATTCATGAATCCTGGTTGTCAGTCAATCATATCACATATCATGTCACCCTCGAATTTGCTCAAGAAAATTTAAATTTTCTCATAGAAATTGTCAATTTTCAGACCAAGAGAAGACTATTTTTGAAAATTTACCACTGGAATGACTGGCTCAGTTATTGAGCCAGTCATTCCAGTGGTAAATTTTCAAAAAATATTCTTCTCTTGGTCTGCAAATGGACAATTACTCAAGACCACGGCAGAGGCCATTTTGGGCTGATATGAGGGTTAAAGGGTTAACTGAGTGATGCGTAGGCTTAGATTTAAATTATTGTCTGGTGGCTTGCAGCAGCGAGACAGTTAAAGGGGTAGAACATATATTTAGAAATAAAACAATCTTAGTATTTAGTCTGGCCAAGATCATAATGTGAATAAACCTTGTTTTTAGTATATACAGTTTCCATCAGATTGCTCCACACTGCTCTATATGTCTGTACACCATTGTAATGCTGAAATCCCAGTCAAGATAAGATGTTTATTGTAAATTGCTTTTTGTCGAGTCCTGCACAATGGCTCAAAGAACTGTGCAGAATGTGCTCCAAAATCCTGGCATCTACGGGGTTCAAGAATGAGGTAGCATGTTTTTCAAAATGCCCAGCTGACTAGACATCCACAGGCTCAGGCCTTGATCTAAGATTGAATATGTTAATGAGATGACTTTTTTTTTATAGACTACATCTCCCCCACCTCTTCCTCATTATGCAATAACTCCCGGCCTCACTTAGTTTTTTTAATTAATACTAAACACTAGGAAACATATTTTAGCGAAACTCGTTATTAAATTATGAAATTAATACTTTATTCTGATCATATAATATCAATAGTTTAATTTTGACAAACAGCTTCAGGAGACAGATCCAGACTAGCTAACAAACAAACGGACAGACAGACCCTCAGTATCGCAGTAGCCTATTTCCGCTATGCGGCACATGTAAATGGAATAAGTAATAACTCAGTGAGGTGTTATCATCACACTGACTGACAAGGTTAATATACCATGGAACAACACAGGGTGTTACTGGGCCAGACATTCATTCATAATCCTGTGCCCTCTATTATTGTCAGTACATCTAGGCCATTTAATACATAGATCTTGTCTATCATCAAGGTACCACTGTAGGTAATTCACATTGCTAGAGTACCCTTGGATGATCTGATGTCATATGAAGTCATCCTCACATCATAATCATTACGTCATAAATGATTCTATTCGGGCCTGTCGTTAACGTTTAATAGTCCGACACGTTGTACGAATTGTATGTCTCTACAATTTAATAAACATGCTGTTGAATATTTTGAAACTAATTTGACTGGGCGCTGTTGCTGCCGATTGGGGCATAGCTAAAAATCTATACAACAATTTAATGTTTGTTTCAGTAACCTCTCTGAAATTATATGTTCCAAGAATTGATGATAAAAGGTGTTGAGAGAGTCAGTAAAATGCAATGGCCTTAGAACAGCTGATCCTACATTAGTGAGTGTATGTGGTGTGCGTGGTTCATGGGTGTGTGTGTGCATATATTTGAGTGGATGCATGCGTGCGTGCGTGCGTGCGTGCGTGCGTGCGTGCGTGCGTGCGTGCGTGCATGCGTGTGTGTGTGTTTGGGTGCGTGTGTATGTTGAGCATGTGTGTGTTTGTGTGCATGCCTGCCTGCCTCTGCGGGTGTGTGCATGCATGCATCCTTATGTGTGTGCATGCGTGTGTGGATGTGTGTGCATGCATGAATGTGTGTGTTTGTGTGGTTGTGTGTAAAGGTGCATGCGTGCATGCGGTGCCTGCCTGTATGAGTGCGTGTGTACCTCAGTGTCAGGGTGTGTGGATTCAAGGTTGTTGTGTTTGTTTAATCACTATAATGTATCCATGAAGTGCCTTAACCCTCTCATGCTTGCTCTCCAAGTACCACCACTTTACAGAGCAGTGACTATGCACAGTAAATCCATTGAATATTCTGAAAATAATTTCATAGAAACCTGTTATTAGCTACAAAGAAAGCAGTTTTTCAGTCAAATCAACATCAAGCAATTCAAGAAAATATTTCATCAGTATTTATTTATCCTATTTCGTCTTTCGAGTTGAGAGGGTTAGCCTTGGTTATTTTTTTTCAAATTTGGCAAATAAAAATGCTTTTATGATATATATGTCAAGGGTTTTGAGCTGACCTGGTGCAGCAAGGATATATAGCTGATGCAGCTAAAATGGAGGCTATGGCCTATATTAACCCATTAAGTGTCAAGATTGGTAAAGAAAATTAAAATGTTTATTTAACCGTTTAATGGTGAAATTTAGTCAAGAAAATTTTTGTTTTTTCATGTTAAATGTCCATTTGCATGCCAAGTGACTATTTTTGAAAATTCACTACTTTAATGACTGGTTCGGTTACCTAGGCAGTCATTTCAGTGGTAAATTTTCAAAAATACTCTTCTCTTGGCCTGTTTATGGACATTTCTGAAGACCATTACAGAGGCCAGTTTTTAGCTCACCTGGCCTAAAAGGTTATGCCATGGCGACTGTCCGTCGTGCGTCGTCCGTCTCGTCTGTCCGTCCATCAACTTTTCCTTTAAATGACTTCGTCTTAAGAACCGCTGTGCTGATTTCAATTATATTTGGCAGGAATCATCCTTAGGAGGTAGGGATTCAAGTTTGTTCAAAGGAAGCAGATCGGCCAATTTGGCCAGTGGTCATCTTGGATTTTGCCGATTTTTAGAAACGTCTTTAAAAATCTTCTCCAAAACGGCTTGAGGGATTAAAGCAAACCTCATGAAATATGATCTAGGGCAAGAGCTGAACCAAGTTTGTTCAAGGGAACTTGATTGGTCAAATGGTTCGGTGGCCATCTTGGTTGACGTAGTTTTAGCGAAAATAACTTCTCCAGAACCGCTGAAGGGGTGGGGCCAAAATTTGGCAGATATGATTAGGGACTAAGGGCCAAGAAAGGATGTTCAAGAGAAGTTGATCCCTAAAAAAACATGGCCGCTCTGGCCCAATCAAAATATAGCGGTGGCCATATTGGATTTTTTATTTGATGGATTTTGCGGCCGAAATTGGTTTTAGATATGCTTTTGGGTATTATGATCTCATATTTGCAATTTTAGAAACTGTCAGAAAAATGGTTTGGCGGCAATCTTGGATCATTTTCCAGCCAGAAGCTCCCATACTAAAGCAATGGGAAATTTAAAATGTCTTCTCGAGAGCTACTGGGCCGATTTCAATTATATTTGCCAGGAAACATCCTTAAGGCATAGAGAGTGAAGGTTTTTCAAATGAAGCCGCTCGGTCGATTGGGCCGGTGGCCATCTTCGATTTCGGCTGATTATTAAAAATGTCTAAAAATCTTCTCCGAAACCGTTTGAGGGATCGATTCAGAACTCACGAAATAGGATCTAGTCTAGAACTGAACCACGTTTGTTCAAGGGAACTTGATTGACCAAATGGTTCAGCAGCCACCTTGGATGACCTAGTTTTCGCAAAAATGACTTCTTCCCCAGAACCGCTGAAACGATCAGGCCAAAATTTGTGACTAAGGGCCATTAAAGTTTGTTCAAGTTGCTCCATCAAAAAGCATGGCCGTGGTGGACCAATCAATATATATCGTGTTTGGCGGCCATATTGAATTTTTTTACTTGATGGACTTTGAGGTCGAAATTGGTTTTTATATAGGTTTGTGGGTATTCTGATCTCAAATTTGCAATTTTTGAAACTGTCAGATAAGCAGTTTGGCAGCCATCATGGGTCATTTTCCTGCCAAAATGTCTTCTCGAGAACTACTGGGCTGATTTCAATTATATTTGGCAGGAAGCATCTGTAGGGCATAGAGATTCCATTTCATTCAAATGAAGCCAATCGACCAATTTGGCTGGCAGCCATCTTGGATTTTGGCCGATTTTTACAAATGCCTTTAAAAATCTTCTCCGAAACCGTTTGAGAGATCAATTCAGGCCACATGAAATATGATCTAGGGCAAGAGCTGACCTAAGTTTGTTCAAGGGAACGTGATTGACCAGTTGGTTCAGTGGCCATCTTGGATGACCTCATTTTCGCAAAACGACTTCTTCCCCAGAACCGTTGAAGTGATCAGGCCGAAATTTGTGATATACGATGAGGCACTAAGTGCCATTAAACTTTATTCAAGAGAAGTTGATCCGTCAAAAAACCTGGCCGCCGTGGGCCAATCAATATTTAGCATGTTTGGCGGACATATTGGATTTTTTTTTATCTGATGGATTTTGAGACCGAAATTGGTTTTATGTATGTTTTTGCGTATTGTGATTTCAAATTTACCATTTTCGAGACTGTCAGATAAACGGTTTAGCGGCCATCTTGAATCATTTACCCGCCAAAATCCCTCATACTAAAGCAATGGGAAATTAAAAATGTATTCTTCTCGCACCATCTTGAATTTTGGTTGATTTTTAGAAATGTCTAAAAGTCTTCTCCAAATCCTCTTGTGGGGGGGGGGGGGGGGGGTGTTCAATTCAAAATGCATGAAATATTATCTAGGGCAAGGGCTGCACCAATTTTGTTCAAGGGAACTTGATTGGCCAAATGGTTTTGCGGCCATCTTGGATAACCTATTTTTTTAATAACCTGAGTGGATTGGGCCGAAATTTGGGAGATATGATTAGGCACCGAGTGCCATTAAAGTTTTTTTCAAGGGAAGGAGCTACATCAGAAACATGGCCGCAGTGGACCAATCAAAATGTAGCGTGTTTTGCGGCCATATTGGACTTGCAAAAATGTCCACAAACTCATTTAAAAGACTACTCCTAAACCACCCACCAACAATTTTGACAAAAATGCATAGTGTTCCAGGTGAGCGACACAGGCCCCTTGGGCCTCTTGTTAAGACTAGTTTTGAAAACTTGTAACAGAATGACTACCGGATCTCAGTGTTTATCAAGCCAGTCATTACAATGATAAAAAAAAATCTCTGCTTGCAAATGGACATAACGCCTGTAATGGCCTGTTTTGGCTGATCTGACCATTATTACCCTTGCGAAAAGAGATTTATGCATTTGTAAACTTATTGACAGAGGAAATAATCACTCAGCGATCAGTCACTGAGTGCTTTGTGGGTATAATGTTTCCATGGCAATTAAGTCATTGTTGTTGTTTTTGGAGTACCCTGTTTAATGAAGTAAGTTCTGAATGGCTCATTATATTACTGAAGTTGTGAGATAATGTTTGCTTGGTCAGTTTGAATGCATTCATTGGGATATATGTGACTTCTCTGTCATTGCTTCATCTAAGTTCGCATCACTGACCCGCATGGCTAGTGGGTTTGACCTTTGGTCAGCAGAAGTGCCGAAATATGCTGGGCAGATAGACTGAGCTTATAGTTAGATGGATGAGCTTTGCTCGTTGATTTGCTCTTTCACTGATCAGAAGCAATACGTTATCCGTGATTTCTACAGAAGCGCTTCATCTTGTTTCTGAGAATTGATGAAGATCTTATAGGAAACGTCAGGCGTCCGGTACTGATTAACTGATGAACTTCACGGAATACAGTGACTATTAACTTTACTCTTCACTCTTCATTAGAATTTGGTGCGGCACCAGAAAATGTTTGTTTGGGTTCAGGATAGGGGTAAGATTTGCTTTTTGATGCCATTGTTGGCAGAGATTTTGGGAATAGATGTCCCCCTTCCCAAAGGATGTGTGGGTTCTAAGGTCCTCCACCATGAAAATTAGAAAATTAAATGCTCTGGCATGTGGTGGCAGCATTCTATATATGAACCCCCAACCACCATCACCCCTTGAGGTGGCAGCATTCTATATATGAACCCCAACCCCAACCCCCCCCCCCCCATCACCCCTTGTAGTGGCCGCATTCTATATATGAACCACCAACCAATATCACCACTTGTAGTGGCAGCATTCTATATATGAACCCCAACCACCATCACCCTTGTGGTGGCAGCATTCTGTATATGAACAACCAACCACCATCATCCATTGAGGTGGCAGCATTCTATATATGAACCCCAACACCCCCCCCCCCCCCCCCCCCATCACCCCTTGTAGTGGCAGCATTCTATATATGAACCACCAACCAATATCACCACTTGTAGTGGCAGCATTCTATATATGAACCACCAACCAATATCACCACTTGTAGTGGCAGCATTCTATATATGAACCCCAACCACCATCACCCTTGTGGTGGCAGCATTCTATATATGAACAACCAACCACCATCATCCATTGAGGTGGCAGCATTCTATATATGAACTCCCCCCCCCTCCCATCACCCCTTGTAGTGGCAGCATTCTATATATGAACCACCAACCAATATCACCACTTGTAGTGGCAGCATTCTATATATGAACCCCAACCACCATCACCCTTGTGGTGGCAGCATTCTATATATGAACAACCAACCACCATCATCCATTGAGGTGGCAGCATTCTATATATGAACTCCCCCCCCCCCCACCCCCCTCCCATCACCCCTTGTAGTGGCAGCATTCTATATATGAACCACCAACCAATATCACCCCTTGTAGTGGCAACATTCTATATATGAACCCCAACCCCATCACCCTTGTGGTGGCAGCATTCTATATATGAACCACCAACCATCATCACCCCTTGTGGTGTCAGCATTCTATATATGAACTCCCCCCCCCACCCCTCTCCCATCACCCCTTGTGGTGGCAGCATTCTATATATGAACCACCAACCAATATCACCCCTTGAGGTAGCAGCATTCTATATATGAACCACCAACCACCATCACCCCTTGAGGTAGCAGCATTCTATATATGAACCACCAACCACCATCACCCCTTGAGGTAGCAGCATTCTATATATGAACCACCAACCACCATCACCCCTTGTGGTGTCAGCATTCTATATATGAACCACCAACCAATATAACCCCTTGTGGTGGCAGCATTCTATATATGAACCACCAACCACCATCACCCCTTGTGGTGGCAGCATTCTATATATGAACCATTAACCAATATCACCCCTTGTGGTAGCAGCATTCTATATATGAACCACCAACCACCATCACCCCTTGTGGTGGCAGCATTCTATATATGAACCATTAACCAATATCACCCCTTGAGGTGGCAGCATTCTATATATGAACCACCAACCATCATCACCCCTTGTGGTGTCAGCATTCTATATATGAACCATTAACCAATATCACCCCTTGTGGTGGCAGCATTCTATATATGAACCACCAACCACCATCACCCCTTGTGGTGGCAGCATTCTATATATGAACCATTAACCAATATCACCCCTTGAGGTGGCAGCATTCTATATATGAACCACCAACCATCATCACCCCTTGTGGTGGCAGCATTCTATATATGAACCACCAACCATCATCACCCCTTGTGGTGTCAGCATTCTATATATGAACCACCAACCAATATAACCCCTTGAGGTGGCAGCATTCTATATATGAACCACCAACAAATATCACCCCTTGAGGTAGCAGCATTCTATATATGAACCACCAACCAATATAACCCCTTGAGGTGGCAGCATTCTATATATGAACCACCAACCAATATAACCCCTTGAGGTGGCAGCATTCTATATATGAACCACCAACCAATATAACCCCTTGAGGTGGCAGCATTCTATATATGAACCACCAACCAATATCACCCCTTGAGGTAGCAGCATTCTATATATGAACCACCAACCAATATAACCCCTTGAGGTGGCAGCATTCTATATATGAACCACCAACCAATATAACCCCTTGTAGTGGCAACATTCTATATATGAACCCCAACCATCATCACCCCTTGTGGTGTCAGCATTCTATATATGAACCACCAACCAATATAACCCCTTGAGGTGGCAGCATTCTATATATGAACCACCAACCAATATCACCCCTTGAGGTAGCAGCATTCTATATATGAACCACCAACCAATATAACCCCTTTAGGTGGCAGCATTCTATATATGAACCACCAACCAATATCACCCCTTGTGGTGGCAGCATTCTATATATGAACCACCAACCATCATCACCCCTTGTGGTGTCAGCATTCTATATATGAACCACCAACCAATATAACCCCTTGAGGTGGCAGCATTCTATATATGAACCACCAACCAATATCACCCCTTGAGGTAGCAGCATTCTATATATGAACCACCAACCAATATAACCCCTTGTGGTGGCAGCATTCTATATATGAACCACCAACCATCATCACCCCTTGTGGTGTCAGCATTCTATATATGAACCACCAACCATCATCACCCCTTGTGGTGTCAGCATTCTATATACGAACCACCAACCAATATAACCCCTTGAGGTGGCAGCATTCTATATATGAACCACCAACCAATATCACCCCTTGAGGTAGCAGCATTCTATATATGAACCACCAACCAATATAACCCCTTGTGGTGGCAGCATTCTATATATGAACCACCAACCATCATCACCCCTTGTGGTGTCAGCATTCTATATATGAACCCCAACCATCATCACCCCTTGTGGTGTCAGCATTCTATATATGAACCACCAACCAATATCACCCCTTGTGGTGGCAGCATTCTATATATGAACCACCAACCAATATCACCCCTTGAGGTAGCAGCATTCTATATATGAACCACCAACCAATATCACCCCTTGAGGTAGCAGCATTCTATATATGAACACCAACCAATATCACCCCTTGAGGTGGCAGCATTCTATATATGAACCACCAACCACCATCACCCCTTGTGGTGGCAGCATTCTATATATGAACCACCAACCAATATCACCCCTTGTGGTGGCAGCATTCTATATATGAACCACCAACCACCATCACCCCTTGTGGTGTCAGCATTCTATATATGAACCACCAACCAATATAACCCCTTGTGGTGTCAACATTCTATATATGAACCACCAACCACCATCACCCCTTGTGGTGTCAGCATTCTATATATGAACCACCAACCAATATAACCCCTTGTGGTGGCAGCATTCTATATATGAACCACCAACCACCATCACCCCTTGAGGTAGCAGCATTCTATATATGAACCACCAACCACCATCACCCCTTGTGGTGGCAGCATTCTATATATGAACCACCAACCAATATCACCCCTTGTGGTGTCAGCATTCTATATATGAACCACCAACCAATATAACCCCTTGTGGTGGCAGCATTCTATATATGAACCACCAACCACCATCACCCCTTGTGGTGGCAGCATTCTATATATGAACCACCAACCAATATCACCCCTTGTGGTGTCAGCATTCTATATATGAACCACCAACCACCATCACCCCTTGTGGTGGCAGCATTCTATATATGAACCATTAACCAATATCACCCCTTGTGATGGCAGCACGCTGTATATGAAATGCATATAGTCTCTATATACTGTGTTTTGTAACACAACAAAAATACTAAGCCACTCAATTCACTGTTTGCTAAAAGTCACCTGACTTAGATATCTCAGAAAATTTTAACCTATTCATTCCCATGGTGTAGGTTCCCTTGAAACAAGTTTAGCAGAGATACATCCCTCCATTGGGTAGTCTTGATAGTATCTCTTTAACTCTAAAGCAGTCATTGCTCTAGGGAACCGGTTCCTCTATTCCTATAGAGAACATATAAACGAGTCTGTGAGCATGCGCACTTATGCTACTATGCATGCGACCGAGTCCAACCCTTCATTAATTAATTTTCTGTATTACGGGAAACACCTAACTTTTATCTCAACAAATCCTATTCATTCCATAATCTTGTGGCGCTACATCCACATTTGATTTTTCATGAATACCACAGTACAAGCGGTCTTTGTTGAATAAGTTATAGTACTTATGTAAAATGTTTATAATTTACGTGAATATGAACGGAAAGTTCGTTGTTACTAAGTTGAAAGAAAATGGCGCCAGCTTCACATTACAAGCCAGGTGGAGTCAATAACTCTGATCCTTTTTTTAGCCACGAGGCTCGTTCCTACGAAAGGTATACTATATACCGGTTTGGAACATCTCCTATGAAAGGTATCCTACATAACATATGTAACATACCGGTTGGGAAGTTAGTGGATCAATTAAGAGTTTTGACTAGGTACGTATTTCCGAGCGTCATTCTTTCCTACATAAGGTATACTACATACCGGTTTGGATTGAATCCTACATAAGGTATCCTACATAACTATGTCATATACCGGTTGGGAAGTTATTGGATCTATTAAGAATCTGACAGTGGTGCAAACAGGCGTGGTGGACCGGATGAACACCACAAGGATACACCACGATCATCCCCTGAAGAAAAGCGAGTGGTCCTTCTAAGGACCGTTACTAACCAACTAACATGAAACTCGCAACTACTTCATGATGATCAGTCAAGTCAGTCATATTACAATAAAGACGAGACCATCAGTATTAATTCGCGATTCGGTGTTCGTTTTCAATTGGCGGCGTTTTTGCAGGCTAATTTAACATTACTAGCAATGGGCCGTGAAACCTTTTTACCATTTATTTAATATCTTATAAAAATTACTCGAGATTTTATGTTTTCTAATACCTGGCGGGGTTATTCGACGCAAGTATTTTTTATGGCCTTAGTTTCATGAAAAATTTAAACATTGCGTTGCTATGGGATATCCTCGTTAGTGTGTCGTAAATTGGCAAATGTTGGACGATCTCGGAATGCCCGGATGTTCAAAATTACGATACTGATTCGAATCCTCGTAATCGTATAACCCTCTTTTGTTAGATAGGCTATTAAGCCTGTGCCAGATTATCAGGTTCACTTGATTTGTAAATCTAGCGAGAAACTTGCGTTCACTTGATTTCTAAGTCTAGCGATAAAATTTATCATATATATTACTGCATGGTTATATTGTAATGTGAGTGACCAACATAAAATGATCTAAAACGTAATGCGATGTTCTAGAAAAATTGCATGAACGGCCGATAATTAAACTGGGTAGCCAGCGTCTATTGTTAGTGAGCCGGACAGTGGCAAAGTAAATCTCCGTTTGGAGGCGCTGACGAGAAGCGTAGATCTCATTGCCGAATTTCCGATTCCAGGATATCTATATCCGAGTACTCGCTTAAGCTACTTCATTAAAATTTGCTTTAACCTAATCTGGTCAGATAATATCACGTGATTTATATATCATGTGATTATCACGTGATTCTGATTTATATATTATAAAGACGACATTTATGTCAAGTTAGGATTAATTTTGATGGAAAAAAACAAAAAAAAACCCCAATCTTTATTAAAGGATACGCAATATTTAGGCTGCTCAATTTAATAATTTCACTTCTGCGAATGATGTTTTGAGGTATACATTAAGCATAGCCGCGAGGTGACAAGATTTGTGAAGGGTTTTTTCGTGGTATCTTCAGACGTTAAGATGTTTAAAAATTCAGAGGAAAATAAGTTTTATCCTTGTATATAGTGCGCGCAAATTTTTTAGAACATGTAAATTGAGCATAAATGTGCGACCTATTTATGGATTTTTAAATAAATACGCCACTCCCATATTTGCTGGTACTCATTCAGATTCAACTTATTTCAGTTGCAACTTATGACTAATAACTTCGAGAGTTAAATGGTTGATATTTTGATAGTAAACGCTACAAACTTTGATGACCAAGTTTTACTATATCAGAGATGTGTGTTGATCTCAGTGTTTTAGTAGCAAGCATAGCCTTTGGATCAGGAAAGTTCTTGACTATCAGCCACTTTTATTAGCCTAAGATGGGGTTTTTCCCTACTTAATGTATAATCTAATCTCTCATCATTTTGTAAATTCTTTCTGCGGGTACTTAACTTGGGTGAAATTGGATATATAGAGCACGTACCCAGGCTATGAGGGATCATTCTATCGGCTCTCAATCGATTAATTGTTATAGTCAAATATAATAAGATGACCATGAGGCCTAATTGTCCTGTGCTCAGTATTATTACCTAGATTATAACTCAATTTTTATGGCATAGCAACTGATTATAATTAAACTTCTGGTTTAGGTATGCCAAATCAAATCACTTCTGGTGTTTTGCTGGTATTGTTTGTTTCTAAATCACTTGACAGTTTAAATGCCCTATTTCAGGGGCTCTTATTTTTTATTCTTTAATTCTTTATTAGTTGCTCTTAGTGCAATGGCTGAACCATCCAATTATCCTCATCCTTCGAAACCTTGTGTACACCCAACTCTTCGCATTTATCTTCTAGGAATGATTTAATTTTTTCTTATGATCCTAGCAGTGCTTTTGTCGTTTTGATTTCACTAGATTTCGTTTTGCTCCTGAATCTTCTCATGTATTACACTCTTCCTATCAGCCTCCATCTTTCGACCTGTTCTCTCAAAAAATTGGAATCAATCATCTTTCGATTCTCCTAATATCAATCTGCAAATAAGTGCGTCAGACTTTATTATTTTAATTGTGAATAGTGGTTGCTATCTTTTAGTATCATATCTGGCCTGATTTATTTTTAACATAGTTTTTCAGTCTTTCTTTTCTGTCAGTAGGATCCCTCGCCATGATGAAGCATATCTATGGGTGAATGTAAGCTTGTCACAATAACAAAATCTTTTTTGTCTTATCAAGATTTACACCGCTCCTTTCTCGAGTTCAGTAGAAATTTTGATCTTTTTATTTGTCTAGGGATATATCTATTTCTATTATTGTCATATGGAGAGGTCTTCTCAGCCTTATCTATTCAAGCCTATTTTTTATTCTTCTAAATTCTAACTTTCCCAGGCATTATTAAATAAATTCCTCAAGGGGGCCTAACCAAGATGATTGGATTATTGCCTTCGCATGGATTGTGGAATATGGTTTTTTCCTTTCACCCTTCTGTGTAGTTTCAGTCCTTTGTCCTTATCCATCATTGATCTGGTCACAGGTTTGATGGACTTCTTTCCTGTTTAATCATCTGATAAAGATATTAACAATTGGGCTCATACCATACTAGCTTTGTTTTAAAATTAGATTTGTAAAATAAGATTCTGCAGGTTTATTCTGGTCCTAGCTGTCATGCTTAAGCGCTTCTATATAATCTCTACTCTATCAGGGGTGGGATGGGTATAGCTAGCCTCATGCATGTCTTAGGTAGCAGATTTCCTACATATAAGGTACAATCAATGTAGTCATTGAATCCCCCTTTTTTCTATCAAACCATGTTGGTCTCCTTTGACATTAGTCCTGCTTCTGTTCCTGATCAATAATTTTCTGCTCTTTTCAAGTAGGATACAGTGGAGGAATGGCAGAATCCAGACTTTAAGGATTATGAGGTGCTGGCAGATCATCTTTTATAGGGTCTCGGCTCTTATCTTCAACTCATATATTTATCCTTTTCTGACAACTTCCAAAAAATTTACACTTCATGATTTAATACTAATTCTGTTGTATATTTTGGAATTATTTTGTCTGGAACCCATGGCTGCTTTGATACTGTTTGAGACAAAAATTACTTAGTCAATCGTTTTATATTCAACTCTTTTCCTACTATGTTGTCTCAGAAATGGAGTTCATCGATGAAAGGAATAATATGGACATGGAGTCATTTTGCCTAGTCATCACTGGTCTAGTCAAGGATAAGGGACAGTGTTTTCTGATATTTCTATATATACAGAATTTGTCCTAACTGGATCTGGGTTCTTTTAGTTACATCATAGCCAGTCTGGGATTCCTCTGGCTTGGAAGGTTGCTTAATTGTGTTAAAATTTGGGCCGAATGGAGTCAGTTTTGTGTACGAAGGTCAAGTCTGGTAATTCAGAATTTTGTCCCTCACCACGACTGCATACACTGCATTTTCATTCGTTGGGTGTCATCGGTACCAATTCACCAGTTTATCCATCTGCAGGTCCAGTTTGATGTCTTGTTCTTACGTGTTTGGGGGAGGGGATCTCGTTCTTGTGTCTATGGAATCAGATAAAGTAGTCTTACTACTCTCTTCCTTTTCAGGAACTAGAACAGGAACTAATACTCTAGTATTCCTCTTCAATACTCAGGAATATTGGAGAATGAAGAGATATTGTCTCTTTCACAAGCACCTATCTGCTCATGCAGATGTATTTAAGAACTTTTGTCAGCGGTTTCTAGTACAATTGTCTTTAAGAACTTTTGTCAGCAGAATGTATTATCCCTTTAATCATTCCTGCTTGGCCCAATGAGAGTTATTCAGTGGATCTCGTAGTCCTCTTTGTGGAAATCCAAAGCGTCTTACCAATTTTGCTGATTTTCTATCTCGTTTAACAGCAGCTTTCAGTTCATCATTCCACAAATCTTCAATATGTATATATGGTATTTTCCAAGAGACCTGTTTTTCAGAAATTGATTTTTGTCTGAACTTTAGTATTTTTAATCAATTCAAACTATCTGTTACAGGAGAATTTACCAGAGTATATTTAAGGTTTTCAAATGGTTGTTAGAACAGCACATTATCTCGCCCGATTCTGCATCCCATCATCAAGTCATAGATTCATGGCATATTTTTTGATGATTTAAATCCCTGTATGCTGGGGTGGTGTTATCGTTTTCACTAGCATCTATCCTTCTTTGTTTTCTAGAAGCCAGTTTGAGAGTTATTAAGTATTTACATCATTTATCCATGGTACCGGTATTTTTAGGGTATAGCACAAAGGCAAATACCTATAATAAATTCCTCTATTAATTCATTCTTGGGTCCATCTGTTTAATTGTATAACTCTGAAATCGTTCTTTTTGTACTAGCGGCCGCATTTGTTAGATGGCATTTTGATATTCATATTCTTTTTGTGAATGATCTTTTCTAGGTGGTAGGAGATCTGGCCTCATTCTTTGCCCTTGAAGAGATCTTATATATATAAAACCTAATTAATTGTTTTCAATCCTTTCCGAAAACTATGCCCAATTTAAAAGATCTTTTTGAAACACCGTTCAGGTTACTTATGCAAATTTGTTTAGTAAGCGCGCATCTCATCAACTGGATTACAGACACCATTAATCGACACTAGAATGTATCTCCAGGAGACACTCAGTAAGTGTTAAGGCACACGATGTTCGTGGTATGGCCTTCTCCTTCGCATTCTATGCAGATCTACCGTTCAGATTACTTATGCGAATTTGTTTAGTAAGCGCGCATCTCATCAACTGGATTACAGACACCATTAATTGACACTAGAATGTATCTCCAGGAGCCACTCAGTTTGTGTTAAGGCACACGATGTTCGTGGTATGGCCTTCTCCTTCGCATTCTATGCAGATCTATCAGTGGACGACATTATGTAAGTTGCAGTATAAATGTCAGATTCTACATTATTTTTATCTGAAAGATCAGATTCAATTCACAATCTGACATTTCTCATTTCGCCACTCAAATCTAGGCTCAATTGCCTAGATTCTTTAGTCAGCCGTCTTCTTCACCATCTCACGGCTGTTTTTTTAAATTCTCTTTGCTGAGATTTTCTAATTATCATTATATTATTGTATTTTATTTCGAACATTTGTTTGTTCGTGCTCTTTCAGCACTTCAGTGATTTAGTTGGTTTTAGTATTTTTGGTGATTAACCTTTCATTCCTGATTTGAAATTTACCAACCCACCTAGTATTTGGGCTCTGACCAATTCTATGTTTTAGCAAACAGTGAATTGAGTGGCTTAGTATTTTTGTTGTGTTACAAAACGACCCAGACGTATATATACTGGTCTGGCGTTTTGTTAGCTTACTAAAATACTTACCACTCAATTCACTGGGGCCCACCTCAGCCACCCCGCATCGTTAAATTGCAAATCATTTAAAATTTGTGGAATTAATTAATGACGGCTTGGACTCGGTCGCATGCATAGTAGCATAAGTGCGCATGCTCACAGACTCGTTTATATGTTCTCTATAGGAATAGAGGAACCGGTTCCCTAGAGAAATGACTGCTTTAGAGTTAAAGAGATACTATCAAGACTACCCAATGGAGGGATGTATCTCTGCTAAACTTGTTTCAAGGGAACCTACACCATGGGAATGAATAGGTTAAAATTTTCTGAGATATCTAAGTCAGGTGACTTTTAGCAAACAGTGAATTGAGTGGTAAGTATTTTAGTAAGCTAACAAAACGCCAGACCAGTATATATACGTCTGGGTCGTTCTACGCTGTAGAGTCTGCTAGAACAATTTCCTGAATAAGATAGCGGCCATTCACATTTGTAATACTGTTTTGTTGCTGTTTATGACATTCTAACCCTTTAATCATCAAATTTATTGAATAAATTCTCAATTTTCTCATATAAAAATGTCTATTTGGAAAGCAAGAGATTAATTTAGAAAATTTACCTCTGGAATGACTGGCTCGATAACTGAACCAGTCATTCTAGTGGTAAACTTTGAAAAATAGTCTTCTCCTAGGGTTAGAGGGTTAAAGACTGAAAAGAATGAGACAAGCCGACATGGACAATACATGTAACTAGGCCAGTAAAGTCGTGATCAAAAATACCTTTAAACACAATTCAAACTAAAATAATTGCATGCGTTGATCGCTCAGAAATATTTTAAATACATTATTGTCACTCTGTTACTGATATTGAGTATGATAAAAATATGAAAACATGTCCATATAGATTGATTTATATTCTGTTTACCCAGATTACCATGACAAAGTACATGAGCCTGTCTCTACCTGCTCTACCAGATACACATACATCCACAGTTGCACGAACTTACACAACCATGCGCGGGCACAGTCATGCACCCATAATCAACAATAAGATGGAGGGTGTGGGCGGGAGTAGGAGCATATGAATTATTTCTGTATTTCCATCCATGAACCTCTATGTGCGTCTGTGCATGCATCCATCCATCTGTGCATACGTGCGTGGTTGGGTGGTTGTTCATACATGCTTTGCAATGGTGGGTTGGGTGTGTGCTGGTAGCAGCTCAATAAACCGCCATGTGCCTTAGTCAGTCAGTAAGTCAGTCCACCAGTCAGTCAGTCAGTCTTGTCCATTAGTCAGTCCAATCCAGTCCAGTCCGGTCTGGTCCAGTCCGGTCCAGTCAATGCCAGTCCAGTCCAGTCCAGTCAGTCAAAATCTTATTCCGGGCGGGTTGTCAAAAACTAGTGATCCGATTTAGCTCAAATTTAAACACACTGAAGGAACTTAGCGTGCAAGATGATGTCCAGATTATGGCCGTGATTCGGATAAAAGAACCTGGATCCGAAACAGATAAAAATCCACAGTGTTGGGTGTGATATTAAAAAACCAATACATTGTTGCAACTTACAATGCCTTGTTTGAGATTGCATTGCAGAAAAAACCCAAAATCTCACTATTTTAAAGTCATCACCCCCCCCCCCCCCCCCCGACCCCCAACACACACACACCACCCCCACCCCTTGGTCTGCAAATGGATATTCAATAAGCAAAATTTAAATTTTCATGTCAAATCTTGACCATTATCTGTCTGGCTGCTGAATTTCTGCAGACTACATTTTCCATGGGATTTAACTCTGGATGTGGTGAATACTTTGAAAACTTTTAGTCAAATTGTTTTCAAAATATTCAGTATGTTCAGAGTTTTTGCGCATTTAACCCGTAGCCCTCTGATGTCAACATTCTATCTTTTTACGGTGCCAGTAGCAAAGAAACTGATGTACATTTTTAAACAAATTTGGTGGACGATGTTGCTGTCTACGACAACACCATCTTCCACCAAAATTTGTTTAAAAGTAAACACCGGTTCATCTTTTAATTGAATTTCAAAATTTTAATTTTGACATCAGACTGGTAAGAGCTAAGTTATTGTCTGGTGACTTGCTTCAGCAAGACAGTTAAAGTGTTAATTAAGTGGAAAGTGGTATAATTGAGACAAACAGATTTGTAAGAAATGTCCCAAATTTGACAGACCAACGGACAGACAGACTTATATCAGGTGTGAGTCACAACTAAAAACAGTAGATGACTATATAGTGAATGAATGTGATTGGTTAAGTAGTCGTGATAAGTTTATCAACTCCATACAGATTTATATATCTAGGTCAAGTTTGTTGTCTTTTTTTATGAAAATTGTTTTGTCGTGTCATTATAATAATTATGGTTTTAGCGTCATTACAATTAGCCAGTGCAAGATTACTGCCTGGTTTATTGTTATTCTCCCCATGTATTCACCCTGAAGGTGATTAGTGGGCTTTTATAATTATGTTCTTTTGTACTGTCTCAGTGCATGTTTATATGTGAATTATATGTGTGTGGTGTATGTGTGTGTGTGTGTGTTTGAGTGTGCGCGTGCTGTAATGCCTGCCAGCTTGTGTGCGTCCACCACCACGCATGCATGTGTAAGTGTGTGCCTACATGTGTGCCTGCCTACATGGGTGTATGCCTGCAATGTGTGTGTGTGTGTGTGTGTGTGTGTGTGTGAGTGTGTGGTGTGGTGTGGTGTGTGGTGTGTGTGTGTGTGTGTGTGTGTGTGTGTGTGTGTGTGTGTGTGTGAGACGCATGCATGCGTACATGTATGTATGTTCTGCCTCTAGAGATAGAACTGCGCATAGACAAGCATGCATAGATGGACTATGTAAATGTGAGGTACCGGTAGCTAGCTTTGTCAGAAATTTAACAAATTTGGCAGTCGGACCGACTGCAACTGACCAATGGATTGACCAATAGACCAACAGACTTATGCTATGGTACAACAGCTCCCAGGCAAATTAGTCAACAGAATGTTTATCGAATTGTAAATTCACCAAAGACATAAAATTCATATACTTGACTTGACAAAGCTTTTGACATTCGTGAACCTTAGTCGCCAAAATTTTACTTGTGATATGAGCTAATTTGTAATGCATTTGAATAGGGTGTCAGATAATTGAGCGACAGATCAGATTGATCCATTGCTTGCTGCAGAAACGTTTAACCCTTACCACTCTGATGTAAATATTCTTTCTTTTACCGTGTTAATAGATAAGAAGCGTGTTAATAGATAAGAAACTGGTGTAAACTTTTCAACAATTCCATCAGACTTGTTGAAAAATTACCACAAGTTCATCTTTTAATTTGATTTGAAAATTAAAAATTTTGACACTTGAGTGATAAGTGTTATAAGTACTTTCATTCTGCAGCGCCAGGAAAACAGTTTCATTGGGACGATAACATTTTTGTGGTCAGTAGGCATTCTTGACCGGCTTGACCATTAAATGGTTCACTCTTCATTGAGTATTTTTACACAAATTTAACACAGATTCGTTGATGTAGATTTTTAAGTATATGATTGATTAATAAAATATTATGACATTTGACATGCATAGGACTAAATAAATGTTGAATATTATAACTAAGTAGACAGTTTTGACAGAGCTTGTTGAGTTACATAACCAAATTAATATGTCTGTATTGGTATATGGAAATCCACCCCCACCCGCGCCCCACTCCCCTGAATGTATACTGGGATGTTGTGAGGTGTGTGTGGGGGGTGGGTGGGGGGGTACATACAGCCAGGTTTCAGTTACATTACAGATATATTCCTAAACAGATGATGCTTATCTAGACCCCAGGTTATATACACCTTTCAATGAGATGTAATTCGCAGGAGCATGGTTTAAATTTTACGATTGGACCCCAAAAACCTGTTGAATATTTTGAGAACAAATGGACTAAAAGACTGGGAATGATGACATTCAATCAGCTGGTGTTAAGCGGTTCTATATTATGGAATCACTTTTTCTTTAACATTTTAGCATCCAAGTTGGCCAAAGGCGACATTTGCAATGGTCGTGAGAAATGTCCATTTGCAGAACAAGAGAAGACTATTTTTGAAAATTTACCACAACAATTACTGGGTCGATAACCGATCCAGTCATTCCAGTAGCAAATTAAAGAAAATAGTCTTCTTGTTATGTAAATCCCTTTAATGGCCAAAACCAGACTGCAGTAGTCCTGATGAATGTCCATCTGCAGGTAAAGAGAACAGTATTTTTGTAAATTTACAGCTGGGATGACTGGCTCAATAATCGAGCCAGTCATTCCAGTTGTAAATTTTCAAAAATACTCTTCTCGTTACCTGCAGATGGACATTCAATAAGCAAATATTTCGATTTTATTGACCAAATTTGGCCATTAAAGTGTTAATGTCTATATTCTCTTGTATATATAGAATTAGAGTTGTTATCTAATCCAGCAATAGGGTTATGATCTGGGTGCTAGATTACCATGGCGATGTTTATACGTCCTGGAATTTGCAAATCAGCGTATTTAATGCTGATCCTGATCGGGATCACCAATCTCATGTCTTCTTGCATCACGTTCAGACAGCGTCTATGGTGAAAGGGAGGCAATTGACTGTAATTAAATGTAGAGCTTGGGCTCATTTGAACCATTTAACATTCATATCAGCCAAAAACGGCTTCTGTGGTGGTTTTGATAAATGTCCATTTTCAGACCAAGGGAAGACTATTTTTGAATCAAGCCAGTCATTCCAGTGGTAAATTATCAAAAATAATCCTCTCTTGGTCTGCAAATGGACATTTTCTAAATTAAAATTTTCTTGAACAAATTCGATGGTTAAAGGGTTAAAAGAAAAATAAGAAAGTCCAATAATCATATTTGTTTATTCCTGCAACATTAGTAATGACTGTGTGGGGCGCGTGTGGGACGCGTGTGAGGAATGTGTGGGGCGGGTAGTTTAGGATGGTAATTTGTGATACTTCTGGGGGTTGGTGGTAGAATTTATTTGTGTGCCTTGCTACCTGCCCACCCTCACACATGTCTTTGCCCACTCATCGATGTACTCCCTGCTGTCAGCGGTGAATGCATGCCTATGCAAGGCAATTTTTTACTTATTTATCACTAATAATTGGCTTGGTTATTGAACCAGTCAAAGAAGTTGTAAATTTTCAAAAATCCTTTTCTCTTCTGCATGTGACGATTCCTTAAGACAACTGCAGAGGCAATTTTTTTTTGGTCATGACCATTGAAGGGTTAATTAAAACAATATCCGAACATAGGGATCGGATACAACCTAGTACAATCCGGGGGGGGGGGGGGGGGGGGGGGGGGGTAGAAAATCTATTTGAGCTCCAGATTTTCAATGACCATTGCTATAAGATATCTGAGAATCAAGATGTCTATCTCATCAGAACTTTAACTCAGTAATTTATGTTTCATTTTTCCTAACTCAAGTTTAAACTTTTCACCCGCATTACAGATCAGAAATGACAGATTCTTTATGATGTACACAATATTCTGTGAAATATTCTGAAACTATATTTCATTGCGAGCTCTTACTGACAATAGGTTCCAGTGAAATTAGTTTCAAAATATTCAAGAACCTGCTTGAAATTGAGGTACTGGAATTTAAACAGTTAACCCTTTAACACTCAAATTTGTTTTAAAAAATTTACATTTTCTCATAGAAAATGTCCATTTGCAGACCAAGTGAAGGCTATTTTGGAAAATTTGGCACTGGAATGACTGGCTCGGTTATCGAGCCAGTCATTCCAATGGTAAATTTTCAAAAATAGTGTTCTATTGGTCTGCAACCGGATATTTCTCAGGACCTCGGAAGAAGTTGGTTTTGGCTGGTATGACAGCACCACCTTCCACCAAATTTGTTGAAAAATAAACACTAGTTCATCTTTTACATTAATTTGAAAGTTTAAAATTTTGACATCAGAGTGGTAAGGGTTAAGTGAGCCATTAGATGGAGACAAATCACTTTTACTAAATACTATCACCTTTTAACTCCTCTTGTGTAAACTTGATCACTTAGCATTTGTCTTGAGGAATTTTGAAAATTTACCACTGGAATGACTGGCTCGATAACCAAAATTCACTGAGCACAAATTTCAATTTTATTTGAAAAATTTTGCCGATTAAATCGCTTTGAGGGGCTGTGGACACAAGAAGGGTTAACATTCAATTAAGTTTCCAATGCAAATGCTCTGCAGGTTCCCTCACTGTGGCAAATGACTTATGAGCGTTGTAATTGTCTATCAAGTAGCCAAGCATGAAATGTTTATCTAATACATGCCTGAAACATTCCATTTAAGCTAACCTAATATGGCTGGCATTTCCAAGTATTTATTAAAACGCAGGAATTTAAATCTAGTGCCACCTGGCAGATTCTTGTACATTTCGTTTATCTAGGAGAAGATTAGAAAAGAGTCATTTGTGTCAATTTTGTGCAATAGACATAGCAATTTATATTAATCATCTATTCTGTATAATGGCCTGTCTGCAGTGTCAGTTATTTAATGGTTTACTGTCAAGCCCATCTATGAGGTGTATTTGATTTAAGGGGTCAACAAACTTGTGCACCTTTAAGCCGGTGGTCAAATACACCTCTTATGTTATAGACCACACTCTACAGCCACTCCAAAAAGGCTATATTTTGGACTAGCATCTTACCATGATAAGTCAACTAATCTCATATCACACCATTTGGAGACACCACTAAGGTTCATCATGCTTTCTATGCAAATTTAACTTTATTTCACTTTTCCTGGGGACACATTAGCACTCAAGTGATTAAAATGAATTAATGATAAATGACAGATATTTCTGTTTCTAAGCAATTTGATATAAAAGTACTTGAGATCTCTGTTTGAGATATGTTAAGGACAATATTATGGCATGTTCTGATCCCACTTAATGCTGTACAACCCGTTCCTGTATTGTCTATGTAAGCAGATATTTGCTGCTGCTTCTAGGGGGTACAGACACAGTTGGTATGGGTAGGGCCGGTCAGTGGTCAGACAGGCAGGCTAATAGTGGCTTCTGCAGCTGTTGAAAGTTATTGAGTGACTACTATTCAGGAAGATTCATTTAAAAGTCATCTTTCACTCCAACTTGATCAAATGTCAGAAATAGAAAGTAACATGATTAAAAACCAGTTGAACAGAATTCATTTAAAAGCCTTTGGTGCATAGACTAGTCCACTCCTCCCCGCTCCATCCCAGTGTCTATAATAATTATTCCACCACCGCAACAACACTTCAGACCCACACAGTCACCATTATTACCTCACCTGGCCACAATGGCCAACTGAGCTTATGCCTTGGTGACTCCATCATCCATTGTACATCCAACCATCCGTCAACTTTTTCTTTAAGTGACTTCTAAAGAACCAGTTGGCTGATTTTACTTATATTTGGCGGGAAGCATTCTTATGGCACAGAGATCCAAGTTTGTTCAAACGAACCCAATTGGCCAATTTGGCAGGCGGCCATCTTGAACTTTGGTTAGTTTTTAGAAATACCTTTAAAGATCTTTTGCTCGAAACCAATTGGTGGATTGATTCAAATCTGATGACACATCATCTATGGCAACAGCTGAACCAAATTTCCCCAAAGGAATGTCATTAGCCAAATGGTTCGGCGGCCATTTTACTGATGAGGTCGTTTTCGCGAAACTGTCTTCTCGAGAGAACTGCTGAACAAATCAGGACTACATTTGGGAGATATGATTTGGGACTAAGCATCATAAAAGTTTCTTCCAGTAAAGCTGATCTGTAAGAGAACCGTGGCCGCCATAGACCAATAAAAATGTATTGTGTATGGTGGCCATATTGGATTATTTTTTGGGATATTGGAGCCGAAATTCATTTTATATAAGCTTTTCGGCACATTGATTTCAAAATTGCCACTTTCGAAACTGTCCGATAAATTATGGTTTAACAGCCATCTTTTCTTCTCAAGAATCATTGGACTGATTTTAAACAAATTTGGTTGGAAACTGATAGGGATCCAGGCTTGTGCAAATAAGTTCAATCGCTCAATTTGGCTGGCAGTCATCATGGATTTTGGCCGATTTTTTTAATTGTCTTTAAACATCTCTGAAACTGCTTAGGGGATTGATTCGAAATTCATGAAACATTTTATAGGGCAATAGCTGAATCAAGTCTGTTCGAGGGAACTAATTGATTGGCCAAATGCTTCAGCGACTATCTTGGATGACCTAGTTTTGAGGAAAAAGGTTTCTTCTCCAGAAGGGCTGAGCATCTAGGGCTGAAATTCAGGAGATACTATAGGGACTAAGGGCCATTAAAGTTTGTTCAAGGGAAATTGAAATATAAAAAAACATGGCCACCATGGACCAATCAAGATGTAGCATGTTTAGCGGCCATATTGGATATGTTTATTTGATAGATTTTGAAGCCGATATTGCATTTATATATAGGTTGTTGCATATTCTGATTTCAAATTTGCTTCTCCCAAACTGCTGACGAGAGCAGGCCGAAATTTGGGAAGTAAGATTAGGGACTAAGGGCTATTCAAGTTTGTTCAAGGGTATGTTAAAAACATGGCCACCATTGACCAATCAGAATTCAGCATCTTGGTGGCATATTGGAATTTTTTATTGAATTTTGAACCCGAAATTGGGTTGTTTGTTTTTTTAAAGATTTTTCCGTATACTGATTTCAAATTGTCCAGTTTTGAAATTGTCGGATAAGTGGTTTGGAGGTCACCTTGGATTTCTACCTGCCAAAAACTTCTATAGTAAAGCAATGGGAAATTTAGAATGAATTCTAGAGAACCGTTACTAGATAGATTTTAAGCAACTTTGTTTCTTGTTATTGTTGAAATTCTGGCCAACACCTGCTTATAGATGGTGTTCTTTCTAGTTGAAAGGCCTATATTCCATGTGAGCGATTACACAGGATACTACGACGTTTCCTTATTTTCCAGCATTAGAAAAGTTGAATATTTTGAAAATCATTTGTCTGCAAGTTGTTGTTGCCTTAGGCAGCAACAGCTATAAGTCAAATTAGTTCTAAAACAATTGACAGAATTTGTGAAAATTTGCTTCAAAATCTTGTGAATTTATTATAACAGTAATTCATTTTTTAAATTTTGTCGCAAAATGGCCACTTCAGCCGATTGCCTTCAGAGGTGGATATTATTACATAACAGGGGCAATCAAATGTTTCTGATCACCAGGGTATCAAGCAATTACTTATATAAACATTCACTTGCATGGACTATGACACTGGAGGTGCAGGCTTGAAAGTCAGGAATAGGTATTTAACCCTTTAAGGACAAAGCCGGCCAAAACCGGCCTATGCAGTGGTCATGGGGAATGCCCATCTGCAGGCCAAGAGAAGACTATTTTTGAACATTTACAACTGGAATGACTAGCTCGATAACCAGTCATTCCAGTGTTAAATTTTCAAAAATAGTTTTCTCTTGGTCTGCAAATAGACATTCAGTAAGTAAATATTTTAATTATTTCAACAAATTTGGTCATTAAAGGGTTAAAGAACTAGCTACCTTGCTAGAATAATCAAACCACTGATACATCAGCTGTATTACAAAACTAAACACTAAATTATGCCTGATTAAAATAAATAATCGATTTTGGCTCCATTAAATCAGGTTTTTTAAAAATTTTGTTATTATTTAATTTTTGCGCTCGATTATATGATTATATAATCGACAGGAAAAATAATTGACTATCCATGAAATATCGATTAACCGAACATACCTACTTTGGCCTCTTGTATCTTCATAGAAAAGAGCTGAGCAAGAATTGTGGGATTATTTTGTGGTATTCACATAAAAATTGACTCTAAAATATCGGCAATGTGTAGTAGTTGTATCCTGCGAGGGTTTGGCAATAGAGAGGTTGTCAATTTCTAGCTATGCCCCACCTATTTCTATCTAAGCTCCGCCCACTTTATGTGCATGTTGGAACCGATTGGAAACTGAAACCTGAATTCCCAGAATTTATTTTCAAGATAGCTATACAGATAAGCTGTATGACAGCAACAGCACCCAGTCAAATTAGTTTCAAAATATTCAACTGAAAGTTGATTAAATCGTAAATTCATCAAAGACATGCAATTCGTACAATTGTATAACACACTTTTCGATTTTCATGATGAAGCTTATGATTATGACATCATTTTGATTATGACATTAGCTAACTAGTGACATAATCGATTATGACATCAGATACCTGAGTGTTGATTGGATCCCTAAGTTGCGGAAATAAGTTATGCCAAATATAGCCATCTCCCTTACCGAAAAAGCATTTACTATAGGCCATATTTAAAAGGCCTTCCTTAATGGCCAATATCAGTGATTTAAACTGCACATTCTTTCGATAAGACTTGGTATTAAAATAATTTCCTGTATATAAACAGATTTTTACCGACCAGTTTGTTATCGTTTGTGCTGATTCCTGTTTATTTGACCGCGGTCCACCGTCCAGCTGACCGTACCAAGCTCCAGAGTGTTAGCCGAACCACTGGGCAAATCCAAAAAACACAGCTATTGAGCAATCAGTACTTGTCAGGCAAGCGGTGTGTTTGTACACCCAGGAATATGTGGACATGGGTAAATTTGCTTTGGTATTTAAAGCGTACACTGGCTTTATCTGAAAGCTTTTTCACTTAGAAGGGAAATGTGTCGGGTTTGTGTGCAGATATTTTGAGCTGGACAGTTGATGATGCACTAACTCTGTTCCCTGAGGAACTCTGTTTTGCATATGGTGGTAAAATATGATCAAAGATAATTTTGAAATGAAAAGAAAGAAGATTTCTCATGGTCGTGTCCTTTAGAGGATGCACTTTAAACACCTTATTATATAGCTTATCAGGGAGTGTGGGGTGGATAATTATGTGACCAGCTTTGGTCCTTTATTTCATTTGAAACAGACATCTCTAAATACAGATTAGATGGTTACTGTATGCGCTTTAACCCTTTAACACTCATATCAGCCAAAAAGGGCTTCTGCAGGGGTCTTGGAAAATGTCCATTTGCTGACCAAGAGAAGACTATTTTTGAAAATTTACCACTGGAATGAATGGCTCGATAACCGAGCCAGTCATTCCAGCGATAAATTGTCAACAATTGTCTTCTCTTGGCCTGCAAATGGACATTTTCTATGAGAAAATTATAATTTTCTTGAGCAAATTCAAGCCTTAAAGGGTTAAATACATTTTCTGTTGCTTGAGATGTTAAGGTGGAATTTAACCCTCGAATTTGTTCAAGAAAATTTTAATGTTCACAGACAAAACATCCATTTGCAGACCAAGAGAAGACTATTTTTGAAAATTTATCACATTTCAGTGATAAATTTTCAAAAATAGTCTTCTCTTGGTCTGCAAATGGACATTTCTTAAGACCACTGCAGAAGCCGTTTTTTGGCTGATACGAGTGTTAAAGGGATAAATACATTTTCTGTTGCTTGAGAAGTGGTTCAGGTGGACTTTAATATCAATACGTCCGATATACATCCATCTATTCCTACTTCATTCCTATTCACATCTCTGTATTTACTGCTCATAGGGTTGTGTCAAGGCCAGGCTCTATGATGTATGCGCTCAGCTCACGTTAGTACAATATACTTTTGCATAATTATCAGTCTCAAATTCTCAGTTTTGAAAAGAACAGTGTTAATAATCAGGTCCCATAGTCCATTGCTATCTATGTTCCACCAATTTCTAGCTATACCCACCCATTTCGAGCTAGGCCCCACCCATTTCTAGCTAGTCTCCACCAATCTCCGTCCATTTTTTTCACACATGTTGCAATCAATTTGAAACATTGAAACCAGAATCTGAATTTCAACGTAACTATACAGGTAAGCTGTTGAATATCGTAAAAGTAAATTGACTAAGGGCTAGGGCAGCAACAACCCCCAATCAAATTAGTTTCAAAATATTCAACAGAATCTTTATTACATTGTAAATTTATCAAAGACATGCAATTCGAACACTAATGGACTTTTAGATTTTTACGACATAGCTATACGCATCGAATGTGACGTCAGCTAACTAGTGACATCATAAACCTTGGTAGGGGATTGGACCACTCCTTAAAGTTGTTGCACAATAGTGAAGTGGTTAATTGGGTATAAAAATTTGAGAATCCAACAGTAGAAGTGTTGCTAGGATCTAGAATATCAAAGTTAGTGCAGCATTGCCTTAATTGCCTTTGGAGAAAAGACTTCCACATCAACGTTGATTATACATTCTCAAGCGGATTGGGTAATTATTTGAAAGCAGATATTCAATTGATGAATCCAGTTTCTCAGTCAATCATATGACATCATAATCAACTACGTCATGTGTAGGCTGACATCATAATCAATTACGTCATGAATGACATGATTTATTCCGTCATAAACGCTTAATAGTCTGTCAAGTTGCAAGTCAAATTGCTTCCAAATATTCAATGGCTTGTCGGTAGTAAGTCTTCTGGAAATTGAGATTGAGAGAGTGCAGGGATCGATTGATCCTAACAGGGGTGAAGCTTAGTTAGAGATGGGCGTGGCATAGCTAAAGCTGGATTCCTCCATTATTAATCAGAATGATGTGCAGTGTGGCATCTTTGCGCTTTGATGAGATGTGGGTAGGTGTATGGGTGTGGGTGTATGGGTGTGAGTGTATGGGTGTGGGTGGCTGATGCATGGATGGAAACAGACTGTAGCAAATCTTATGAATAAATACATACATGTATAAAGATTGCTTGTAGATTTGGCCACACACAACTGCTTTATTTCTTGATATACTTTCATATATATGTAAATAAACCTGTCAATTGGGATGGAGAGATTGTGGTTTTATTGGAAGTTAGAAAATAAAATATTATGGGGTTTAATTTTATTTTTAACGCCTTAATCCTTCAAATTGTTCAAGAAGATATACATTTTCTCGTAGAAAATATATACAACTGCAGAACAAGAAAAGACTATTCTCGAAATTCTATCACTGGAATGACTGGCTCGGTTATCGATCCAGTCAGTCCTATGGTAAATTTTCAAAAATGTGTCTTTTTGGCCTGAAAATGGAGGTTTCGCAAGACATCTAGTATATTATGCAGATCATATCTGTCTGAATCCTGCAAGCCACCAGACAATAATTTGAATGAGCGATAACACTGTACCTGCATAAAATTTGTAAAACAATTTGAGTGAAAGATGTTGTACTGTCAGTCAAATTGTTTTCAAATTGTTCAACATATCCTGACTTCAACCCCGTGGAATAGGAATTAATGCAATCTACAGAAATTTGGAATAAACCGTCTCTATAGATTTACAGCATAAAACAAGGTTATAGTGAAAGGGAGATAAGTTGTGATAAATAGTACCCCTTCTCCCACCCACCCTTGCACACGCATACACACTCAAAGAATACACTAGCTGTGAGCTCATTGATATTGTCACGGTTTTTACCCAATTAGACAGTCAATTAATCTTTTAACCCTTGAATATCCAAATTGCTTCAATTTAAAAATGACTATACCTGTAGGTAAACTGTTGAATATTTTTATACTAATTTGACTGAAACTTGTTGGTAAACAGCATCAGCTCCCAGTTAAATTAGTTTCAAAATATTGAACAGAATATTCGTTATATCATAAAGAATTTGTTGTTTCTGGTCTGTGAGTGATAAAGAGTGAAGTGATTAAAGAAAATAATGACCTCCTTTAACCTTTTAACACTCATATCAGCCAAAAATGCCTTCTGCAGTTGTCTTAAGAAATGCCATCTACAGACCGAGAGAAGACTGTTTTAAAAAATTTACCACTTGAATGCCTGGCTCGATAACCGAGCCAGTCATTCCAGTGATACATTTTCAAAAATAGCCTTCTCTTGGTCTGCAAATGGACATTTTCTAGGAGAAAATTTTAATTTTCTTGAACTAATTCGAGGGTTAAAGAGTTAACCCTCAAATTTGTTCAAGAAAATTTCAATCTTTTAGATGATACCCATTTGTACAACAGGAGAGGACTATTCTTGAAAACTTAACACTGGATTGACTGACTCGGTTATCGCGCCAGTCATTCCAGTGGTAATTTTAAAAAAGTCTTCTTGGTTTGCTAATGAATATTTCTGAAGATGAGTGCAGGAGGCGTTTTTTCCAGACCAGTGTTAAAGGGTTAACCATTACAACTCCATGAACCAAATACAGCCAAGTGATCAGTTAGTAATATTTGATTGAATATTTTGAAACTAATTTGACTTGAAGCTATTGCTTCACAATATTAATCAATTAACCCTTTGATGGTCAAACCAGCCAAAACAATAAAAATAATAGTTTGATAAATCTCCATGTACATGCCAAGAGAAGAGTATTTTTTAAAATTTACCATTGGAATGACTGGCTCGATAACTGAGCCACATTCCAGTGGTAAATTCTTGGGAATTAAAGGGTTATGTACCCTCTCCCCCTTCCCCTCTCCCTCTCCCTCTCTCCCTCCCTCCTTACCTGATTCCCTCCCTTCCTGACTCCCTCTGTCCATCCTTCAACATGTTGTTTAGTAACTTAGTCAGAAAATGGTGAAATACAACTGAGAAGGTTCTAACATGTTCACTATAATATGTCATGTTTGCATGTCTACATTTGTTGGCCACACACATTGCTTGATGAAGATTGAATCAGTGCATCTCTGTCTGATTAAGTAGAGCTGTTCATCCATTCCTAAATCAAGCATGCAAAATACTGCTCATGCATGTTTGCAAAGGGTACTGACTGTGACTGTAGTTGGAAGAACTTTATATATCTTCCCTGAGTGGTAGTAGCACATATGTGATTTTCTTTTAATTCTTTCTCTATGTTATTTACCTCTACCAGGAATCTTAGCATTTCTATTTTTGAAGCCCAGCACAATATACATGTAAATCGTTGATTACTTCGGAGCTAAGTTCCCTAGATGTTGTTGATATCTAAGGAGCAACAGGTTTGGAAATTTGTGAAATATGATCAGGGATTAAAGTTTGTTCAATGGTTTGTTGATAAGTAAAAAAACAACAGATTGGGTTTGGCAGGCATATTCAATTATTTTATTTGGTGGATTTTGATGGCGAAAATTGCTTTATATATCTTTATATTGGTATGGAGATTTATCACACCTTGATGATCACGATTAGCCACGATAACAGAAATCTGTGCTCAGTAAATGTTCATTTGCTGGCCAAGAGAAGACTATTTTTTTAATTTTATCACTGAAATGACTCGTTTATCGAGCTAGATTCATTCAAGTGGTCAAATTTAACAAATAATCTCATTTCCTGCAAAGAGATAATCCACAACACAATGGCACAGGCCAGGCTTCAGTTCCCATAACCATTATGCTGTATCAGATGACAGATGTATGTAATGGTGGAACAACAAATACATTGTATAATGTCTTCTATCGATTGATTGGTTGGTAGGTGGGTTGGTGGGTTAAGTTGGGTTGCGTTTGATTGGCTTTGATTTGATTTGATTTAACTGACTGGCTGGCTGTGGCTGGCTGGCTGGCTGGCTGCCTGCCTGCCTGATTCATGTATTAATTAATTAAGCGATTGATTGATTGATTCCATGGACAGACAGATAGACAGTCTATACACCATAATTAGTGGGGTGACATTGCTGTAAGCTAATCTACACCATTCTGTCTCTTTGGCCAGATATCACTTAGCAAATTGCGTTGAAAGTAAACAGAGTTTCATTTGAAGTCGAGTTTGGCAGGGAATAGCTCTAATCAATTGACTAATCAGAGGGAATTATTGCTTTCTGCTTGAACAGAGCCAGACATGATCCAGCCATGCCAAGCCATGTACCACCAGCTTTATACTAAACAACCACTGTACTGGAACAGCAACCACAGGTGGTCAATGAAGATATATGTTGCTTAGCTAGTACAATACATTGTAGCTTAATCTGCTATAAGAAATCCCATTGATAAAGACACCCTGGTGGTTCTTGTAGAGTTTCAGCCATTCTACCACCTTACTGGGGGTTCTGTAAAAAGGATTGAACCACCACATTGAACCATCTAAAGTTAGGCAGTTTCCTGAACACATAATCTTTAATTTACTTCTTGCAATTCACTCCTGCCTACGTCTAGAAATCTCGAGTTTATAATGAGCAAAATAGAAAATGTTCGGATTATCTAATTCAGTAACAGCACAATTTGCATGAGATTTATTGTTGTCTAAGGCAGCAATAACTTTAATTTGAAACGGTTGTTTTTAAAATATAATTAGGCAGGGCGTATTTTTATAGCATATGTTTTAACTTCTATTTTGCTGAGATAAATTCATGGCTATTTGTAAACAAAAGTGTGAGGTCCTGTCAAGTATATGATGTCGTAATCAATTATGCCACATGTGTGTAGGCTGATGTCACAATCATAATTGATAGAAAATAGTTGGTCTATATGAAGCTGAAATAGTCCATCAAGTGTACGAATTGTATGTCTTTGATGGATTTACTATTTAACAGATGAACTGGTCTTCATTTTTTAACAGATCTGGTGGGAGATCGTGCTGTCATAGACAGCAACATCTTCCACCAAAATTGTTAAAAATGTACACCAGTTTCTTTGCTATTGACACAATAAAAGATAGAATATTGACATCAGAGTGGTAAGGGTTAATAAACATTCTGTTGAATCTTTTGAAACTAATTTGACTAGGCGCTGTTGTTGTTATTACCCAGTTAAATGAGTTTAAAAAAACAACAGCTTATCTGTATAGTTATCTTGAAATAGGGATTCTGAAAATTAAGTGTTTAACCCTTTAGCACTCATATCAGCCAAAAATCAGCTTCTGCAGTGGTCTTGCAAAATGTCCATTTGCAGACCAAGAGAAGACTATTTTTGAAAATGTACAGCTGGAATGACTGGCTCGATAACCAAGCCAGTCATTCCAGTGGTAAATTTTCAAAAATAATCTTGGTCTGCAAATGGAAATTTTCTAAGAAAAAAATTGAATTTAAAAAAACCAAATTCAAGGGTTAAAGGGTTAAGGTATATAAATTGATTTCAGCGCATGTAAATCATGGGCGGAGCTTAGCTAGAAATGGGCGGAGCTTAGCTAGAAATGGGCGGAGCTTAGCTAGAAATGGGCGGAGCTTAGCTAGAAATGGGCGGAGCTTAGCTAGAAATGGGCAGAGCTTAGCTAGAAATGGGTGGAGCTTTGCTAGAAATGGGAGGGGCATAGCTAGAAATGACTCCCTTTAATAACAGGGAGGCTGTGTTACACTGATTAACTGAAATACCTGTTTAACCCTTTAACACTCACGCCGGCTAAGAATGGCTTCTGCGCTCTTCCTGGAATATGCCCCTTTGGAGAATAAGATACTTTTTTCAAATTTACCACTGGAATGACTGGCTCGATAACCGAGCCAGTCATTCCTTTAACACTAAAATTTCAGTGTCTATATTTCAAGCCAACAATAAAAGAATTAGGTTTTGAAAACAATTTTGTCGCCACATGATTCCAAAGGTAGCCCTGGGTTCCAGTATAATATTTTTCAAGACAGTCAACTGAATATTTTGCAATCTGGTCTGTAAAGTTAAAGGGGTTAGTGTTAAGAATTAGAGAATTATTTACAGTTTTAGATTATTTGATTATTTAGAGGCAATCTGGCAGCAGCATTATTAGCAGCTGAGACTGCACGGTGGAATTAGAAAATGTTCCCCTTGGTTTAATTTTAATATTTAAGGTATCTGATAAATTGAATTACCGTAGTTTTATTTTAAAATTTAATTTGATTTGCTCTGAAAGGGTGTGTTACTGTAATTGTTATTAGCTCATGCCTGAAAATTATTAACCCCTTGAATGGCGTCCATTTGCAGGCCAAGAAAAGAGAATTTTTGAAATTTTACCAGTGGAATGAGTGGCTTGATAACTGAGAGAGTTATTCCAGTGATACATTTTCTAGAATATAGTCTTCTCTTGACCTGCAAAATGGACATTCCCTAAGGAAAGATTTTCTTGACCAATTTTAACCATTAACTGTCTGCCTGCTGAATTTCTGCAGACTACATTTTTCCATTGGGTTCAACTCTGGAAATGCTGAATATTTTGAAAACAATTTGACTGAAAATTTTTGGTGGTTTAGCCACCAACAGTTTTCAGTCAAATTGTTTTCAAAATATTCTGCAGGTCAGGAGTTATTACCCATTGAAATTATTGTTTGGTGGCTAGCAACAATCAGACAGTTAAGAGGTTAAGACTGAGTAATTGAAAATTAAATAAGAAAAGTGTGGTTAGTCTCCCGGTCCTGTTTTTGTCACATTTTAAGTGTTTTCTGAATTTTTCAGGTGTTACAGTGTTTTGAGATCATGAGCATGTTTGTGGAACACTACTATATATGGTCATTATGACCTTTCTTATGCTAAAATTTGAGCCAATTTGGCCCAATAATATCCGAGATATCAGTGCACAGATCATAATTTGATCCCAATTCCAGATCCAGGGTTTTAATCTGGATCAATTTTCAGATCATGGCAAATGTCTGAAAATCCTCTTTTGCGGTTAAAGATCCTTTGTTGTGTTAAAATTTGAGTCAAATTAGATCAATATTTTTTTAAGATAGAGTACCGAACAGGCAGGCAGGTAGGCAGGCAGGCAGGCAGGCAGGCAGGCAGGCAGGCAGGAAATCCCCTGTTCACCTTAAAGACCAAGTTTAACCCAATATTTCTTCAAGAAAATTTAAATTTTCTCATAGAAAATGTCCATTTGCAGACTAAGAGAAGTCTATTTTTAAAATTTTACCACGAATGGCTGGCCCGGTTATCGAGCCAGTCATTCTAGTGGTAAATTTTCAAAAATAGTCTTCTTGGTCTGCAAATAGACATTTCTTAAGACCACTGCAGAAGCCGTTTTTGGCTGATATGAGTGTTAGAGGGTTAATGAGATGATTTTGATTTCAGAGTGACTGGGTGTATGGATATTGTGTAGTGTAATAGTATATGTGTGACTTTCACAGGGTGTACAGGTATTGTGTCGTGTAATAGTACATGCACAGAGTGACATTCACAGGGTGTACATCTATTGTGTAGTGTAATAGTACAGGCACAGAGTGACATTCACAGGGTGTACAGGTATTGTGTAGTGTAATATGACATGTGTGACTTTCACAGGGTGTACAGCTATTGTGTAGTGTAATAGTACATGCACAGAGTGACATTCACAGGGTGTATGGGTATTGTGTAGTGTAATAGTGCATGCGCAGAGTGACACTCACAGGGTGTACAGGTATTGTGTACTATAATAGCACATGTGCAGAGTGACATTCACAGGGTGTATGGGTATTGTGTAGTGTAATAGTGCATGCACAGAGTGACATTCACAGGGGGTACAGGTATTGTGTAGTGTAATATGACATGTGTGACTTTCACAGGGTGTACAGCTATTGTGTAGTGTAATAGTACATGCACAGAGTGACATTCACAGGGTGTATGGGTATTGTGTAGTGTAATAGTGCATGCGCAGAGTGACACTCACAGGGTGTACAGGTATTGTGTACTGTAATAGCACATGTACAGAGTGACATTCACAGGGTGTATGGGTATTGTGTAGTGTAATACTGCATGCACAGAGTGACATTCACAGGGGGTACAGGTATTGTGTAGTGTAATAGTACATACACAGAGTGACATTCACAGGGTGTATTGGTATTGTGTAGTGTAATAGTGTGTGCGCAGAGTGACATTCACAGATTGTATGGGTATTGTGTACTGTAATAGTACATGTGTGACTTTCACAGGGTGTACAGGTGTTGTGTCGTGTAATAGTACATGCGCAGAGTGATATTCACAGGGTGTACAGCTATTGTGTAGTGTAATAGTACAGGCACAGCGTGACATTCACAGGGTGTACAGGTATTGTGTAGTGTAATAGTACATGTGTGACATCCACAGGGTGTACAGGTATTGTGTAGTGTAATAATACATGCACAGAGTGACATTCACAGGGTGTACGGGTATTGGGTACTGTAATAGTGCATGCGCATAGTGACAGTCAAAGGGTGTACAGGTATTGTGTAGTGTAATAGTACATGTGTGACTTTCTCAGGGTGTATGAGTATTGTGTAGTGTAATAGTACATGCGCAGTGTGACATTCACAGGTTGTACACGTATTGTGTAGTGTAATAGTACATGTGTGACGGTCACAGGGTGTATGAGTATTGTGTAGTGTAATAGTACATGTGCAGAGTGACATTCACAGGGTGTACAGGTATTGTGTAGAGTAATAGTACAAGTGCTGAGTGACATTCACAGGGTGTATGGGTATTGTGTGCTGTAATAGTACATACACAGAGGGACATTCACAGGGTGTACAGGTATTGTGTAGTGTAATAGTACATACACAGTGACATTCACAGGGTGTACTGGTATTGTGTAGTGTAATAGTACATACACAGAGTGACATTCACATGGTGTACAGGTATTGTGTAGTGTAATAGTACATGTGCAGAGTGACATTCACAGGGTGTACAGGTATTGTGTAGTGTAATAATACATGCACAGAGTGACATTCACAGGATTTGCAGGTATTGTGTCATGTAATAATACATGTGCAGAGTGACATTCACAGGGTGTATGAGTATTGTGTATTGTAATAATACATGTACAGAGTGACATTCACAGTGTGTACGGGTATTGTGTACTGTAATAGTACATGGGCAGAGTGACAGTCAAAGGGTGTACATGTATTGTGTAGTGTACATGCACATGTGTAACATTCACAGGGTGTGCAGGTATTGTGTAGTGTAATAGTACATGCACAGAGTGACATTCACAGGGTGTACAGGTATTGTGTAGTGTAATAGTACATGTGTGACTTTCACAGGCTGTATGAGTATTGTGTAGTGTAATAGTACATGCGCAGTGTGACATTCACAGGTTATACACGTATTGTGTAGTGTAATAGTACATGTGTTATTGTTACAGGGTGTACAGGTATCGTGTAGTGTAATAGTACATGCGCAGAGTGACATTCACAGGGTGTACAGGTATTGTGTAGTGTAATAGTGCATGTGTGACATTCACAGGGTGTACAGGTATTGTGTAGTATAATAATACATGCACAGAGTGACATTCACAGGGTGTACAGGTATTGTGTAGTGTAATAATACATTCACAGGCTGTACAGGTATTGTGTAGTGTAATAGTGCATGTGTGACATTCACAGGGTGTACAGGTATTGTGTAGTGTAATAGTACATGCAGAGAGTGACATTCACAGGGTGTACAGATATTGTGTAGTGTAATAGTCCATGCACAGTGACATTCACAGGGTGTACAGATATTGTGTAGTGTAATAGTACATGCACAGAGTGACATTCACAGGGTGTATGGGTATTGTGTAGTGTAATAGTACATGCACAGAGTGACATTCATAGGGTGTACAGGTATTGTGTAGTGTAATAGTCCATGCACAGTGACATTCACAGGGTGTACAGATATTGTGTAGTGTAATAGTACATGCACAGAGTGACATTCACAGGGTGTATGGGTATTGTGTAGTGTAATAGTGCATGCGCAGAGTGACATTCACAGGGTGTACAACTATTGTGTACTGTAATAGGACATGTGCAAAGTGACATTCACAGGGTGTATGGGTATTGTGTAGTGTAATAGTGCAGGCGCAGAGTTACATTCACAGGGTGTATGGGTATTGTGTGCTGTAATAGTACATACTCAGAGTGACATTCACAGGGTGTACAGGTATTGTGTAGTGTAATAGTACATACAGAGAGTGACATTCACAGGGTGTACAGGTATTGTGTAGTGTAATAGTACATACAGAGAGTGACATTCACAGGGTGTATGGGTATTGTGTAGTGTAATAGTGCATGCGCAGAGTGACATTCACAGGGTGTACAACTATTGTGTACTGTAATAGGACATGTGCAAAGTGACTTTCACAGGGTGTACAGCTATTGTGTAGTGTAATAGTGCAGGCGCAGAGTTACATTCACAGGGTGTATGGGTATTGTGTGCTGTAATAGTACATACACAGAGTGACATTCACAGGGTGTACAGGTATTGTGTAGTGTAATAGTACATACACAGAGTGACATTCACAGGGTGTACAGGTATTGTGTAGTGTAATAGTACATACACAGAGTGACATTCACAGGGTGTACAGGTATTGTCTAGTGTACATGCAGATGTCCTATTCACAGAGTGTACCGGTATTGTGTAGTGTAATAGTACATACACAGAGTGACATTTACAGGGTGTACCGGTATTGTGTAGTGTAATAGTACATACACAGAGTGACATTCACAGGGTGTACAGGTATTGTGTAGTGTAATAGTACATACACATGTGTGATTTAGTACATGTGATTTATGCAATTTACCGTACATTATATAATTTGCTTTGATGTGAAAACAGATTTACCAAACATCTGTCAATTAATAAAAATGTTTAGAAAAAATCTTTGTGACAACCGTGGCAGTAATTAACTGTGTGCTGGATTGCTATGGAATTTTGTTTGTTTCTTAGATTTCTATTGATATAATCAAAACATTTTTTACACAAAAAATAATTTTTCTTATCTCTTCATTTTTTTGGCCAGTATTAAGTGCTTATATGATTTAATGCATGTTTGAAGATAAATCAAGGTAACTTTTAGGTAATAATATATTACAATATTATAAAGAAATAAATTGTCCCCTTTTTCTTAAAAATTGTATGCGTCTTAGCCCTTTAACCCTCGAATTTGTTCAAGAAAATTTAAATTTTCTCAGAAAATGTCCATTTGCAGACCAAGAGAAAACTATTTTTTTTAATTTACCACTAGAATTACTGGCTCGATATCCGAGCCAGTCATTCTAGTGGTAAATTTTCAAAAATTGTCTTCTTGGTCTACAAATGGACATTTCTCAAGATTACTACAGACGCTGTTTTTAGCTGACATGAGTGTTTAAGAGATAAATGAAAAGCGATTAATAAATGTGACCCTAATAGCCTGTACTGTTTGAAAATTTAGTACATGAGTACTACAAATATTATCTGAACAGGATCACCTTATTTTGAAAACCTGTGGGTGAAAGCGGTTGCTGTCTTTGGCAGCAACACTTAATTTTAACCCACATCGCTTTCAAATTATAGCCCAGATTATAACACTTTAAATTGAAAACATTTTATACAGATAATTGAATAGCATGAGTGCTCGAAAAAACAAGATTATATATGCGAGAATATTTTAAAATGAAAATTTTTAAATATTTGATTAAATGCACGCTTATGTCAGATTAATTAAATAGTAAACAAGAAATGATTGTAAATTATAATGGTTTTAACACTTTAATGGCCAAATGTTGGTCAAGAAAATTAATTTTTCTCATTGAAATTGAAAATGCCCATTTGCAGATCAAGAGAGGATTTTTTTTTAAATTTCACACTGGACGTTATCGAGTCAGTTATTCAATGAATAAATTTAAAAAAAATAATTCTATCTTTCTCTATGGGACTGCAGAAAGTGTTTTCATCCACTGTAATGGGTAAGTTACTGGTACATGATCAATTTAACCATTTAACACTCATACCAGCCAAAAATGGCATCTGCAGTGGTCTTGAGAAATGTCCATTTGCAGACCAAGAGAAGACTATTTTTGAAAATTTACCACTGGAATGACTGGCTCGATAACCGAGCCAGTCATTCCAGTGGTAATTAAAAAAAATAGTCTATGCGTGGTCTGCAAATGGACATTTTCTATGAGAAAATTAAAATTTAAAAAAATTCATTGGAGGGATAAAGGTTTAAGTATAACTTTTGTGAAAGAGGTAATTATTTTTATAAGCTAGGAGTAATTACAAGTTTTTGTCTCGACAAATTGAAGTATAATGCGTCTTATACTTCAGAAAGATGAGCTTTTAAGCTACGCATTGAGAAATAAGCAATTTATATTCATGGAGATATCCAGTTTTGCTTATGTCCACCCTGCCTATCTCTAGCTAAGCTCCACCCACACTTTGTGCCCATGTTGGGATCTATCGATCCCTGAAATCACTGGCTATCAATTTCCAGAAAACTATACCGCTAAGCTGTGGAATGTTTATTAAATAGTATAGACATAGAATTAATACAAGAACGCTTAGTCTGTCATCAATTAAGCATTCATGATGAACATAGCCGCTATATGTCATTCATGGCGTAATTGGTTATGGAACCGGGAATAATTGCGGTAGTATGAATTAGATTGATATTAGTGATTAATTGGCACAAACTCCGGGTATAATATTCTATTATGCATTGACTGGCATAATTTGTCTTTTGAGGACACGCCTTGGTGCAGCGTCGACAGAACTACTACTGAACCGGTTCGTGCCTCAGGGTGGACTTTATCATCACTGAAAACATGGACAATCTCCTTCATTCATCATTGCCTCTCTTTACCCACGAATATAGATGGTTACATGCCGTAATAGGCTGAAAAAAACAACCAAACAGCGGAGATACTGCATGGTCTGACTGGACCTAGAAATTAGGGACTCGATTGTCTTGAAACTCTTTAACTCTCATATCAGCCAAGAACGGTGTCTGCAGGGGTCATGGTAAATGCTCATATGCAGACCAAGAGAATACTATCTTTGAAAATTGACCACTGGAATGACTGGCTCGATAACCGAGCCAGTCATTCCAGTGGTCAATTTTCAAAAATAGTCTCCTCTTGGTCTGCAAATGGACATTTTTCTGAGAAAATTTTAATTTCCTTGAACGAATTCGTGTTAATCATTTAAACATAAATACTGATCACAATTTATCCATTCTCTATGATGATGTAAGGAATGTATTCTGTTTAATATTTTGAAACTAATTTGACTGGAAGAAGCGTGTTGCTGCCTATAGACGTTGATTGAATTGGTTTCAAATACTCGACATCTTTTCTATATGTGTTTTGCCGTGAAATTGAGACACTTGTCATTCGATTGTTAGCGGGTTAATGGTAACTAAAATGGTTCAGGAAAATAAAGATTCCAATAGACATTACCGGTATTCAGTTGTACATGACAATGTTTTAGAGAATTGATATAATTCTTGTAAAATATTCTCTGCTTGGTCTGCAAGTGGACAGCAGATACCAGCTTTGGCAGGCTTCACCACCTGCAAGGTTGACATTATACTGTACCCCTGTGTACAAATGTGTTCAAGAAAATTGTAACTTTTCGTCGAAAATGTACATTTGCAACTGGACCAGGAGGAGATTATTTCTTAAAACTTATCACTGTTAAATGACTGGCCCGGTTATTGAGCCAGTCATTCCAGTGGTAAATTTCCAAACATAATATCTTTGTCTACTAATGGAAACTACTCAAGACCACTGCAGATGCCATTTTTGGCCGGCGTTGGTGTCAAAGGGTTAATATGAGAGATCTCTTGATGAAATTTCACCTGGTATTAATTACAAAGTCTAAATGTCTAAATAATTGTAAATCCACTTGTTTTGCCCCAAATAATACAAGAATATGAGAATTAAGAGATAGGATATCAGTTAAATCAGCCAACTAATCCGGGTGTGATCCCTCTCCACAAATTGAATTCTATAAACATCTGATTATTTCAACATCTGTCCTGTTTAGCAGTGTAGTTTACTGCACCTATTCAGAGAAAATTTCTGATTAGGGAATAATTTGACAGACTTAACAGGAAGTGATGCAGCTGATCCTGAATGCCTTCTGTCTCCTGAATAACTTGGCTGTCAAGAACTACTGCCAACTCAGCTATTTACTAACAAGTGCTATTCATAGACCGGACAATGCAGACAACATTCAATCGGTCATCTCTGTGGTCAGTTCTGATGTCTGACCATTTCACTGAACTCCCCTTAGCTTTCTGTTATTTACACTTATTGAGGCATACATCCTGTTTTTGCAAACACTCAATTTTCAGCTGGTCATTTGGCTTAGGTACAGCTCAGAAATAACTTAACATGTTTCCAAATCAAAAATAGAAACATATTAGTAAGAAATGTCCTGTTCAATATTTTGAACATAATTGGATTGAAAGACAATGTACATTTCTATTTTTAGCTATGCCCCGCCCATCTCTAGCTAAGCTCCACCCACGTTTCACCCATGTTGGTATCAATTGATCCCTGAACTCCCTTACAATCAATTTCCTGAAAACTATACAGGTAAACTGTTGAATATCCTGAAATTTAAAATGAATTTGACAGGGTGTTGTTGCTGCCTATGGCAGCAACAGCGCCCAGTCAAATTGGTTTCAAAATATTCAACAGCTTACCTGTATAGTTTTCTGGAAATTGATATTGAGAGTGCAGGAATTTGATTGATCTCAGCACGAGCAAAGCGTGGGTGGAGCTTAGCTAGAGATGGGCGGGGCATAGCTAAATCAGGATTCCTTCATTTTTAGCTTGACTTTACGAAGTAAAACAAGCTATTGCGATACCCTGAGCATCGTCTGGCAGTGGTGGCGTAGGTGGTGTCATCCAATCCACCACCAGCACCAACTCTGCATCCCCATCATCACTGTCACCTCTGTTGCTATCACCACCACCACCACCACTACAATCAGCACATCATAGGAAGCGTAGACTTTGGCTTGCTGGTTGGTTTTATGGTATTTTTAAATCGAATGATTATCACACGATGATAATTTTGCTACACGAATTACTTGTTACTTATCATTGACATTCTCATAACACACATGCAAGAACAAGAAATGGTGTCAATCGCTCTATGTATAAGGATTAGAATGTTTGCTTGCTTAGATCCTGGGATGGTTGTATTATTGTAAGAGAGGATTCATGATTAGAGGCTGAGATGGTTGTATTATTGTCAGAGAGGATTCATGATTAGAGGCTGAGATGGTTGTATTATTGTCAGAGAGGATTCATGATTAGAGGCTGAGATGGTTGTATTATTGTCAGAGAGGATTCATGATTAGAGGCTGAGATGGTTGTATTATTGTAAGAGAGGATTCATGATTAGAGGCTGAGATGGTTGTATTATTGTAAGAGAGGATTCATGATTAGAGGCTGAGATGGTTGTATTATTGTAAGAGAGGATTCATGATTAGAGGCTGAGATGGTTGTATTATTGTAAGAGAGGATTCATGATTAGAGGCTGAGATGGTTGTATTATTGTAAGAGAGGATTCATGATTAGAGGCTGAGATGGTTGTATTATTGTAAGAGAGGATTCATGATTAGAGGCTGAGATGGTTGTATTATTGTAAGAGAGGATTCATGATTAGAGGCTGAGATGGTTGTATTATTGTAAGAGAGGATTCATGATTAGAGGCTGAGATGGTTGTATTATTGTAAGAGAGGATTCATGATTAGAGGCTGAGACGGTTGTATTATTGTAAGAGAGGATTCATGATTAGAGGCTGAGATGGTTGTATTATTGTAAGAGAGGATTCATGATTAGAGGCTGAGATGGTTGTATTATTGTAAGAGAGGATTCATGATTAGAGGCTGAGATGGTTGTATTATTGTAAGAGAGGATTCATGATTAGAGGCTGAGATGGTTGTATTATTGTAAGAGAGGATTCATGATTAGAGGCTGAGATGGGTCAAGAAAATTTTCTCAAAGAATGTCCATTTTCAGATTAACCCTTTAATCCTCAAATTTGTTCAGAAATATTAAAATTTTTTTAAAGAAAATGTTTATTTTCAGACCAAAAGAAAAGTTTTTTTTAAAATTTACTGCTGGGATAACTGGCTCGGTTATTGAGCCAGTCATTCTAGTGATAAATTTTCAAAAATAGTCTTTTCTTGCTCTGCAAATGAACATTTCTGAAGACCACTGCAGAAGCCGTTTTTGGCTGATATGAGTGTTAAAGGGTTAATAGAAGAACATCTGTGAAAATTTACCACTGGGATGACTGGCTTGGTTATTGAGCCAGTCATTCCAGTTGTAAATTTTGATCAATGGACTTTTGCAATTTTGACTTACAAATGGACATTTTCCAAGGCCATTGCTGACACCAGTTTTGGCCAGCTTGACCATTAAAGGGATAAAATTCAGATTCTAAGGTCTCAGAGTTCATGTAACACCTCAGATGCACATCTCACTTCATGAGGCTTAGTCTAATTCTATGCTACACTGATCAAGTGGTTGACAATGAGCCCATTTATCATCCAAGCTCACCCATCTTTCATCAGCACTGGTGGACTGGGTACTCCAAATATTCAGCTTCTGAATTCATTAGATCAATGGAACCGAGTCAAACCTGCTGCCTGAGGTTATCAACTGACTGAACATCATTTATCAGTAATGATTTTCGGTCAAAATGTAGTCAAATAGTTACCACTTATGTATAATGTATGGCATCTTTGAAATATCTGTATGTATAGTATTAAATGACCATTATTATGCAACTGAGTGCTGTGCCTATGCAATGCTTATACTCTGAAATGTTATCAGTGCTGTTATATATAATAGTAATTTAGCCTACAAATATTCACTATAAGCAAACATTTTGTTGACCAGACCAACTTGTCTGTTTAACGGATTACAGTTTTGAGAATTCTTTTTCAAACTGATCATCTTTAATGTTCGATATATATGTCCATTTTTGCAGGCCAAGAAAAAATACTTTGCAAAATTTACAGTTTATCTAGCCAGTTATTTCAATGTAAGATTTAAAAATATAGTTTTCTTAGCCTGCCAACGAACAGTACCTCTCAAAATATAACTGCAGAAGCCATTTTTGCCTGGCTGACCAGAAAGTGGTTATTAAACCCTCAAATTTGTTCATAGAGAATGGCCATTTGCAAACCAACAGATTGTTAGCTTAGCCAGAATAGTCAAGTGAGCTTATGCCATGGTACCCGTCTGTTCGTCCACCTGTCATCCATCCATCAGCATTTACTTACAAACGCTACTCCTCATTTACCGCATGAAAGACTTCAACCAAATTTCGCTAGAAGGACCCTATGAGCTAAGCTTCAAAACTTGTGTTGAGTATTTTGATTGGTCAAATTTGTGGGTGAAAATCTGAGATTTTAAGCCATGCAGCTACAAGATGTTCTGGTCAAGCTGGCCAAAACCGTCCTATGCAGTTGTCAGAAGGAGTGTCCATTTGCAGGCAAAGACAGGAGTGATTTTTAAATTTACGTACTCTAATGACTGGCTCTATTACTGAGCCAGAAGCCATTCCAGTGGTAAATTTTGAAAAATACGCTTCTGCAAATGGAGCTTCCATAAGCAAATATTTAGGGTATTTTGACCAAATTTGAGGATGAACCCTTTAACAGGCATACCAGCCAAAACAGCTTCTACAGTAGTCTTGATAAATGTCCATTTGCAGACCAAGAGAAGAGTATTTTTTGAAAATTTACCACTGGAATGACTGGCTCGATAATTGAGCAACGAGCCAACCGAGCCAGTCATTCCAGTGGAAAACCTTCAAAAATAGACTTCTTGGGAAATTTTCTTGAACAAATTTGAGTGTTAAAGGGTTAAAGTGTTAAGCCCCTAAGGGTGTAGCTCAGGAATAATTACATAGCACAGACCCATCTTCTGAAAATCTGCGCTTTATAAATAGAAGGATTCTCTTATTTCATTCTTTGATTTGACTTAAATGTTTATTTAAAGTGGGACTCTTCAGCGAGTAGGATACTTCAACATTGGACCATGTTCATTGTTAAGAGACATCTTTCTGTTATTTCAATGAAGATTCAGGCAAACTTGTCACCTTAAAAGTGGATCACAGTTTTCCCACACATACTGATGATGAAGATGTACTCTATTCTGAGTGAAAATATTCTGCAAAGCAGTGACCAGTCCTTCCTTGGCCATTGTTTCTTGTGTAACCCTTTAGTCCTCGAATTTATTCAAGAAAATTTAAATTTTCACATAGAAAATGTCCATTTGCAGACCAAGAGAAGCCCATTTTTTTAAATTTACCACGGGAATGATTGAAATGTCCATTTGCAAACCAAGAGAAGCCTATTTTTGAAAATTTACCACTGGAATGACTGGCTCAGTTATCGAACCAGTCATTCCAGTGGTAAAATTGTCAAAAATAGGCTTCTCTTGTTCTGCAAACTGCTGAAGTAATTTTTGGCTGATATGCGTGTTCAATGGTTAAAACAGGGTTTTGAACTTCTTCTTTTCTTTCTTGGTCTTCAGTGTACCCGAGTCCTGCTTCTTTAAGGGCATTCATAAAAATATTTAGCGTGACTTACTCAATTTAGTCCATCTTAAGCACTTAATAGTCCGACATGTTGTGCTAATTGCATCTCTTTGCTATTTAATAAACATGCTGTTGGAACATTTTGAAACTAATTTGACTGGGCGCTGTTGCTGCCTACCATAGGTAGCAACAACACCCAGTAAGATTAGTTTCAAAATATTCACCAGCTACCTGTATAGTTTTCTGGAAATTGACATTCAGAGAGTGCATCGATCGATTGATCCCAACACAGGCAAAGCGTAGGTGGAACTTAGCTAGAGATGGGCGGGGAATAGCTAAACCTGGATATGTCCATTGTCAAACTGAGCAAAACCTGCCTTCCTGCATTGCTCTTAAGAAATTTCCAATACCCCTTTCCCACACTGATGTCATTATGCCGGGATTCCCCTAAATGAATGCTCAGAACACAACTGCTGGCTGGTAATGCTGCCAAAAAGCAGCCGATCCGCATTGAGTTATTAAAATATGCCACAATTTAAACCGTTCCTATGATAAACTAAAATCACTATATTATTTAAGTCATAGATCATTGGAACACACATCCAATTGCTTAAACATTAATGCATTATTATTGATATTTTTGTGAAATTTTCACTCAATTATTAGCTCACCTGGCCTGAAAGGCCAAGTGAGCTTATGTCTGTCATCCATCCGTCCAGTCGTTCGTCCGTCAACTTTTCCATTAAAACAACTTCTTCTCAAGAACCGCTGGGATGATTTCAATTATATTTGGCAGGAAGCATCCTTAGGACATAGGGATCCAAGTTTGCTCAAACAAAGCCGATCGGTCAATTTGGCCGGTGACCATCTTGGTTTTTGGCTGATTTTTAGAAACCCCTTTAAAAATCTTCTCCGAAACCGCTTGAGCGATTGAAGGAAACCTCATGAAATATGATCCAGGGCAAGAGCTCAACCAAGTTTGTTCACGGGAACTTGATTGGTCAAATGGTTCGGTGGCCATCTTGGTTGACCTAGTTTTAGCGAAAATTACTTCTCCAGAACCGCAGAAGGGATCAGGCCAAAATTTGGCAGATATGATTAGGGACTAAGGGCCAGTAAAGTTTGTTCAAGAGAAGTTGATCCATCAAAAAACATGGCCGCCGTGGGCCAATCAAAATATAGCATGTTTGGCGGCCATATTGGATTTTTTTATTTGATGAACTTTGAGGCTGAAATTGTTTTTATATAGGTTTTTGGGTATCCCGATTTGAAATTGCAATTTTTGAAACTGTCAGATAAACAGTTTAGGGGCCATCTTGGATCATTTTCCCGCCAAAAGCTCCCATACTAAAGCAATGAGAAATTTAAAATGTCTTCTCGAGAACTACTGGGCCGATTTCAATTATATGTGACAGGAAGCATCCTTAGGGCATAGAGATTCCATTTTGTTCAAATGAAGCCGATCGGCCAATTTGGCCGGTGGCCATCTTGGATTTCGGATGATTTTTAGAAATGTCTTTAAAAATCTTCTCCAAAACCGTTTGAGGGATCAATTTAGACCTCATGAAATATGATCTATGGTAAGAGCTGACCCAAGTTTGTTCAAGGGAACTTGATTGACTAAATGGTTCAGCGGCCATCTTGGATGACCTCGTTTTCGCAAAAACAACTCCAGAACCGTTGAAGCGATCAGGCCAAAATTTGTGATATTTGATTAAGGACTAAGGGCCAGTAAAGTTTGTTCAAGAGAAGTTGATCCATCAAAAAAACTGGCCGCTTTAAAATGTCTTTAAATATCTTCTCCAAAACCGTTTGGGGGATCAATTCAAAACGCATGAAATATCATCTAGGGAAAAGCTGCACCAAGTTTGTTTCAAGGTTACTTGATTGGCCAAATGGTTTGGTGGTCATCTTGGATAACCTAATTTTTGCCAAAATGACTCCGGAACCACCGAGCGGATTGGGCTGAAATTTGAGAGATATGATTAGGCACTGAGAGCCATTAAAGTTTTTTCAAAGGAAGGCGCTACGTCAGAAACATGGCTGCAGTGGACCAATCAAAATGTGGCGGGTTTGGCAGCCATATTGGACTTGCAAATATGTCCACAAACTCATTTAGAAGACTATTCCTAAACCACCCACCAACAATTGCGACAAAAATGCATAATGCTCCAGGTAAGTGACACAGGCCCCTTGGGCCTCTTGTTTGCATATGTAAAATACACCATTATGGCTAGACTCATTAAATCAAGTGGACAATAGGGGATATTTTAAAATTACAATCAACTATATCAAATTTTACAAAACTATTAAAACTAATACAGAAATGTATAGAAAATTGACTGAGTTTTCCAGTGATTATGACTTCAGTAATATTATGAAATTAGTTCTTAGCATAAACAGCTTAAAGTGTGTTATATCTGATTATAATAGTAAAATAATGCTACTTGCTCGTCGGCTGTCATGGCAATGCATTCTGGGAAGGTATTTTCCCAAAATACACTAATGTGGAAAGGTCTATTGCAAGTTAATAGAAATTTTTTTTTTGGAAATTATATCACTGGAATGACTGACTCAGTAACAGAGCCAGTCATGGCAGTAGTAAATTTTGCAAAATATTTTTCTGATCGTGACCTGAAAATGGATGTTCGTTTGGGGCATGTGGAGTGGGGTTGGGGTGGGGTGGGATAGGAGGTGGGGGTGAAAGAATGATGGTGGTGAAGGAGAGATAGTGGTGGGGTGGAGGGACCTACAAGCCAACTTGATGCTAGCAATCTGTTGTTTACAATTTATCTTCCCATGTGTAGCTGCCTTCACTATCTAGGATCCCCAATGCACTTTGTCATTCGAAGTAATTGCTGCCTATTACAAAGTTGCACAACTAAAGGTGCCATTAGGTCAGTTTCCATTATGATTAAAATACAGTTATTCTTTTCAGTCTTTGCTGTTGAACCCATATAACTTTTCAAACATGTCTGTTTTTTGACAAGTAATTGTAACTAATTGTTAGCAAATTGCATAACATTGTGATGAAATGAAAGTTGGGTACAAATTTATGTTAAAATTAACAATGAAACGTGGAACAGTAAATCCCAGCAATATCTATTTGATGAGGATTATTTTCTGGAAAAAATTAATTAAACGTGTATTTATGTGCATGTACATGTAATTAGGAATGACAAACCTAAACATATTAATTACAAAACAAATATTCAGAGAATTCAGAGTCTTGTCCACCAGTGCTTTTCAATGATAACATTTGAGCTTTTGGACAAAGAAAATCATGAACGTTCTTTGGGACCTCACTTGAGGGTAACCTCCCACCCAAGTGTGGTAAGGATCCCTTCTCCCTTCAGGAGAGGTTGAGCTATGATTCAGGACAGATTGACATACATACTGGGATGATTAAAATGGTTTTGTGGCAATTTGTGGAGTGGCTAACAAACAATACTAAATGGACTAAGTCGTCATCGTCATCTTCATGTCATCACATATCCTCGTCATCCTATATCATACTTAGTGTCCTGAAGTCATCGGTAGAATTCAGGAGGTCTCGGTTCACACTGAATTGGGGCATGTGGACAATTTAACAAGTCAGCCATCGAGTGAATTTGGCCACAGTTGCACACGTCCATGCTCTCATAGCCCCATTTCTCCTTTATCATTGCGATTTGCAGTCAGTCAAATGAGTGGGGATTGGCGTGCATGCACATGTGCATGCATGCCCATGTGTGTGTGTGTGTGTGTGTGTGCGTGCGTGCGTGCGTGCGTGCGTGCGTGTGTGCGTGCGTGCGTGCGCGCGCGCGTGCACGTGCGTGTGTGGGTCAGTGGGGTTGAGTCATGGGGTGTCTGCACTCAAACTATAAAGATGTGTGTTCATTGGTAGAAGGCAGGTTAAGCTGTGATGCTGTGGCATGATGCATTTAGAGTGGGATAAAGAATCACGTGAGGTGATCAAGAACAAGTGATGTTCGTTCAAGCATATCTACCTGCAGAGGTTACTTGCAGAGTTAAGGTAGTGCTACGGATCATGCAAGGGTTTACATCCCATTTTGAAGTTCCAAGTTTCCTGAGCAGACTGTGGTGAGTGTTGACTTTTAGAATATGTCCTTTGTAGGATAAAGTCCTATCGAGAGTGACGTCTAAGTAGACTTAGGCATCCTTTTCAACCCAAAAGACCATAAGTGAAATTTCAATTTTAGCATATAAAATTGTTCATTTACAGATCAGATTAAAAAGAATTTAACACTGAAATGACTGGCTTGGTTATCGCGCCAGCATTTCCAGTGCTAAATTTTCAAAAATATGATTTATCAAGACCACTGGAGAAGACATTTGTGGGTGTCGTGACTAATGATTAATACACAACTCAAATGTAGTAAGTAAAATATATCAAATTTATATACAGCTTTCTCAAGAGTCCTTCAACATTATAATTTTGAATAATTTTCGTCAAATTGTCTCAACTGTATGCGGACCCTGTGGTGTTTGTGGTCTTGGTGTCTGGGTATTTTCACTTATAGTATTGACTTATGAACTAGAGTCATGCTTGCTTCGATATTTTGTTAGTAAAGCCTCATGAAGCTAACTAATTATACATAAGATTGACCAATTCATCCAGGACCATATTGGGGATAAAATCCATGTAAATTGAATGTTAATCGAACCAGTCATTTGAGTGATAAATTAAAAAAAATAGTCCTCTGCTCAACAAAGTTACATGATGGACATTTCCATTTTTAGCTATGCCCCGCCCATCACTAGCTAAGCTCCACCCACACATCGCTGTGTTGGGATTGATCGATCCCCAAATGCCCTAGCTATCAATTTCCTGAAAACTATACAGGGAAGCTGTTGAATATTTTGTAACTAAATTGACTGGCTGCTGTTGCTGCCTATGGCAGCAACAGCACCCAGTCAAATTAGTTTCAAAATATTCAACAGAATATTTATTAAATAGTCAAAGCAAACAATTTGTACAACAACGCATAGACCGTCTTCAAATATGCGTTCGTGTGTGTTGTAATATTTAAGGCGTTTATATGCTAGTTCCCAATGCTAGGGTCTAGACGCACGCCTGGGGGCTTATATATATGGGTTCGTGACGTACTTATTGACGTGATTCATGACGTCATTCATTATGATGTCATTGTACACATCACGCAGTTCATTATGATGTCATATGATAGGTGGGTACTCTGGAAAGGTGAATTGACGTAAAGCAAATTTCTTGATTTTCCTGTCCAGCTTGGACCATTAATGGGTTAGTTAACCAGATTAAGTCAAATTTTTAGTACTTTTGTTGTCTATTAACTGTTTTTGGTGCCTGGCTAAAAGAAATTCATATTGCAAAGGGTTAAGGATAAGTATATATTAGTCGTACCCTTAATCCTTTAATGACAAAATTTGGTCAAGAAAAAAAAATTTATCACTAGAATGACTGGCTTGGTTATCGAGCCAGTCATTCCTGTGGTAAAATTTTCAAAAAACAGTCTTCTCTTGGCCTACAAATTGACATTCCTCAAGTCCACTGCAGAGACTGGTTTTGGCTGTCATGAAAGCGTTAAGTAAAGGCAACAAAGTTCATAGTTCATGTTTTCTGTATGTACTGTTTTGAATTAACCCTTGTTTTCTGATTAACAAATACTCAGTATTAAAATGTCTGTTTCAGGAGTGATAAGCATGAATGGCGCTTGCCTAAGACCTTCACAAAACCTTGACTGACAGTTGTTTTTTACTTCACGATCAATAAATCGATCGCAAGAAAATTCCGTAGTTACACTGTCCCATATAGCATATTCAACTGACTGTTATGGTTCGATTAATAAGATGTGATCAAGTGGGCGGTATTTAGGTTGTGTTGGTACATTTACCGGAGTCATGTCAGTTGGTATTTCCTGTCCTAGATCTTGTGTACTGAATGAATGAATAAATCCCACCACAGCTTTACATGCCCCCACATGTACTAGTTACTGTTTCTGAGCTGGAGATAAATTATATAGACATATACTAGTCTCTCCAGGATGTTATTGCCTGTTTCCTATCAGTAAAACGTTTCACGTCGATTGACTAATATGACCCTCTTGGATGTATATAGTCATTACCGGAAGACGTGGGGGTTAATTTGGTGTAATTTTCATGGGTTTTGGGTGTTTATCGTTTAAAGATATGTAGCTAGAAATTAATGATTCATACAAAGCATTCATGTGCCGCCCATGGCCATGTCTGTTTATGATTTCAGGACGAATAGATCTTTCCAGTTTTAGCTATACCCCGCCCATCTGTAGCTAAGCTCCACCCACACCTCGCTCGTGTTGGGATCGATCTATCCCTGAACACCCTGACTATCAATTTCCAGAAAACTATACCGGTAAGCTGTTAAATAGTTTGAAACTAATTTAACTGGGCGCTGTTGCTGTCATATGCAGCCTATGGCAGCAACAGCGCCCAGTCAAATTAGTTTCAAAATATTCAACAGACTTTATTAAATAGTAAAGACATATGATTTGAACAACAACTCATAGTCCATCTTTAATTATGCTTTCGCGACATACCTATCTATGTCATTCATGACATCATTTATTATGATATCATTCTGCACATCACGTAGTTAGTTATGATGTGGTATGATGGTTGGATAGAGTGGAAAGGTCTATTAGCTATCAGATCATACTGTAGTCTGCATGTATTTTGGAGAAGATTTTTAGCCCATGAAGACAAGTCATAGAAATCATCACACTCCCTAATCCCATTTACTGTATTTGTGTGGTCTTAAGGTTAGACGTGACATTACACAAAAAATATATTATTTCTGGACAGATTGAAACCAAACATAGTGAATATTCTCCGATCTTGAAATATTTCTAATATAAACTGGGAACCAATGAGTAATTAATATTTCTTAAAGGGGGGTGCATATCTAAGAAATAGGTCAATGAAACCTATTTTCTGGAAGCTACAGCGGATACAAGATGGATAAGTGGTGGCTATTTGTTTTGCTAAGTACTGATGCTATTGATTTCATTTCTCTTCCTCTGTTTAACCCATTATTGACCACACCGGCCAAAACCGGCCTCTGCAGTGGTCTTGTGGAATGTCCATTTGCAGTCTAAGAGAAGACAATTTTCAAAATTTTACAACTGGAATGACTGGCTCGATTACCGAGCCAGTCATTCCAGCGGTAAATTTTCCAAAATAGTCTTCTCTTGGCCGGCAAATGAACATTCAATAAGCAAATATTCTGTTTTTGTTAACAAAATTTGACCATTAAACGGCTAAATTGTAACTGTTTCAAGGGAAATCTGATAACCTACCTATACACCTATGCGCTTAGTGGCACGTGTTTAGCCCCAGGTGTATGTCTACAAACATGCACTAAGCTCATGCGGTTTGTGTACTTAATATATACCTTCACATGCAGACAGATAATTTCTAAGACCCAATTAATCTGTTTGAAAATTTGTTTTCATAACCCATTCAATGCTGGAGATGAGATGAAATGCGTGGGTACGTTTAAGCCCTTTGACAATCACCGAGCAGAGGCAACGCATTCTTTTTGATGTAAGGAATATTCTGTTGAATATTTTGAAACTAATTTGACTAAGAGCTGTTACTGTCTATGGCAGCAACCTGTTCCAGTCAAATTACTTTCAGAATTGTCAGCCGCTGTACTGTATCGTTGTCTTGAAATTGAGACACTGTCTTTAATCCTAATGTTAACGGTAAATATTTGGAAATGAAATCTAAGTTGCAGACTAAGAGAATTGATTTTAAAAATTTTTACCCGTGGAATGACTGTGGTTATTGTGGCAGGCATTCCAATGATACATTGTCAAAAATAGTCTTCTTTTGGCATGCAAATTAAAATTAATCAAGACTGCTGCCAAAGCCCTTCACCATTAAAGACTTAGATATAACGGGCACAGTAGCATGTGTGTGCGTGCGTGCAGTGTGCATGTAAACTTGCCCTCACGCATGTGTGTCTGTGCATTTGAGCGCAAGCGTTTGTGAGTGCGTGGGGTATGCATGTTTTTCGCTTTTATTGATTCTGTACCCTATCATTGTAAGCAAGACGAAAATCCTCCCTTTTGCTGATAAAACTTTAAGTTGACACAAATATTTGTCAACAATAGCATTTGTTTATTCGAGATTCTGCTGTAGGTAGAAACCAGGTGAGAGTCTATTTGCTTATACAGGTGGGACTTTAACCATGTGAGTGGATTAATCAAAAGCCAAGTGACCTCCTCTTCAAAGGAAATTAAAGATACTCTTGACATCTAGTCTCTGTTCTAATTTCTAGGAAAATTAACACAAATATTTAAATATAGTTTAAAAGGGTGTGTTCCATTAAATGTATGAGGGTGTTTGTTTTTCTGTCATAATAGATTGATTGTTAGGCTGCCTCTGAGCATCATGCCTGTCACATTTTACTAATCACTGACAACTGCATTTTAATAGCTGTGACAATTACCCGCTCATCATGCATGAACTCTCACAAGCCACATTTCTCTATATTCTTCTTCAGTCACTCGCTTGGCCGCCCGCCCGCCCGCCTGCTCTCTCACCCACCCGTAACAACAGTCATTCAGAAACACACATGTATTAGGGCCACCCTGCCCAGTGAATCTTTTATTACAATAATTGGATATCAAGTGTTCTTGGGCAGATGTCTTAACATATGTTCCAGTAATTTGACCCTTTACCTCTTCCCCACTCTCTCCCCCCCCCCCCCCCCCCCCCCCTCCCTCCATCACCCACCCACCCACATAACCAAAACCCACTCACTGACTCTGACTCACTCATTCGCCCACCCGTCCACTCTCTCACCCACTTGCCCAACCACTGACTTGCTCGCTGGTCAGCCTGCTGTCTGCCCACATGTCCTCCAAGCCACCTGCTAGCTCACTCACTCACACCACTCACTTCCTCGAAACTTCCCTCCCACTATCTCACTGGTTCTCGATCTTGCTCTTGCATCATAATCACTCAGATTCAGGCACCCAGAACACCCGCTCACTTGCTCAATTAAGCTGTCTCTTACTCATTAGTCTCTCACTCCTCCGCCTCTCTCTTTCACTCCTCTATCTCTCTATTGGTCCATCCATCCACGAAGCTACTCAATCGCCCGCCCACCCACCCACCCACGCACCCACACACGCACGCACCCATTCATCCATCGATCCATCCATCCATCCTCCCTGCCTCTGATCATCCGTCCGTCCACTCACCCACCCACCCATGACTCACTCATTCATTCACTTACTCAATCCTGGCTCTGTTTTTCCCGCCTTCACAATCCCAGGTCACTATAGTGCTGTTACGAATATCTTCATTACTACCATTAGTTTCAGATATATATGCGTATATCTGCCCAAACTTGGATATACAAGATACCCTGATGTCTATAATCAAATAACAATAAGATTAAAGAAAAATGAATTACTGATTTAAGACACTTTAAAACAACAATGACCTATTTATGGTCATATTTGTTAATGGTTATGAATTACCTTATTGTTCACTCCTTTGATATTCCATGTTACACTTGAATTACTCCTTTCGAATCACCAGTTTATTATTCCATATAAACACTATTATACACACACGCTCTTATTCAACTTAAACACTATCTCCATCCACATTTTCATACTATCTGACTATATTCCTGCCACACCTAAATAGTCCTCTTATTGTTTACCACCTAATGTCACTAGTACTTAATCATATAAATATATCTTAATTATTTTGATGCTTGTGAAGTCCTAGACACTAATTGTTTTGAAACGGGAACCTAGCCATTGACTTATTCACAACCTCCCAGTTTTTCTTTTTATTGATTCAAATTATATTTATCAATCAATACGGAAAGAATCAAAATAAAACTTATTTACATTTATTTACACTACATTCCGGAAGCCTAAAATAAACTAACACTTCCATTCAAGACTTCAAGAAGCTTGAATCTGGAAGCGCCATTCTTAGTCAGACAATCTGCTATTTGTTTGTCTTTTGTCATCCATACAACTTTAGAAATTTCCGTTTGTGCTAACATGTCACGAACAATGCTGATATCAATTCGGAGACGTTTATCTGTTAATGACGTAGTTGAATAAACAGCATCAACTAACGATTTGTTGTCAGTGATGCAAATTATTGGTAAAAAGTCACTGTTTGTAGATAGTCGATAAATTTCACCAATAACAGATCTGATTAAGCAACATGATTCAGCAGCATCTAATAATGATAATGTTTCTGCTGCCAAAGTACTTCTTACAATGCGCTTAAGCTTTTTCGACTGCCATGAAATTGGTGCAAATTTTCCATTCTCGCTGAGCAGAAAAATGATAAAGCCTCCCTGAGATCCATCGTCTCTAGGATTGCCAAAAGAAGCATCGCTAAAGCCAATCAACTTTGCTTTAGATAGATCGCCGATGTTTGGAAACTTTATAATAACATTTTCAGACTTCAGCTTTTTAATTGATTTGTTTGCTTTGATTAGATCTGATATTGTACAATTCTTAATAGAAACACTAACTGCGCATGTATCATAAGCCATGTCAGACCTGGTTTGATTAGAAGTCCAGTTCAATTGGCCAGCTATGCTGCGCAGTTGATAAACTTCAATGTCATTCAGTTTTTCATCAGTTTTCTGAGAGCGCAATTTATCCACTTTATTAATCTCAATGTCATTGATATAGGCTTCCTGATCAACGGTAATTTCATTAGAATGTTGTTTGATAAATACGCCCAAGTACTTGAACATTTCACTGCTCTCACTACTGATTTGAAATTTGTTCTTAATAGTTTCAATTATCTTTTGTTGAAAGAGATCTGAACAACCCCAACAGAAATCATCTACATGACTTACAAGAATTCCATTGTACTTCCAGTAAAAGACTGCTTCATCAAACTTACTGACCTGAACATCCAATTTTAATAGTTCATCCTTAGCTGTCAAGTACCAAGTTCGAGAAGCATCAACCAAACCATACACAGTAGTATGCAATTTCCAAAGTTTATCGGAATCAGATTCTTTAGGAGGTCGAAGATATATATCTCTGTCCATTCCTTTTCCTTGGAGAAACGTTGCTTTGGAATCAAGAGAATTTACCTTCCATTGTTTGGAAGCTATGATGGTTAATAAAGTACGCAAGTTCTCTTTGGAACAGGTTGGGGAATCTTTACGAAATAAATCAAGATCGATTTGCTCGAAACCACGGGCTACAAGGCGGGCCTTCACAATCTTATCTCCATCTTTAAATTTTTCCGTAATTACCCAACAAACAGAGATAGTATCTTGCCCTTCATCAATTACTTCTTCATACACATTGTGTTCCTTCCAATTCTCTAACTCTGTCTGTTTGGCCATTAGTATGTCCATAATTTACAGACCAAGAAAATACAATTTTTGAAAATTTACCACTGGAATGACTGGCTCGGTAACCGAGCCAGTCATTCCAGTGATACATTTTCAAAAATGGTATTCTCTTGGCCTGTAAATGGACATTCAATACAGAGATATTTAAATTTTCTTGACCAAATTTGGCCATTAAAGGATTAAACTGTGTGAGAGACACTTTACCTTGATCGTCTATATAGATAGTACACCACCAATCCCAAGATGTTGTTGAGATATTGGCTTATAATTTATTTTACAAATTTATCTTTCGTCTTATATGAAAAGTGCATGATAAGCATTGAGCAGGTAGATAATCTAAATAAAAGTTGTTTGTTGAAGATTTAAAGGAAAGGAATCAAGGTCATATCACTATAAACGTATATATTTGTAGGCCGTTTAGAAATTTACACAAAACGGGGTTAACTTACCTGAACTTAACCCTTTAATCCTAAAATTTATTCAGGAAGATTTAAATCTTTTTCATAGAAAATGTCCATTTGCAGACCAAAAGATGACTATTTTTGAAAATTTACCACTGGACTGACTGGCTCGGTTATCGAGCCAGTCATTCCAGTGTTAAATTGTCAAAAATAGTCATCTTTTGGTCTGTAAATGGATATTTCTCAAGACCACTGCAGAAGCCGTTTTTAGCTGATATGAGTGTAAAAGGGTTAAAAGAAAATTGAGCTTATGCAATGGTGATCATATGACATCTCAAGAACCATTTGACTGATTTCAATTTGATTTGTACAGCATCATCCTTAGGAAATAGAGTGGTCGACTTTGGCAGCGGCTGTCTTCGATTTTGTAGTTTTTAGAAACTCAATTAAACATCTACATCGAAACTGCTTGGCCGATTGAATTGAAACTCAATTCACCTAGATCACGAGTGGAACCAAGTTTCTTCAAGAGATTCTGATTCAATTTGTGTGATGGGATGGTAGCTCAGAGTCCATAGTATTAAATGTAAACCTCATTTTGCGATAAGGACTATAAGCTTTATGTATATGGGGCTAGAATTATAATATTACGGCTTGTAAATTTTAACTCTTTAACACTCATATCAGCCAAAAACGGCTTCTGCAGTGGTTTTGAGAAATGTCCATTTGCAGACCAAGAAGAGTATTTTTGAAAATTTACCACTGGAATGACTGGCTCGATTAATGACTGACTCGATAACCGAGCCAGTCATTCCAGTGATAAATTTTCAAAAATAGTCTTCTTGGTCTGCAAATGGACATTTTCTGCGAGAAAATTGAAACTTTAACAAATTTGAGTCTTAAAGGGTTAAGTACAGTGGCGGATCTAAGGGGTGGGGGAAGCACTTGGCGACACATTTCTGGCAGGGGTGTCAATTTTTACTGTTCTCCGGCAAATGACCTGGATCTGGCCCTGAAGTAACCTGTATGTTTATGGTTGTCTGTTTGGCTTCAATGTCAGTTCACATTCGGTGACGTGGCTTGGATATCAATTTATAAGGCTGGGAGTCTGCATGGTCCCACAACAGTGAGTATGTCCGGTTAGATTATGTCCAAGGTAGATTCCTGATTTTTAAGATAATATTAATTAATTGTGTGGGACCACCATACTTCCTACTTGAATCATATCTTATGAGTTGATAATGTCTTTGACACCCACACATACATAAAACAGGTCACTTAGCATGTTTATAGACCATTTAACCCTTCAACACTCATATCGGCAATAAATGGCTTCTGCAATGGTCTTGAGAAATGTCCATTTGCAGACCAAGAGAATACTATTTTTAAGAATTCACCACTTGAATAACTGGCTTGATAACCGAGCCAGTTATTCCAGTGGTAAATTTTCAAAGATAATCCTCTTTTGGTCTGCAAATGGACATTTTCTATGAGAAAATTGATATTTTCTTGAACAAATTTGAGGGCAAACTATAATCATATCCCTAAGCTATCAAAAGTATGGAGATATTGTCAGATGTCTGTAAGTAAATTGTGTTTCCTATAGGAATACCACATTAAAGGTGGGTGAAGAAAATTGACCACTTGAGAATTAGCTTTGAAGTTAAAGATAAAAGTGTTGGTCAGGTGGGCCGGTTGAATGAAGTGTCAGGTGATAGGCGTGTTGATTCTGTAATTTATCCTTGCCATGCTGCGATCCCATGTATGAAACGCATACACTGGTCCAGATCGCTCTACAAATATCTTTGATAGATTAGTGTCAAGCAATATTTGCTCCAATAATGTTAATTTTCATTGCCTATTAGATTAATACTTAACCATTTGATTGTTGGAACTGACCAAGGAACTTTTAATTTTCTCAATTTTCTCATAAAATTTTTTTGTTTGCAGATCAAGAGATTATTTGTGAAAATTTACACCTCGGATGGCTGGCTCGCCATGCAGGTATCGAGCCAGTCATTCAAGTAGCAAATTTTCAAAAATGCTGGTTCGGTCTGCAAATGGACATTTCCCAAGAGCACGACGGAAGTGATTTTTGGTCAGCTTGAACATTAACCCTTTAACACTTAAATTTGTGAAGAAAATTTCAATTTTTTCATTCAAAATATCCATTTTCTGACCAAGAGAAGAATATGTTTGAAAATTTACTACTGGAATGATAAAAATAGTCTTCCCTGAGTCTGCAAATGGACATTTCTCAAGGCCAGTGCAGAAGCCGTTTTGGGCAGATTTGAGGGTTAAAGGGTTAAAGGGTCACCTTCAACTTCAACCATGCATGCTGATATGCCAAACAAATATATATAAAGTACATATGCAAAAAGTATATTAATCTTCTTTTAACTATTTTGAAACCAATGCACAAACAGCTTCCAGTCACATTAATTTTTAAATAGTCAGCGGTTTATGCAGATGGTTGTCTTGAATTTGAAATACTGGAATTTCTGGTGTAAGATTCATTTCATTCTGAGTTTCCTGAAGGTTATATATCGCAGTATTAAGAATGACAGCTAAAAAGCCTTGATGGACCCTATGCCTCTTTAATGGCCAACCTGGCCAAAACTGGCCTCTGCAGTGACAACCAAGAGATGATAGTTTATCACCAGTATTAAAAAAATCTCTTGACCAGCAAATATCCATTCACTCAAGCAAAGATCTAAATTTCTTGGAAAAATCATCAAGATTTCAAGGGTAAAACAACTATCTGACTCACAATCATCCCTCAGTCTAGGTGTATGTTATTTTAACCCTTTCACCAACAAATCCCTGAAAAAGTATATTCTTTACAATATAAAACTTATTCTGTTAAACATTTTGAAATTAATTTGACTTGAAACCGTAAACAGCTTCCAGACAAATTAATTTAAAAAAATGTTCAACAGTTTTCCTGCAGTATGGTAGCATTGAAAATGAAATATGTGGAATTTGTCGGTGAAGTAGTTAATAATAGATTGATCTGTTTCTAGCTATGCCCCACCCATTTCTAGCTAAGCTCCACCCACTTTTTTACATGTGTTGGAATCAATTCGGAACCTGAATTCCCAGAATCTAAATTTCAAGGTAACTACAGGTAAGCTGTTAAACATTTTAAAACTAATTTGACCGTGTCTGTTCTAGCCTAGTATATCAACCCCAGCCAAATTAGTTGTTATTACACCACAAAAACATCCATTACCGTTCAATCACTACTTGCTAAATCAATTATCTGCATTTAGCTATCAGAATAAGACTTTTATGCCTGCATGCACACCTCCCCATGCCTATTCCTATTAATATGGACCCTCAACCAGGCTACTGGTTAAGTCCATCTCCAGCATACTGACAGCTATAGACTGGCACCAGTCTATACTCACCCCATAGTGACGCTTGTCACTAAACGCGCTTATGCATGCACACTGGAGCCCAAATAGGAAACAGATTCACTTTTCAATTATTCTGCTTGCAGAACAACTGCTTAAAATATTCGTCTAAGTTTTTTGTGCTTTGCGCTGTGTCAGCTTACACTTGAAGGACTTCCTCATGCTAAGATATGCCTATTATGAAGTCTCTCCTCCCAAAATTATGTTTTTGGAACTATTTCGTGGTTATATTGAACTTTATAACTATGTATATAGATGTTACCGGTTTTCGTGGGTTTCGTTTTCGTGGTAACAACTTTAACATGCCTAAGTCATCATCATATAAAACACTCTATTACTCTAGTAGTGAACCTGTAATCACTTTCAGTTAAAAGAAAAAATAGTGCGTTCTCGTTTCGTGGTAACTTAATTACTATGCCTATATTATCATCATCATATTAATTCTCTAGCATTTAACCAAGAGCCCTTATCAATTTACCTCTAGTGCATTATAAGGATTATCATTTATCCATATGCAAGTTTGTTTTCTTGTCTGTAGGGATTTTGATTTCTAATTTGAACTTTCCCGACTTTTTAGTAGTGCGTTTTATGTTTCTAGTCTTTATTTACGATTTTCTAAGCGGTATGCTTCATTTTTACGCTTTTTTCGTTTTTAGGAGTCCGCTAAGGATATTTTCTGCTATTAAGGAAGCTAAGAAACAGGATATTTCTTCAAGTTCTGACGATAGCCCGAAGGCTAGCGGGCATTCCCGCAAATGGGGGAAACCGATCCCTCTAACCTCCATGCAGGTTAAGAAATCTCCTAAGCAGAAGTCTAGAGCGACTAAGCTCTCAAAGGTGGGCTCGTGTAGTGCACCGGGTCAAATCCACAAGACTTGAGGGTGACAGACATAACCCACAAGCCGTGGTGGCGGAGGCTGAAGCTGATGTCCATAAGGCTGGTACTTATGCTAATGCCAATTTTTCAATAAGAAAAAGAAATCTAAGCAGAAGTCTAGAGCGACTAAGCTCTCGAAGTTGGGCTCGTGTAGTGCACCGGGTCAAATCCACCTAAGACTTGAGGGTGACGGGCATAACCCACAAGCAGTGGTGGCGGAGGCTGAGGCTGACGTCCATAAGGCTGGACCTTATGCAAATGCCAATTTTTCGATTGTACCGGTCGTCAAGGTTCTTTCTAGATTGCCCATTGCCAAGAATTTGATTTCTAGTCTTGCTAGTTCTTCCGGTTCCGTTGTGGTGGACTCGGGTCCTCTGGACTCGGGTTTACTTCCTTTTTCCGTTTTAACTTCCGGTTTAGCAAGACATCCAGGTCTTCAGGATTTCTTCTTTCGTTTCCGGTAGGACTTCCGGTTTGGCAGGAAATCCAGATCGTCAAGATCCGGTTATTACTTCCGTTCCAAGACATCCGGGTCTTCAGGATTTCTTCTTTCGTTTCCGGTTAGGACTTCCGGTTTGGCAAGAAATCCAGATCGTCAAGATCCAGTTATTACTTCCGTTCTGTCCGTTTGCGGTATGTCTTCCGTTATTGTAGGACATCCGGGTCTTCAAGATCCGGTTCCTAGTTCCGTTTCCAGTTTTAGCAGCGCTTCCGGTGATGCCGGATATCCGGGGTCTGTGGACTCCTATTATTTTTCGTCTTCCGGTAGAAGCGCTTCCGCTTCCGGTTTGGATTCCTGTCTGTACACTTCCGCTTCTGTTTCTAGAGGTGTACTTCCAGGTCATTCAGACTCGGATAGACTTCCGTCCTCTGGACAGGGGTTACTTCCGTTTTCTGGATCTATTTCCGTTTTTTCCGTTTCTGGTTGTCTTCTTCCGGTTTGCGCATTTCTGTTTCCTATTTTTTCACTTCCGGATTCGTACATCCGGGGATAGGGTCATTACCGGTTTCATGGTGTTCTATGATTAACTTCCGGTTCTGTTTTCATTTTTGGGATTTCGGGTGATAGCTCTTACTGAGATTCCAGGTTAGTTTTATTTCAGTAAGTGCTTTTAAAAATCGGAATGTTTAATTGCTGAAATATTATTCTGAGACATTGCCAGTCTTGAAGTCTCTCTTGAAATTGTAGATATTCAGCATTTATTCTTTTATCAGTGAAACATTTCAACGTAATTAAAGACTCTTCCGACTGGCTGCCGGATGGGTTTTTTGTTGCGGTCGATAAGTCAGTGTATTCTACGCATGTCTAGATGTCGCAATTAAAATTAGTTTTTAATTTCATCCAACTTTAGATTGCCAGTTGTCTTCGGGCCGTTCAGCCTTTTTTCGCGCTCTTTTTTCCTCTTATGTCAGCAGGTTGACATATTTATTTTATCCAAAGGGAGCTATTTTCTGGAAGAAAATCCCCGTTTCCAGCGTAATTCTTAGTCTAATTCTGACAGGCACTGAAAGGAATAGTTTCAGTAGTGGATTTATAGGGAAGAGAATGGCTCTAAGATTAATGATTACAAGAGCTAGAAAACGCTGAGAATAGAGAAATAAGATTATGGTGAAGGAAGAAGGAATAAAAGCCGAGTTTTTTCTTCTGCGTTGTTACAGTCATGGTTTAGGTGAGTTGTTTTGCTTAGATTTTATATCGCCTCTGTTTTTCAGTGTTTTGTTTTGTGTTTTCATCCCGTAGTGTTTAACCATAATCAAGTATTAGTGTTTTGTGTATTTAACATCCAGATGTTCCCGGGATTCATTCTCATTCTATCAATCATTCCTTTTATTAGCATATCAATCTCAATGACATCCGTCTTTACATGATGATAATATTGGTTCTAAGTCTAATAATAATGAGTAAGATAAGTATAGGTCTCTTCCTTCATCCTCTGCTCCTTCTCCTGCTAAAGTTTTCTACTAGTCATGTTCTCTTTCCTCTCTCTCTCTCTCTTTCTGTCTTTCTTCTTTTTTCCCTCCTCTGGGTTTTTTCCCATATTTCATCGTCTATCTATCCTATCCAGGGATCTTCTGGTCCTGTTCTTTCCTCTTCATCTTCAATTCTTCTTTATTCCTCTCTTCCTCCTTCTTCTTCCACTTTTGATCATCTTGATCTGATTGTTTCTGTCATTCTCTCTTGAACTTGAGTTTCTAATTGTTGATTAAGGTCTGTTTTTTTCATTGTTTTCTGTTTTTAGGGATTCGTCCCTTGTTCGTTCTTTCATGTCAGCTTTTAACTCTATTCTTTCCATGTCCTCTGGTCAGGATGTTGTATCTGTTCACATTCCTTCTGATCAATCTTTTTCCTTTTCTGATTCGTTACGTTTTTCTAACCTTCTAGATTCCAAGAGGCCTTGCTCTCCTCTTTCCATTTGAACTGTTGATTCTATGGCCTCTGGTGACTCTTCTCATCTCTTTTCTTCTTCATCTCCTAATCCTTCTTCTTTTTCTTCTATTCCCTAGTCGGTCAGGGCTGAGGAGATTTTGTCCAGTCAGGGTCTTTTCGGATGACTGGTCCCTGTCTCTCTGGTGGATTGCTTAGACTCTTTCTCTTCTTTTTAAGACAAGTTTTCTATAGACCTTCCTTCATTTGTGTCGGCTCTTTCCTCTTTTAATTCCTTTTTCTTGTCTCCTCTGGTCTTTTCAATTGACAGTTTGGTCATTATCATGTTAGTTTTCTTTGTGAATTATGTTAATTCTAAGGAATTTATACATACATGAGAGCATTCAGCCTAGGGTAGGTTTTCCTACCCTGTCATTAAATCTGAGTAAAATGATCTCTATTCACTCTGAAACATTCATATCTGCATTAATTTTAATTTAACAAGGGGGTATGTCATGATCAGCGTCTGTGGTCATTTCCATGGACCAAAACGACGCCTTCTTTCATGTTTTCATTTACCCTTTCTTCAGTAAATTCCTGAGTTTTGCTTACTAAGATCGAGTTTGGCAGTTTCGCGTCATGTCTTTTGGCCTGACCACGGCTCCTTTTCTTTTTCTTGCATTGTCTCAGCCATGGCAGAAATTTTCACCATCATTCTATCCATCTCCACATTTATGTAGACGATTGGTTAGTAAAGTAAGTCTTCTTCAATTCTCTCAGGAATTCTTGCAGACGTTTGCAGTCTGGCATGCAACCTAGGGTGGATTTTAAATCTAAAGAAATCAAGCCTAGTTCCATCTCATATCCTTACACATCTAGGCGTTTCTTTCGACCTGGCCCGGGGTCTAGTCTTCTCCTCAGATCCAAGGATAGAGGCTTTATCAGTGGCAATGGAAACCCTGTCTTCTTCTCCCATGGTAAGAGCAAGATTCTTTTTAAGAGTGATAGGACAGATGGTTAGTGTAGAAAAGTAATTCCTTGGGCGGTGCTGATGAGAAGACCCTTCCAAATGTATTTAATGTCCCTTTGGAAGCAGTCAGTCCACTCTATTTAACATCAGATTCCCATCAGAGAACATTTGATCCCTCATCTAGATTTTTGGAGGGATCGTTCTCTGCTTCTGATGGGTGTTCCACTGGTAAAGTCCCCCCCTCAGGCGATTATCTTCACTGACGCTTCCCAGGAGGGTTGGGGAGCAGTCTGGGACTCCCTGTCAGTTTCCGGCCTTTGGTCACTGGAGGAGTCGATAGCCCATATCAACATTCTGGAGTTGTGGGCTGTCAAGAAGGCTCTCCTTTCATGGTCAGATCTTGTGATAGGTCTCAGTCTCGATTCGGTCGGACAATTCGACAGTGGTGTCTTAGATCAACAGGCAGGGAGGTACAAGGTCGTCTCTCCTTTGTCTAGAAGTGTGGAATCTTCCTTGTGGTGCTGCAAGAGGCAGATTTTTCTAGTGTACTCCCATGTCCCAGGCAGTCTGAATTTTATGGCGGACCAACTGTCACGTCCCAGCAAGTTCGCCCACACAGAGTGGCAGTTAAAGAAGTCGGTTCAGAGCGTTTTCAGTCTTATGGATCGTCCTCTAGTAGATCTGTTTGCAACCTTTCTGAATGCCCAGATCTCCTCTTACATGTCTCCTTTTCCAGACAGTCAAGCCCTGGTGGTGGATGCTCTGTCTCAGTCCTGGACAGGAATGTTCGCCTATGCCTTCCCTCCAACAATTTGATTCCGTTAGTCTTGAAGAAGGTCAAGGACCAAGATTGCGAGGTTCTTCTGATAGGTCCCTTTTGGCCCAAGAGGATTTGGTTTATAGATCTACTGGTAGACTTCCCTCGTCTTCTTCCAGTATCCCAGGATCTTATATCTCAAGTAAGAGGTCTTTGTGTGCATCCAAATCCAGAAATTTTCAATCTGCATTTGGAAAACCTCGAGTCAGGTCCTCGAGAATCTTAAGGCTTCTTCAAGATCTCAGGAAATTATTGACTCTGCCAGAAGGGAATCGACCTGTCGAGTTTACAAGGGTCGACTTAAAATCTTTTGGTGAGTGGGTTTCAAACCAAGGTTTCGTGCCCGATTCTGTTTTTATACCACAAGTATTAGATTTTTTATCCTATCTGTTTGATTCTTTACATTTGTCAGCTAATATGGTCAAGGGATATAGATTTTCTCTGGCGGCTTCCCTTCCTTGTCTTCTGAATGCTGATGTCAAGGATACTAAGACTCTTAATAGTTTTATTAGAGGTCTAGGTAATATTCGTCCTCCAATTGCTAAGCCTTTACCTTCTTGGAATTTGGCTTTGGTTCTTCAAGTTTTGACAGGTCGCCATTTTGAACCTATTTCTTCTATCAGTATTACGCTTTTAACTCGCAAAACTGTTTTTTCTTGTTGCTGCTGCCTCTGCTAAAAGGCGTTCAGAGATTCATGCTCTTTCTGCTGAAAAGGATAGATTTATACTTTCAGGAGACGGTTTGGTTTTATATCCCAGAAGGGACTTTTTATCTAAACTCATTTTTAAATCTTTATCGTCTTTTTCGCTATCGAGTCGATCCATCCCATTTATGGGTTTCCTACGCGGAAGAGTTATCTAAGCGGTCTCAAAATCTACGATTGCCAGATGGAATTGTGAGACAATTAAGCTTTGTTATGAGATAGCCTCACCCGATCAAATTAATCTCTCCCAGATTAAAGCCTATGCATTAGAGGTACGGCTACTTCTTTCGCTCTTGACGGTTCATCTTTAGATGAGGTCATGCAGGTGGCAGGATGGAAATCTGAATCCACTTTTACATCCTTTTATCTCAAAGACCAGAGTGCAGCAGCCTCCTTCTTTCCTAACATTACTATTTTAACTAAAAAAGCCGAAGACCATTTACCAAGCACTTTCCACCATCTTCGTTAAAACTGTGCGTCTGTGAGAAATGGTGCGAGTCTTCTTTTGGTTTTTATTTAAGTTCAGGTTTTCCTTATTTATTAATCACGGTGTGATTGAGTTAAATGCACTATTATGTTATGTTATTAACATTTCGATAAGATTGGTTCGATTTTTATCCTTGTTTGTGGATTATCAAATCTCCTCCCACCTAATGTTTAAATGGGGCACTGACCAAATCTACGGGTTTAGCAAGTAGTGATTGAACGGTAATGGATGTTTTTGTGATGTAATAACAAACCCCCCCCCCCCCCCCCCAGACCCCCCTTGTGGATTGGTCTGTTGTTTTATTAACCACTATAAAAACTTACTTACCGTTCAATCACTACGACCCGGTCTCAGCCACCCCGTGTAGTAAGATTTGAGAATTGGCCGTTAATATTTAGCACTTAAATTTAGAAAAGTGAATCTGTTTCCTATTTGGGCTCTAGTGCGCATGCGCAAGCGCGCTTGGTGACAAGTGTCACTATGGGGTAGGTATAGACTGGCGCCAGTCTATAGCTGTCAGTATGCTGGAGATGGACTTAACCAGTAGCCTGGTTGAGGGTCCATATTAATAGGAATAGGCATGGGGAGGTGTGTATGCAGGCATAAAAATCTTATTCTGATAACTAAATGCAGATAATTGATTTAGCAAGTAGTGATTGAACGGTAAGTATGTTTTTATAGTGGTTAATAAAACAACGGACCAACCCACAAGGGTGTGTGTGTGGGTTTTTTTTATGTATTCAACAGACTGGTTATTAACCCTTTAACACTCATATCAGCCAAAAAACTACTTCTGCAGTGCTCTTTATAAATGTTCATTTGGAGACCAAGAGAAGACTATTTTAAATATTTTACCACTGGAATGACTGGCTCGGTTATCGAGCCAGTCATTCCAGTGGTAAATTGTTAAAATATAAGAGGATTAAAGGGTTAAATTGTTAATTCATCAAAGAAACAGTTCCTACACTATTGACAGATTTAAAAATTTTTGTGATGAAGATATATGTCATTATGATTGTCAGTCATCAGCTAACTAATTATACAGGTATTTGAGTGACAGATTGGGTATCCCCCTTATTCACACATTTGCTAGTCATCTGAATTTGTTATTATTTGTACAATGACACAAGAGCAACCAGAGGTTGCAGACGCTTGCCCTCCAGTTTCTGTCATATTCTAAAAGATTTTTTAAATTTCCATATTTTTGTTTTTTTCCAGATTGTTTTTTGATTTTCTAAATATTTTCAACACACACCTAAAGTTGTGGAATCCTAATGTATGGTCACATAGTGTCTGGTGTTAAAATTTGAGCCAAATTGGACCTGTTGTTTCCGAGATATCAGTAGATCCAGAATTTGATTAAATCCATCTCCTGGTTCTTTTATCAGGATCAAAGCCGATGTCTGGAAATACTCTTACGAGACAAGTCCCTTCGTTGCTTTAGAATCAGATCAGTAGTTTTTGAGATACAGTTCCAGACAGACAGACACACAGAAAGATGCACACACACACATGCACACAAACAGACAGGCATGATTGCAGTACCCTGGCTCTTCTCCTTACTTGGTGATGGTAATAAGTCCTCAGTGTTTATGGTCTTCAGTCTGTCTGGTTGTTTGTCTGTTTGTTTATCTATCGCTACGGACGCGCGCACACACGCATGCACACATGATTGCAATACCCTGGCTCTTCCCCTTCCATAGTGACGGTAATAAGTCGTCAATGTTTATAGTGTTCAGTCTGTCTGTTTGTCTGTTTGTCTCTCTATCGCTGATCACAACCCTATATTCCAGGTAATCTATAATTTTGTTTGTCTCGATCATATCTTCCTGTGATGATCTATAATTTTGCTGTCTCGATTTTACGCTTCGAAGAAAATGTAAAGGTATATATGTCAAAGTGAGATAAGAATGCAATTAGCCAATATATGATGTCTGTTATAAGATGTCTGTATACTTCAGCATTTAACCTCTTCCTCACTGAGTTCTCTAGATAATAGTTTCATGTGAGTGAGCTAAGTATGAAAGCCACTGAATGTATTGCAAAAATTTAACTGAAAGTCACTGGTATCATAGGCAACAATGACTTTCAGTCAATTTGCTGACATTGTCAATAATAATTAGTAGGGGTTTGACCGTATCCTGCCAAGTAACAATATTTATAATGCTCTTATTTTGTAACTTACAACGCTGTCCCAGCCCTGACATTTCAAGACCTTCTGACCGTAATCCTTTAACCACTGGAACTCCAACGTCTAAATTTCGAAAAAACTATGGTTTACTTGAAAGCTCTTGAATATTTTGAAAGTAATTTGACAGGAACATGTTGCAATAGCTCCCAGTCTGATTACGTTCAAAATATCCGAGGGAATATTACTTACCAGTACATCTATAAGAGTTAAATAACCTTTTAATACTCATATCAGCCAAAAATGGCTTCTGCAGTGACCTTGGGAAATGTCCACTTGCAGACCAAAAGAAGACTATTTAAAAAAAATTACCACTGGAATGACTGGCTCGATTATCGAGCCACTCATTCCATTCTAGTGGTAAATTAAAAAAAATTATTTCTGGAAATTTCCTTGAACAAATTTAACCCTTTAAAGGTCAAATTTTGGTGAGAAAATCTAAATATTTTCTTATTGAATGTCGGTTTACAGGCCAAGAGGATACAATTTTTGAAAAGTTATCACTGGGATGACTGGCTTGGTTATCGAGCCAGTTATTCCAGTGGTAAATCTTCAAAAATTGTATTCTCTTGGCAAGTAAATGGATATTCCATAAGACCGTAGTAGTGACCGGCTATGGCCAGCATGACCATTAAAGGGTTAAGGGTTGACAGGTTAAAGGATTGACCTTCGCTGAATGTTGATTAGGGTTATTTATCACACTGATGGCTTGGATTTAATTGTTTCTAAAGTCTGTTGCTAATGTCCTTAACCCTTTAACACTTATATTATCCAAAAACATCTTCTGCAGTGGTCTTGAGAAATGTCCATTTGCAGACCAAGAGGAGACTATTTTTGAAAATTTACCACAGGAATGACTGGCTCGATAACTGAGCCAGTCATTCCAGTGTGAAATTTTCAAAAATAGTCTTCTCTTGGTCTGCAAATGGACATTTTCTATGAGAAGATTTAAAGGTTCTTGCATAAATTTGAGTGTTAAAGGGTAAAAAGTAAGACTGGTGTATACTGCATTTCAGAAACAATATTATTGTCTTAGACAGCAATAGCTTCCAGCACCGTTGTTTCCAAAATAAATGCACGCTAGCTATCCTATGAATTAATGGAATGGAATTCAGAAATATATGATCTTCCTGTTTATCCTAGACAGGCTTTAATTTCAACACCTGATAGGTCACAGTGACCTACTGGTAATTGTGTGACAGATCAATTGATCATTTTAATGCTGTGACATATTATTTGGAAATTAAGACACATGCGTGACACGCATGCTCAACACACAACACATGCATCCACGCACGCATACAGACACACGCACGCGCGGTCACATGCCTGCACACATGCGCACACCTGCACGCATAATGACATCACACCTTTTCATAGAGATAAATATGAAGTTTGCTAAGGTGGATGTTAGGAAAATGCAGCAATGGACACATTTTTCAAATTATTCTCAAATTAAATATAAGTAATCAATTTACAAAGATTTACATTAAATGTATAGAAGTCATAGCCCTGATTTCAACCTTACTCACATACCAAATATATACAACGTGTTCCTTGTCTCTTGAAAGGTTATAACTATAAGCTGGGGTGGGGTGGCTGGGGTATGTGGGGGTTATTATCGTAGAAAGAAACCCTGAATTGCTTGCATCATTTTCCTTAAATATCCACCTATATTTTGACATATGTCTCAGCCTAATTTCCTCCAAGCTAATCTATACTAGGTCTATGAATATAAATTATATGCAAAAGCTGTGTTAGAAGACCACCCATAATAGACAGCAAAACATTACTGATAATCTGTATACATAGGGCATACGTCTCATAACCCTATTTACTCCTCAAATTTGTTCAAGAAAATTTTAATTCTCTCCTAGAAAATGTTCATTTGCAGAGCAAGAGATTATTTTAGAAAAATTATGCCTGAGATTACTGGCTTTGTTATAATTGAGCCAGTCATTCCAGTGATAAATGAGCAGTGAAAATTCTTTTCAAAGGACATCTTCTTTTGCCTGCAAACGGACATTTGCTAATCCTCAAATTTTTTAAAGAAAATTGTAACCCAAGCGAAGATTATTTTTGAAAGTTTACAACTGGAATGTTTGGCTCGCTTATCGAGCCAGTCATTTTAGTGGTAAATTTTCAAAATGTAGTCTTATCTTGGTCCACAAATGGACATTTTTCAAGATCACTGCAGAAGCCATTTTTTTATTGACTTCAATGTTAATGGGTTTAAACCGTTGCAGTTGTTTTGTGCATTAATGAATCATATTCTATTGGCGCAAAATGAGAGGTGGCCTGTCGAGCAAGCTTGGCTTTCTATGTTTGTGATGGATCAGTGGGCATAAGATATAAGGTGGTAGGGAACCAGCTAACTGCCTATGAGTGAGTGTGTGGAAATGTCAGCTGATTGATTATAATCACGATCGCAAATCTGACATCATGTAATAGTTTAAGATTAAATTTAAGTGTTGAATATTTTGAAAATAACATGAGTGGTGTGTGTTGCTGACTCGGGCAGCAACTGAGCTTCCATTCAAGTGATTTTTAAATCATTCAACAGAATATTTTGTACATTGTAAACAACTTTTGAGATCAAATTTGACTGTCAGAATTGCTTGTGAAAGAGAAATTGTTCAATTGCAATTGTTGCTTTTGTTGTTTTTTGGGGGATTTTTGGTGAGGGGGGGGGGGGGAAGGGGGAGGTTGGTGTTGCCATGTATTGCCTTGAAGTGTGTGTGTGTACATTTAATTTCTCATAAGTGAAAGACCATGCAATTAAATAAACTATTTAATAAAAATTTATAAGAGATTCAATTAAAGAAATACACCTATATATTTAATATATAGGTGTATTTCTTTAATTGAATCTCTTATAAATTATTATAGAAATTAATTGTTTCAGAAATGGTTCATTTGCAGAAAGATTCACTGCTCAATCTGTCAAGTTTATGGGCACAATTTAGCCTTGATTGTTTGCAAGATGACCGCGACTCAAGCAAATTGCTATAAAACACATTTATACGGAAACGTTTACTCATTGCCAAATATTGACTTTGTCTCCCTGTAAATATTCAGAGCCTTATTGCAATATTCCGTGCAGATGTGTAAAGCGCAAAGCTTCATATTATTGCAAGAGGTATTCTCTTTAGAATCGTTATTCTCCAGTCTCTGAAATCGAACTGAAATTATTTGTCCCGCTTTAGATTTGGCGTGATCAAAAAGCTATTCTAGCCATGCAGTTGACTCAATAATGTTGTGGTGCGTGTGTTTGTTCATCGCCATGATCGCGAGCGAGCACACATTCGGATTCCCAGGATTATGACTCGGAAACCCTGACAGCTAGCAAATACCCCTTTAAAACTAGAATCACAATGTATTAATTCCAACGTAACCTGAAGGTATTGTTATTGAATCCTTTTGAAACTAATTTGACTGGAAACTGATGCTGCTTTTGGCAGCAACATTTTGCAGTCAAATTCGCTTCTGAATATTCACATAGTTATGCCCTTTAGCCATCAAATTTGTTCAAGAACATTTCAATTTTCTAATAGAAAATGTTAATTTACAGACCAATTATAGAAGATTAATTAATAAAATTTATATGGGTATTTAGAATGGCTGGCCGCAAGACCACTGCAGCAGAAGCGGTTTTGGATAGCTTAACCGTTTAATGGTCATACCGGCCAAAACGGGCCTCTGTCATGGTCTTGTGGAATGTCCATTTACAGGCCAAGAGAATACAAATTTTGAAAATTTACCACTGGAATGACTGGGTCGATAACCAAGCCAATCATTCCAGTGATAAATATTCAAAAAGTGTATTCTCTTGGCCTGTAAATAGACATTGAATAGGCTGATTTAAAAATTTTCTTGACCAAATTTGACCATTAAAGGGTTAAAGACTCTTCATGGTCTGCTGCAGGTTGAAAGCATCTAATGGAGCATTCCAGTTTATTCATCAATCATATGACATCATAATCAACTATGTGATGTGTAGGATGATGTCGTAATCAATTACATCATGGATATAGCTACATTCTCCACGAACGCTTAATTGATGATGAACTAACCATTGTTGTACGAATTGTATGTCTTTGCTATTTAATAAACTTTTTGTTGAATGTTTTGAAACTAATTTGACTGGGGGTGTTGTTGCTGTCATAGGCAGCAAGAGCACCCAGTCAAATTAGTTTCAAAACTAGATTGATCGGTCGATGACACGTCATCGCAAATCCCCATGTTCACCGCTTTGAACTTCTGACATCCCCACAACCCACCCCTGGGGGCGGAGGCAAATGTAAATGTCCTTTTGCACTCCCACACACCCTGGGGGCGGGGACAAATGTAAATGTGCTCATCCACTCCAGATTGATATGGGTAACTCACATACTAGATTTGGTTGAATTCCATCCAACTGAGGAGTTGCACTACAATCAATTTCATGACCTTTTAATGCCATTCCCCACCCCTGGAGGCGGGGCCAAATGTAAATGTGTTCATCCACTCCACATTGATATGGGTAACGCACATACCGAATTTGGTTGAATTCCGTCCAATGGTTTCAGAGTAGATGCGTTACAATCAATTTCCCAGGCATGAGAGTTTTCTGCCGATCGGCGGAATTCCGACTTTTTTACTACTGCAAAGATCGATTTTGAGATCGATGTAAATCCGGTTAGTTTTTTTTAGGGGGGTGTAGGTATATAATATGTAACTTTCTATAAGATTATTGATTCCCGGTTTAAACGCCAAAGCGATGTCAGAATACAGAAACATTGATAAATTAACGTCGGTAAGCATAACAAATTGACATATCTTTAGCCGCTTGGTTCCCCGTCCACGTTCGCTAACCCATTTCACTATGTATATAATGTATCAGCACCGGGAACGTACATGTATTACAGAATTGCTCGTCCTCATTCGTATTTCAGTGAATACATAGTTTTGTATTGTGGAACTGGGTCCCGGTCGTATACCGGAGACTTACTGGAAAACTCGCAAAATTGCGTTTGAACAAAGTGCTGGGTGTGACATGTTATAAAGTGGAAATTACACAAATCTTGAATAAACGTACATAAAATCGAGATGACTGTTTGAAATATATCAAGAAATGAGACTACACAAATAGCAATGATGCGTTAATACTTTCCGATCACCGTATTAAGTTCACCTAGATTTAGCTGTATCAAGCTATTCCAAACTTTGTTCCGGTGTAAAATTTATTAGCAGGATTACTATTTGTTTGATGTTGTTATTTAATTGAAAAATGCCGTGAATAAGACAGAAAGATCTGAAGCTGATCGTGTCCGGGAAATTGATAAATTGGAAAAGAATAAATTTCGATGGAACTGGTTAGAAAAGTGTGTAACAGTTAAAATCGACAGAAAAGATGTGCCTACGACTCTTGGTGAATGTATTCGAAAAGTGGACATTGGCGGAAAAGCTATTTGTATTCTTTGAAATGATCTAATTAACTATGCTAGTAGAGGATGTAAAACATTGGAGAACCACATGGAAACGAAGAATCTCAATTTCAAGGAAATCTTGCTGTTGAATATTTTGAAACTAATTTGACTGGAAACTGTTGCTGACTTAGGCAGCAACAGCTCCCAGTCAAATTAGTTTTAAAATATTCAATATATTAATTAATTTAAGTTTTTTCATGAAATTTGTTCAAAAGATTAAAAACCTTGTCAGGAGTCCCATTGTTATACAATTTTTAAGTCATGGAATTTTGTAAGTCTGGTCATGGAAAAGTCATTGAATGTAGCATTGCAATATGAGTACCAAACCCTGATTACATGACCAGTACAACTATAGCCACAATATGTAATAATAGCCCCTTTGGGAAAAATATTGATAATTTCACAGCCTATTGAAGGTCTATATTTACCTCTGGAAATACAGGAGATGCCATCTGAGAGCATCTAGATTTCAAAATTTTGGACCCCCTGTCAGCTGCGTCGTTTGCGCGTTTTTTTCAGATGTTTTCATTTGCTCCAATTCCCATGCCTGATTTCGCAGGTTAAGATTTGACCTTTTGACCCCTCTCCCCCCCCCCCCCCCCCCCACACACACACCTGGAGGTGGAGCCATATCTAAATGGCCTCTTGCACTCCGCCATCATATGGGTAACTCAGATATCAAATTTGGTTGAGTTTCGTCTAACGATTTCAGAGGAGTTGCGTTAGAAGTGGTTTGCCCTTTTGACCACTGCCACTAAATATTGTCATGCAAAACGGAATCATATGGGTAACGTACATACCAAATTTGATTTAATTCCACCAAACGGTTTGGGAGGAGATTGCGTGATGGGAAGATAGACAGACAGATGGACAGAGGCGATTACAATATCCCAGATGGTTTTTTTTAATGTGGAGATAATCAACAATGGTTGGTTATGCGAGCTCATGAATCCCAACTATTTAAGTTCTCGCACACTCCCACGCCCAATGTTCCCCTCCCAATGTGGTGAGGACATAATAGTGTGTAGTGATAGGGGTGAGTCGGTTATGATGCAAGTAATTCCTTTATTTTGCAGAAAACTGCTTTGCATCACGAGATCTAAAGAACTTGTACTCGGTATTCTACAAAAATTTAATTAAACTGAAAGCTGTTGCTTACCCAAACACAAAAATTGCATTAACTTAAGTTTGATTAATGTTTTCAAAATATATGGATGGAACCATACTCTGGAAACTTTAACCCTTACATGCATCAAATCCCAGCAACATGATTTCAGAAACTTAAAATTAAACTGGAGGTTGTTGCTGCATTATGTACATGAATCTCTTGTTGCAAGAAGTGCTTGAGAACAATGTTTTTCAGGAAATGTTTGCTATCTGGGAAAACCAAAATATAAACATTATTCGCAGCACACCAACAATGCTTCTAATATCAACCATGTCTCGCGTGTTTCTTAAAAACAAAAATGGAAAAAACATTTTGCATCTCGGACCAAGCAGCATTTCCGTTTCACTCATGCATGTCATAGGAATTGCATAATAATATACTTGAGCGTACACATTTGGCAATGGTGCGGAAGATGAGTTTTTCCAGACAACATTTGTTGGCGGTGTACTCGTCACCGAGATTAATATTACACAAAACTATTTTTTTTGTTGGAATCCCACAAAAGTTGTCTGTGGATTACGCCTATTAGTTCTAAATCCTGGACTTTCACGTGTATATTAAATATGACATCTAATTATTTTGTAAACAATTTTAGGTCTGAGCATAATCAGTAACTCGCAGTGGAACTGACATGCAGAAGGCACACAGGACATTTTACTCACCCTTCCAACTGTTTGATCAGAGCTGGACAAATCCCAAAGAAAATTTAATCGGTTAGGTCAATACTGTTGAGAAATTTCCTGTCGCAGGCTGTTTTTGAAAATTGAGTGCTGGAATATCTGGCTCGATGATCTCGATCATGGAGCTAGTCATTTCAGAGGTAAATTTTCTTAAAGGGCTTCAGGACTTCAAATGAACAATGATTAACCCTTTAACCCTCAAATTTGTTCAAGAAAGTTTAATTTTTCTCATGGAAAATGTTCATTTGCAGACCAAGAGAAGACTATTTTTTAAAACTTACCACTAGACTGACTGGCTCGGTTATCGAGCCAGTCATTCCAGTGGTAAGTTAAAAAAAATAGTCTTCTCTTGGTCTGCAAACAGACATTTCTCAAGACCACTGCGGAAGGCGTTTTTAACTGAAATGAGTGTAAAAGGGTTAACTTGTAAATCTTGAAAATGAGATTATATGGAATTCATCGGTGAAAGGGTTAAATAATTAATTTAATGTATGCATGCTTGAAAGTAAAAAAAAGTGTGTTCACAGTCAAATGATGAGTGTATATATTAATTATTTTGACAAAAAATTTCTATTTAGCAAATGATCGAAGATTTCTGGCTAATCGGGAAATTATGTTGGTAACATCAGTACTATATATATTATATATTTCCTGTGTATCACGCTTGATTGAATCCGTAATAAATGTTCCAATTGATCGATTGTGATAAATCTTCAATCTCAATGTGTTATTTTCACGCCTTCTGATAAAAGACATCCTTGTTTTCTCATTAAGATCTTTATAAAAATCTGGCTAAATCGAGTGCCCCATCAATCTTTAATATGCCAGATATTATTCTTATTAACAATTTTGTATATTTTTAGATACGGTATAAGTTTATAGTTATAAAATTAGCTATTTTATATTTAGTTTTTGCCGGACTTTGAGTGTATAGATTCTATGACATTAGCTAAGTGCAGTTATGTCATTCATCAAGGCTAGGCGTGTCAGCTTCACTTAATGGTGAGATTTTGATCTGAAGTCATTATGAAACAATCACGTGGTATATGTTCAAGATAAAAGGGCAAAGGTCAGACATTAAACGATTCTGAATGGACCTTTGCAGTTTATATATACATCATATGACGTCGTAATCAACTACGGGACGTGTAGGGTGTCATCATAATCAATGATGTCATGAATGCACAAAAGCATAATTGGTGATGGGCTAAGGGGTGTTGTGCGATTTGTATGTCTACTATTTAATAAACATGTTGAATATTTTTAAAACTAATTTGACTGGGCGTCAAATTAGTTTCAAAATAGTCAACAGCTTACCTGTATAGTTATCTGGAAATTGAAAGTTCAGGGATCGCGTGTCCCCAACACGAGCAATTTGTGAGCGGAGCTTAGCTAGAGATGGGCGATGCATAGGGGGGAGGGGGGTCCAATGTATGTCTCTGATGAAGTTACAGTTTACTACGCATTCTGTTGAATATTTTGAAACTAATTTCACTGAGTTTCTTAGTTTCAAGATATTCACCAGCTTACCCATATATTCTTCTGGAAATTGAGATTCAGGGAGTTCAGGGTTCGATCGATCATAAACCATTACTTATAAATTCTTGCCAATGTTGGAATATGTGTAAGTCTTAGATTACAGTGTTAGGGTCAAAATGAGATCAATATCACCTTTTTATGGTTCAGTGAATATCAAATGATAATCATATCCAGCCTATGTTTGAAAACTTTCCACTCTGGCTACCAAATCTTAGAGAAAGGATACAATACATGTAGGTCTTAACCGTTTAACACTTATATTATATCAGACAAAAAACGGCTTCTGCAGTAGTCTTGAGAAATGTAGATTTGCAGAGCAAGAGAATACTATTTTTGAAAATTTACCACAGGAATGATTGGTACATTTTCAAAAATAGTCTCCTTGCTTTGCAAATGGATACATTATGATAAAATTTAATTTTTCTTGAACGAATTCAAAGGTTAAAAGGTGGCCACCTAAATCTTGATAAAGATTGTTACCACAGGACACTGATCAGTGAGCTTTGATAGAGCCAATGTTAGTCCCAGTGTGTGCATTGACATGCTTAATCATAGGTTTGCTGGGCTGCCCAGCATATATTTTTGTTGCGTAGATAAGATTTTAGGTGGGTATAGCCAGTGGTACTCATTAATCGTGTGTGGTGGTTGGTTTGGATCATTTTGGTGGGGGTGGTGGTGCTGGCCAATAGCACCCGATGTGGGTGCGCTATGATGGTTGTTTTATACCCATCCAAAAGAATTGGTGTGTCATATTCAGTGATGGCGGTGTCCGGGTTGGTGGGCAGGTGGGCCGGCAGCGAAGTCGTTTCTGGAGGATATGAAGATATCTTCTGGAAACCACTTTGCTGCCGGCCCACCTGCCCACCCACCCGGACACTGACCACTGAATACTGTACCAATTCGCTACCATGTATTGGATCGCTTTGAAACATCATAGTTTGATTTGACTATATCTGGGTAAGAAACCTATCAAATTTGATCATGATCTGAACTACAAGATAGTCACCAGCCTCCAGTGGCCATCTTGAAAATTTGTTTCAGGATGATAACTCTGCTACTACCCAGGTGAAAGACACATGATAGTAGCAGGTCTACCATTGTAAAACATGGTATACTATGATTGCGGGACCATGATATACCATAGTTAGCCATAGTAGATCATGGTACGGTAATTGGTCCCATGGTAGACCGTGGTTAATTGACATCCTGACCATGTCGTTGGCTATCTACTATGGTACTGGGATCATGGTATTTCACGTTACAGTACTCAATGGGATCACAGTAGACCATGATAGGATATACCATGGATCAAACAATTATATTCAGCATTAAATTCAGGTCCTCTTTTGTAAAAAAGTGAAGTCCTGTGCCAGATATTGAATATTTTGCATGTTTTTTTAAATTGTAAATTCATCAAAGGCATGCAATTCAGACACTTTCGTGACTGATCCTTGCTATATGACGGAGCTAAGACATTTTGATTGTGATAACAGCTAACAAGTGCCATATTTCATAATGACATTAGATACTTGAGTGACAGATCTGATCTCTCCATTGACCTTTTGGTCTGTGGCCACCATGGCCTGGAGCATGGATTTCATGATTCTTTGGCAAAAGTGTTTTAAATTAGATGTTAATTTTGGGTGAACTTTACACGGTCTCTGATTGCTAGTGTTTCTTATTTTTAAATATCTCAACATGGTTTGAATTAATTAAACCGTTTAACTCTAAAATCTGTCCAGTAAAATTAAAGTTTTCTCATAAAAGATGTCCATTTTCAGACCAATAGAAGACTATTTTTTTACAAATTTATCACTTAAATGACTGGCTCGGTTATCGAGCCAGTCATTTAAGTGATAAATTTGTAAAAAAAATAGTCTTCTTGATCTACAAATGGACATTTCCCAAGACCACTTGAGAAGCCATTTTTAGGCACCTTAAGTGTTAAAGGGTTAAGGCTCTTAGTGTATATGTTTGTCAGTTGTGACATAGACCAAACTGTGTTCAAGATACTTACCTTTTTGTTATGCATATTACCAGCTTAATCTCCTGAATAAAATTGTCTATTAGTGTGTTTTAATTAACTAAATAGTTCAATTCCTTGGGGGCGTTTATCCGTCTCTATTCTGAATTCTGATTTTGAAAATATTTAATGTGAACCCGGCGGATAAATTTTGAACCTGATTTACTAAAATTAGTTGCTACGCTGCTACCTATATAACAACAACACTGTTAAGATGAATTGTCTTCACAATAAGCAGTAAGATCAATTAAGATATACGTGTAATTATCTACAGGTTTCTCTAGGATCGAATCATCACATAGAGATATATTCGCAACAGAATGGAATGAGGTAAATAACGTCACAGGGAATCTCATGGTCATATAGTATTATTATTGATTGACCATTTGCCTGCCACAGGCACAATGAAATTGATTCGTAAATAAGCAATTATGATAATTGAAGATGTATTTTTAAGAACTGTTTACTGATATCCTGGCTCTAGGTTTAACTGTCCAATGATCAATGGACCTTTCCAAGTTTATTCATCATCCTCTGACATCATATGACATCATAATTAACTACGTGATGTGTAGGATGACGATATAATCATTACGTCATAAATGATTCTATTTGGCCCATCGTTTACTCTTAATAGTCTGAGACGTTATACGAATTGTATGTCTCTACTATTTAATAAACATGCTGTTGAATATTTTGAAACTAATTTGACTGGGGACTGTTGCTGCCATAGGCAGCAACAGCACCCAGTCAAATTAGTTTCAAAACATTCAACAGCTTACCTGTTTAGTTTTCTGGAAATTGATAGTCAGGAAGTTTAGAGATCGATCGATCCCAACATGAGCAACGGGGGGGGGCTTTGATAGAAATGGGCGAGGCATAGCTAAAAATGGAAAGGTCCATTGTCTGACAAAGTTTAATTTTTGGTCTTAATTGAGAAAGGTCCAAAGTTGTTAAACAAGAGAAAACTATTTTTGAAAATCTTCCACTGAAATGACTGTCTCGGTAAGTGAGCTAGTTATTTCAGTGGTAAATTTTCAAACAGTCTTCTCTTGAACTACCAATTGGCACTGAGATAATGTATATTTGTACTGCCACATCAACATTTTAACACTCGTGCCAAAAAGCTCCATTTGCAGACAAAGAGAGAATTATTTTGGAAAATGTTACGTCGAAACGACTGGCTCGGTAAATGGGTCAGTTCAGTATCTAAGTTAAAAAATGTTCTTTTTGGTCAACAAAATTGGAATTTCTATGAGAACTAAATTTTGATTATTTTAGAAATTTGGCCATTAATCTTTTTTCACTCAAGTCAGCCGGTCTTGAGAAGTGTCCATTCGCAGAACAAGAGAAGATTATTTTTGAAATTTACTACTGGAATGACTGGCTTGATAACTGAGCCAGTCATTCCAGTGATAAATTTTTAAAAGTAGTCTTATCTTGTTCCGCAAATGTCCATTCCAAAATTTGAGGCTTGAAGTGTTAAAATTTAAGTGTTTCAGAAGTACATTTTCATCACATGTGCTTCATTTCTAGGCTGGTCTTGATTTCAGTCTATTACTGGTTACTTCCCCAACTTTTTACACCGGTACCCATTTATATTCGTGGGTGGAGAGAGGCAAGGCGCAAAGGAGATTGCCCATATTTCCAAGGACGGTGAAATAGTGAGTGGTTCAGGCGTCAACCACATTCTCCGGTTAAGTAGTCTAAAATGAGAGCTGGGCCACCACACCAAGCCAACGTCTATTTTATTTAATCATTTCTGCTCACAAATAGCCACATAATAAGTTAATTAGTACATGACAGCTCACAAATAAGCAACATGTTTATTAGTTAGTTAAATTTTGAGTATGTTATAAGAAATGTTCTGTTGAATATTATGAGCATAATTAGATTGGAAGACATTGCTGGCAATCCAATTTTGATCAAAATATTCAACAGTGTTTTTATTTTGCTTTGAAAACATGTTGTTATATCTGAACTGTAATGTCAAGGTTGCACATTTATGCTCAATTTACATGTTCTAAAAAATTTGCGCGCACTATATACAAGGATAAAACTTATTTTCCTCTGAATTTTTTAACATCTTAACGTCTGAAGATACCATGAAAACTCCGCTGCATAAATCTTGTCACCTCGCGGCTATGCTTAATGTGTACCTCAAAACATCATTCGCAGAAGTGAAATTATTAAATTGAACAGCCTAAATATTGCGTATCCTTTAATAAAGATTGTTTTGTTGGGGTTTTTTCATCAAAATTATTCCTAACTTGACATAAATGTCGTCTTTATATATAAATCAGAATCACGTGATAATCACATGATATATAAATCACGTGATATTATCTGACCAGATCCGGTTAAAGCAAATTTTAATGGAGTATCTTAAGCGAGTACTCGGATATAGTTATCCTGGAATCGGAAATTCGGCAATGAGATCTACGTTTCACGTCAGCGCCTCCAAACGGAGATTTACTTTGCCACTAGCTGGCTTGCTAACATTAGAAGCGGGCTACCCAGTTTAATTATCGGGCGTTCAAGCAATTGTTCTCGAACAACGCATTATGTTTTAGATCATTTTATGTTGGTCACTTACATTACAACATAACCAGTAATATATATGAGAAATTTTATCGCTAGATTTAGAAATCAAGTGAACGCAAGTTTCTCGCTAGATTTACAAATCAAGTGAACCTGATAATCTGACACAGGCTTAATAACCTATCTAACAAAAGAGTGCTTATGTGATTATGAGGATTCAAATCAGTATCGTAATTTTGAACATCCGGGCATTCCGAGATCGTCTGACATTTGCCACTTTACGGCACACTAAAGAGGATATCCCATAGCAACGCAATGTTTACATTTTTCATGAAACTAAGGGCATAAAAAAAGAAGAATTGTGTAGAATAACCCCGCCCGGTATTAGTAAACATAAAATCTCGAGTAATCTTTATAAGATATTAAATAAAAGGTAAAAAGGTTTCACGGCCCATTGCTAGTAATGTTAAATTAGCCTGCAAAAACGCCGGCAATTTAAAGCGAAGACCGAATCGCGAATTAATATGATGGTCTTGTCTTTATTGTAATACGACTGACATGACTGATCATCATGAAGTAATTGCGAGTTTCATGTTAGTTGGTTAGTAATGGTCCTTAGAAGGACCACGCACATTTCTTCAGGGGATGATCGTGGTGTATCCTTGTGGTGTTCATCCGGCCCACCACGCGTGTTTGCACCACTGTCACATTCTTAATAGATCCAATAACTTCCCAAACGGTATATTACATAGTTATGTAGGATACCTTACATAGGATTCGATCCAAACCGGTATGTAGTATACCTTATGTAGGAAAGAATGACGCTTGGAAATACGTACCTAGTCAAAACTCTTAATTGATCCACTAACTTCCCAACCGGTATGTTACATATGTTATGTAGGATACCTTTCGTAGGAGATGTTCCAAACCGGTATATAGTATACCTTTCGTAGGAACGAGCCTCATGGCTAAAATAGGATCAGAGTTATTGACTTCACCTGCATGGCTTGATAGTGAAGCTGGTGCCATTTTCTTTCAACCTGGTCACAACAAACTTTCTGTTCATATTCATTTAAATTATAAACATTTTACATAAGTACTATGACTTATTCAACAAAGACTGCTTGTTCTGTGGTATTCATGAAAAATCAAATGTGGATGTAGCTCCACAAGATTATGGAATGAATAGGATTTGTTGAGATAAAAGTTAGGTGTTTCCTGTAATACAGAAAATTAATTAATGAAGGCTTGGACTCGGTCGCATGCATAGTAGCATAAGTGCGCATGCTCACAGACTCGTTTATATGTTCTCTATAGGAATAGAGGAACCGGTTCCCTAGAGCAATGACTGCTTTAGAGTTAAAGAGATACTATCAAGACTACCCAATGGAGGGATGTATCTCTGCTAACCTTGTTTACGAGGGAACCCACACCATGGGAATGAATAGGTTACAATTTTCTGAGATATCTAAATCAGGTGACTTATAGCCAACAGTGAATTGAGTGGCTTAGTATTTTTGTTGTGTTACAAAACATGTTGTTATATCTGAACTGTAATGTCAAGTGGTGTCTATGACGTATTCTTAGAGACTAAATAACAATATTACAAAACAGAATTAGTCAGTCAGTAACTTGTCTGTCCTGATTTTCCGTATTTTTTGTAGCTATATTCATGGCAAATTTGAATAATGTGTCTATTAAAATGTCTGTTTATTGTTTTAAATTATCGCTTCAAAGGGCCAATTAACGCTTAGATACACTAGAATTGATGGGTATTAATTAACACAGTCGATTCAGTATTTTCCATTAATTTCACTAAATTGCTGAGAACATAAAATAATACTGTCATGTATGACACAATTAGCGAAAGAAACTGGTCAAATATATGATCAGAAACCCGCTGAATATTGGATGTATGTTGACTGAATCGGGTTCAGCAACCTTTGATGGCCAAGCTGACTAAATACACCTACAGTGACCTTGAGGAATGTCCATTTATAGGGCAGGAGAAGACCCTGCGAATAAGATAAATCAGCATATATACTTTAATAATATTTCCCTTTAAAATAAGTATACATATCAATCAATGAATGAGTCAGTCAGTCAGTCAGTCAGTCAGTCAGTCAGTCAGTCAGTCAGTCAGTCAGTCAGTCAGTCAGTCAGTCAGTCAGTCAGTCAGTCAGTCAGTCAGTCAGTCAGTCAGTCAGTCAGTCAGTCAGTCAGTCAGTCAGTCAGTCAGCCAGCCAGCCAGCCAGCCAGCCAGCCAGCCAGCCAGCCAGCCAGCCAGCCAGCCAGCCAGCCAGCCAGCCAGCCAGCCAGCCAGCCAGTCCTAATCAATCAATTCTAACCAATCAATCAATCAATCAATCAGCCGTTCCAGGGGCTGGCGGGTAAATACTTAGTGCCTATAGGTAGAAAGGTATGCACAGACAGGCAAATTTCCAAGAGTAAGGTGTCTGTTTTTTAAATAACCATTATGATGGCAGTCTGAGTGGCATCTTAAGATATCAGTCCTCACCCACAGGTGTACACTCACTTACACTACTGGTATATTCACTGCCATTAAACCTTTCACCGATAAATTCCCCATATATCATTTTCAACGCTACCGTACAGGAAAACTGTTGAAGATTTTGAAATTAAGTTGACTGGAAGCTGTTGCAACAACTCCAAGTAAAATTAATTTTAAAATGTTCAACAGAATAAGTATTATATTGTAAGGAATATACTTTTTCAGAGATTTGTAGGTGAAAGGGCTAAAAACTGTAACATTACAATCCAGAAACATTCAATTCTTTATGATGTAAGGAACAGTCTGTTGAATATTTTGAAACTAATTTGACTGGGAGATGTTGCTTTTGTATGTCAATATGGGATTTATGGAGTCAGATAATTCTCAAAACATTCACCGTGCAGCTTTCTTGGATACTTGCTTTGAACTTGAGAGACCAGAATTCAGAGGGTTCAAGTGTTAACTGACTGACTTCTGAGTTTTTGCAGAAGACATATTCCAAGTATTATATCTCATGACTTGCTAAATATTTTAAAAACAATTTTCAAAATATTCAGCAAGTCACGAGTTTTTGCTCATTGAAATTATTGTTTTGGTGGCTTGCAGCAGTTAATGAACCGCCCTCTCAGATTGGGGTGAGAGTTGGGTGCCGAGGGGTGGGTGGGTGGGTTGGGGTTTGGGGCTACGGGGTGGAGATATTCTGTCTGGTCTCTCTACTGATGTGCGCTGGTAAAGAACAGGAAGTCATTATGTGGTCCAGTTTTTAAATTTACAATGTTTTGTGTTTTTCCAATTAATGTCTCTATATGTCATTTTGTCTTTTACACTTTCTTAGGTGTTCAAACCATTTCTATCCGCCTATGCAGCAAAGCCTTAAAGTATCTCTATTTTCAAAATGAGTAGCTTAGATGCTCAAGGTTGTTGAATAATACTAATTGGCTAAACACCAATAAAAGGGTAATGTATTTTCACATGATACTTTATTTGTCTGACCCATCTCCTGTTCACTGCTTGCATTTTTGGCAGCGATGGTTGAATTTTCTGTGAAAAACAAGTCAAGGTGAGAGGATTACGTGCCTCAATTGATCTATAATTGGAGTGTAGTCTACCTGGCATAGGTAAAAGAGTTACTTTATTATCTACAGACTAAAATTTTATAAAATGTCTGGAAAATGTCAACCCTTTCCTCCCTCTATCCCTTACAAGCAACTTTTTAAATATTTACTCTCCCCCACCCCACCCCCTTTGAAAAAAATGGGGGAGTCCATCCATCCCTCAGTCTGCGTCCCTCCGTCCATGGTTTCTGTTCAATTTAACTTCAGTTATAATTGGTGGATTCATTTTAAATTTGGTATGTCAACTTATAATGCCAGTACATTTTATCTATCTGTTAATCCCTGGGGAAAACAGCTAATGGCTGCCAATTGTGAGGTGGGGTGGGTGTGTGTGAGTGGGTTGGGGGTGGGGGCAGGAGTATCCTGTGATGTACATCATCTAATTTAAAACTAATTTTCCTGAACATTGTTGTTGCTATTTAAGACAGTAAACAATTTTTAGTCAAATTACTTTCAAAATATTCAAAATAATATTTGTTGCTTCATAAAAAAATTGGCTAATTTTCTGATCCTTATCATGGTTAAATGTGTTAACCTTTGAACCCTGGAAATTTAAGTATCTTAATTTCATGACAGCTTTACAGTGCAGCTTTTTGGATATTTTGAAATATGTAATTTGACTGTCGCTGCCATATATAATTGAGAAATTGAAATTTCAGGTGTTAATGGATCAAGGAATGCGCTTTTGGACAAAAGAGGACAGAAGTTTTTTGGAAAAGGTTTGACTACAGAACATCTCAGAAATAACTTGAAATATTTCCAACACAAAATAAAATGTACTGTTGAATATTTTGAACATAATTGGCTTGTTTCAACAGAACATTTCTTACACCATATTCAAATTTGTAGTAGCTAACATGTTTTTGAAACCTATAAACTTTTTTATGAGCTGTACTGTATACAGAGGAGTTCTAAAGACTGGTTTGAATGGAATTTCTCTGAGGCTATTTCATTATGTCATCCCAATAAGATATGAGAGTGGAGACCCAGAGACCACTAGACACTTAGATCTGGTAACTGATAGCTGAACAACAACAACACTACTGGTCAGTTCTATCAAACACTTCTGTCAGTTCAAGATGAGTTCCCTCAGTCAGTATTATGTCTTGAAATGTTCAGATAAAGGCAGCCATCTGACCCATTAATCATTGTCCCTCTGAATTCTGGTTACCAGTAATCTGTTTTTTAGAATTAACTATTTAATTGTCAGAAGGAAACCTCCTGAATTATCAGTTAAACTGAAAGTTGACTGACCCTGGCAGTGTTGTTGTCAAATCATTTCCAAACTAATCAGAATGTCATTTGAAATGAAGTGTAAGGTCTATATAGCATTAGTGGTTACTAGCCATATGTATCTGGTTACTCAGATGACTGAGGATTGAATAATGAAGTTTGTTTTACTGGAGGATACATAAATATACATAGAAAACATTCTGTGATTGATTATACAATTTACCCATCACCAACCAGCAACCACTAAGTCTGGAATGGTAGACTCACTGAATGATATATATGGTAATATTATGTAGATGTTGTGGGACATATTGCAACCTTGCTTGTAACACCATTCTTCTCTCGGCAAAGAACTTTATCTACATCTATTTAGTAATTTTTGGCTTATATCTGTCACTATTAAAAAGCCACAGATTTTGGGAAATCTATATTTTTAAAATTGTTAAATGATTTTATGATTAGGTATTTAATTTGAAATAAATAGTGAAACTTGTGTTAGCTGTATTAAATCTGACTAATATTGTAATATGTTCAGTGGATAGATTCTTGAGCAACGATTCCCCCACCCACCCGATCCCACCCCCATCTGGTCTGCAAATGGACATTTTCTATGAGAAAATTGAAATTTTCCTGAACAAAATTGAGGATTAAAAGGTTAATAAAACTCATTGGCTATGGGTAATATCAGCTTTTGTGGATAAATAATGTTGGTTACTTAAGATTCATGTGATTTTTTGGTCCCTATCTCATGTGTCCAGGACAGACAGGTTGAACTGTAGATTACTTAGAAAGCTTTCATCTCAGAACTAGGAGGATCATGGTTAACCTTTACCACACTGATGTTGATATTCTCTCTTTTACTGTGTCAATATCACAGAAACTGGTGTACATTTTTCAACAATTTTGGTGGACGATGTTGCTGTCTACGACGGCACCACCTTCCACCAAATTTGTTGAAAAATGAACACCAGTTCATATTTAAATTTAATTTGAAAAGTAAAAATTTTGACATCAGAGTGCTAAGGGTACATACAGATTTTAATTGTCCTGCTTCTTCTGGCCAAATAAGGCCATATCCCCCCCCCCCCCCAACCCACCCACTCACCCCACCCCCATAAACATTGACAGTGTCAAATTGATCTGAGGATCAATATTGCCTGAACAGGGCTTCTATATCTATACATCAGTAGGTGGGTCTGGGTGGTGGTGGGGGGTGGGATGAATATGTTTGATGACTTACTGCCTGTATTTACCTAATCACTTATATCCTCTCTCAAGTACTTGTTATGTCAGTCAAGAGCATGAACATGTTTATACATAGGGGGTGTACAGTGCTGTTGTATGCACTAAGTTCAGTTCCTTGTAAAGATGGTTAGTCTCCCCAGGAAGTCATACAAAATTATTTGAATAGCCATGTCTGCTGCCTTGCTCTGCCCTGCCCTGCCCTGCCCTGCCCTGCCCTGCCCTGCCCTGCCCTGCCCTGCCCTGCCCTGTCTTGCTCTTCCCTGAAATAAAGTGTAAAGCTCTACCTGTATGCCTTTTTTCATTGCCTTTGTTTTTGCATCAATTGCGATAATTCAGGTTCTACTGAAGGGCTCTGCACCAAACTTGGCTCATGAGTTTGGGCATGGGGGTCTAAAGTGTCTCAGTTTTGTGGTCTAAAGGTCAAAGGTGATGTTCATTAAAAAGGTAAAGAAAAATACAGTGCTTCAACTAAAGAGATCTTGACCAAACATGGATGAAACTCTTCCCTTGAAGTGCCAATGATCTGTATTTATTTAGGCATCAAAAGGGTGGAGTGGTTTTGACTGCAAATTCTCAGCAATGCTACTATTTTTTTTACAAGTTTTCAACTAGAATGACTAGCTCGCTTATGAAACCGCAAATGGACACCATTCCTTAAGACCATTGCAGAGGCCGGTTTTGGCCAGCTTGACCACTGGCCATAATAACTTAATTTTATACCAAATATTTTGGGAATAATTTGATTATAGTTTGTTGCCCCTTTTTGTTGGTGAAGAGAGATTACTTCTTAGTTAATTTTAGCCCGCCCACCACGGTGGGCACCATCCACTCGACCCACACACGTGATTGCATCCTGTATGTCCACAGAAACATTGACTTCTGCTAAAATTGGATTCTAAATAAAATATTTCTCATATTTCTCATTCTGTAAAAAGTTTCTCATAATATCTGGTCAATATTTGAAAGTGTTATTAAACGACTTAAAAAATCAGTATATAATTAAATAAGAGAAGGTTGAGGTTAGATAGGCCTTTAACCCTCGAATTTGTTCAAGAAGAGAGAAGCCTATTTTTGATGATTTACCACTTGAATGACTGGCTCTGTTATCGAGCCAGTCATTCCAGTAGTAAACTTTCAAAAAGGTGCTTCTCTTTGTCTGTAAATGGACATTTCTCAAGACCACTGCTGAAGCTGTTTTTGGCTGATATGAGTGTTAAAGGGTTAATGAGCCCTGGACAGTTGACAGGTCAATTAGGTGATGATGCCAAGTATTTTACTATTGAGTGGCTTAATAAATGAGATTACTGAGTGTTATATAGAGGCTATATTCACACTTAGTGTCAGCAGTTGTCCATCTACACTGATTAATAGGTGTCATTTAGCAGAAAATATTGCCAGAGAAATGATCAGTTTTCTTCATAATGGATATGCTGCTTAGATTTGCTTTTAAAAAACTGATAGCTTTCACACATGTTTTTATCTGACATCTTTATATTGTCAGTGATTGGCAAGCATCTGTTTGTGTACATGCGCTATTTCAATCCTCTGGTGTCAGTGTAGTGCACCAATAACCAATTTAGCCCATTTATACATGGTGCAGGCCCATATGCCAAATGTAATGGCTCATCTGTTTGTAAACAGAACATTGGCCCATGTGCCAATTTATTATCTGCCTGTTTAATTAATGATGCATGACCCATGTGCCAATTAGTTATTAGGGCGCCAATTTCTAAATGGTTCATGGCCCATATGACAATATCTATACTTCCAGTCAAATTATTTTCAAAAATATTTACAGTCTTGATATTGTTACCTTGAAATAAGAATACTGGCATAACATTTGCCTTAATGTTATCGGCTACCCTGCCTGCCTGTCTCAGGCTGGTGTCGGTCTGTTCGTCGGTCGTTTGGTCTCGCACGCCCAAACGACTGCCTACCTCTCTCACTCCAAGACCCTCCCCTGAGTTGTGCATCATCTCTATTTCACTCTGTCATTCTCTCTCCCAATCCCTCCCTCCTAGTGAGATTATTTGTCTGATGGGTTATGTCAGATGAGATATAATTGTCTGGTGAGGTAATGTTCTGTCAGCTGGGATTGCGTTCAGTTGAGTTATGGGCAGTGGGATTATGTCTGGTTGTAATTGTCCAGTGAGTTATGTATGAGAGAGGATTATGTCGGGTTGTAAGTGTCCAGTTGAGTTATGGCCAGTGGGTTTATGTCGGGTTGTAAGTGTCCAGTTGTGTTATGGCCAGTGGGATTATGTCGGATTGTAAGTGTCCAGTGAGTTATGTACAGAAGAGGATTATGTCGGTTGTAAGTGTTCAGTGAGTTATGTATGAGAGAGGATTATGTCGGTTTGTAAGTGGTCAATGAGTTATATATGGGAGAGGATTATGTCGGGTTGTATGTGTCCAGTTGAGTTATGTATGAGAGAGGATTATGTCGGGGTGTAGGTGTCCAGTGAGCTATGTAAGAGAGAGGATTATGTTGGGTTGTAAGTGTCCAGTTGAGTTATAGCCAGTGGGATTATAGCTGGTTGTAAGTGTCTAGTTGAGTTAAGGCCAATGCGATTATGTCGGGTGGTAAGTGTCCAGTTGAGTTATGGCCAGTGGGGTTGTAAGTTTCCTGTGAGTTTTTTGTCTGGCTGGGGGGTGGGGGGGTGGGGGGGGGGGGGCGGGCTCTGCTTGCATGTGGCACTTAAAGGATAATAGGAAAAGTGTAAGCAGTTAATTTGGACTCTGCCAATCAACGTAAACAAAGGGAGATAATTCAAACTTTAGTTTCCATCATAATTAAGTTGTTGGATTTAGTATATCGAGATACTGATATCATTTCTACCAAATTGTGACCTCCAAGATATATCAAGTCTTGGTGCGGTCTCGATGATGGGATTTCCTCTTAAATCCTTCAAATTTGTTCAAGAAAATTAGAATTTTCTCTTAGAAAATGTTACAGTCCATTTGCAGACCAAGGGATTATTTTTTTAAATTTACTATTGGTATGACTCGGTTATTGCGCCAGTCATTCCAAGTGGTAAATTGTCAAAAATAGTCTACTCTTGTTCCGCAAATGAACATTTCCCAAGACAATTGCAGAAGCCATTTTTAGCCTGCTGGAGTGTTACCAGAGATTTGGCATTCAACCAGGACAGTTATAGATAATGGACATATATCCATAGGCTATGCACATGCAGTCTCCAAGAAATGCTCCTAGTTGTCAAATTTATGGTTAAACATACGTGTATCAGGAGATTCTTTGCAGTGAAATATCCATGAGATGAATTTCTTGAGCTCCCATTGAGTGAGGTAATTTAGAAATGCTTGATGAATCAGTTATCTCCCTTGTAGTCAGTGTATAGTCCTTTCACTGGATGAACATTTTAGCCTGAGTATGAAAGGTTTTTTTTAGCGACTTGACTATTTAAACCATATGCAATTATTTTAAGTTACATACTTTTATTTGATAGTATTATCTTTCAGTTTCGTCTCTTGATATATTTTATTTCAAAACTTTCTTCCTAATTCCCATCTTCAAATTTCAATTCACAGACTGCCCTCCACCCCATCTCACTTCAGAGAGAAATAAAGTAATTACCCCTCCCACCCCTCCTTTACACGGCATACAACACCTACACCCACCAATAACAGCTCATTCATTAGCTAGCAACAGGAAATGCATACACCCCTAGCAACATCTGAATTTTTTGATTATTTCAGTTTGGGCTTATATTTATGCCCCCCTTCATGGTGGCGTGGGTGGGTGGGGAGAGGGGAGGGAAGCAACGCGACCCTGCGGTGAAGCACCTTAAATAATGTCATGGCTCCAATACATCTAGGTGTGAGTGTCTAATAAAACTAAACCAACAACAACAACTTCCTGAAAATATCTAATAGACTTTGAGCTAGCTCTATAACTCTAACCCTATAATGGTCATGGCAGCCAGGAACAGCTTCTGTAAGTGCTCTGGAGATGCCCATTTGCAGGCCAAGAGAGAGATATTTTAAAAGAAAACTTAACACTGGAATGACTGCATGGCTGTCTAACGCGCCAGTCATTCCAGTGTTAATTTTCTTAAAGTTTCTCCTGAACTGCAAATGTAGGTTTCCATGAGAAAATATTTACTTTCTAGACCAATTTTGACCATTAAAGGGTTAACCCTTTCACTGATGAATTCCCCATTTCTCATTTTCAATGCTACAATATAGGATATCTGTTAAATATTTTGAAATTAAATTGACTGGAAGTCGATGCTGCCCCAGGCAGCAATGGCTTCCAGTTAAATTAATTTCAAAATATTCACCAGAATAAGTTTTATGTCGTAAAGAATGTACTTTTGCAGGGATTTGACCATTATATACAGGGATCAATTTCTATTGACATCGAAGCCCATATTGTATTTGTATTGATTTTAGATAAGGACTGTTGAAAATTAACCCTTTAACACTCACGCCAGCCAAAAATGGCTTCTGCAGTGACCTTGAGAAATGTCTCTTTACAGACCAAGAGATTATTTTTGAAAATTTACCACTGGAAAATCTGGCTCGATTGAAGCGAAGCGGTGGAGAGGATTGAACATAATGATCCAATAGGTGTGCAGCATCCGGCACGCAGTCAGAATTAGGTAAATGTTAAAAGGTTTTTCAATGGATGTTTAATTCACCAAAGACTTATCTGATTTCAATAAAACTTTAAAGAGTTCATCTATGCCCATATTGCTTCCAGTCTCCATCATAATGAAAAGGATGTTCAAATTTTTTCTATTCTTTTATGTGGTTTGGAATTAGTTTATTTTGTACCAAGAATCAGGTAGATGTTAAAACTTTTCAATGGGCATCTAATTCATGAAGGGCTTAACCGATCTTAAGAAAACTTTACTGATGTGTTTTGTACCATCATTGCATTCAGTTTGCATCATAATGAAAATGATTTTGTTTCTTTTTCAAGAATTAGAAGAATGTTAAAGTTTTGCAATAGATATTTAATTCATCAACGGATTATACTATTTGAAGAAATCCTTATTTCATGACGCTGTCACACATGGTGTGTAATATGATGAAAAAGGAAAACGTGATACGGTCCATCTAGATTTGTATATTTTCTGCTCCAATAAAAGTTCAAATTCTGATCATGTGAATATGTGGTATGTCAGGCGGCTTGGGCCGCTTGTTAACCCATTAACACTCAAATTTCTTCAAGAAAATTTTAATTTTCTCAGAAAATGTCCATTTGCAGGCTCGGTTATCGAGCCAGTCATTCCAGTGGTAAATTTAAAAAAATACTCTTCGTCTGCAAATGGACATTTCTCAAGACCACTGCAAAACCCGTTTTTGGCTGATATGACTGTTATATGGATATGACATGAATTATTCTTTGCATTGAAGTTCTATAAATATATACATGTATTGGTATGATGATCAAGTTTATCTCATGTTCATATATGGTTGGTACAGAAAGACACAGTTTATAGTTAACGTGGGTACTTGGCAGGGCACCAGTGCAAATGACGTCTTGGGAATGAATTCAAAATAGAAGTTATAACTGCATGCACATTCCACGTTAACTGCCGATTTTTAAATGTTGCCAAGTGAAGGGTCATGCGCGTAATTAGCATCAAAATGGAAGCTTATTTAACCATTTGAATCCTAGTTTCTCAGTTAATCTCAACACATATGTATAAATATGTTGTTGAATATTTTGAAACAAATTTGACTGTAGGTGGTTGTGTTGCTGCCTGTGAATCAGGCAGCAACAACCTCCAGTCAAATTTGTTTCAAGATATTCAACAGTACAGAATCTTTCTCACATCGTATGGGATGTGTTGTACATGTATCTGGTCTGTGGAGTTGAAGGGGTTAATGATGATTTTCTAAGCAGAAGAATAGTTTGATGTTTTTCACTTAGCTGTTGTCCAGTTGTCCAGTCTAATTTCGGCCAGTGTTCGACTCTCATTAGTTCTTGGCAATGATTGTAATGAATAATTGGGTTAATGACCTTCCTCAAAGTAAGTCTATGAAAGCTTGCCAATTGGATCACAAACGGTCAGTGGTCTTGCAAAATTAACCATCCTACACACTCCCTACCGCCAGCGGCGACCCCACCCCCCCCAACCGGAAAAATATTTGGTCTTCCCATCATGGTATATTAATTACTTATCCCGCCCTGGTGAATTACCCCTTTAATACTATAACCCGCAAAAAATGACTTTTGTAGTGGTCTTGGAAAATGCCCATTTGTAGACCAAGAGAAGACTATTTTTGAAAATTTACCACTGGAATGACTGGCTTGATAATCAAGCCAGTCATTCCAGTGATAAATTTTCAAAAATAATCTTCATTTGTTCTGCAAATTGAAATTTTCTGAGAAAATTGAAAATTTCTTTAACAAACTTGAGCTTTAGAGTTTAATTGCGAGGTATTGCGATATGGAATGTTGCATTTATAATAGAGCCAAGTATCGATTAATGTGACCTGTGACTCAAGCATCTGACATCATAATCAATTAGGTGATTTAGTTGGCCGATGTCGCAATCAAATTTATATATAGCCCAGTCATGAAAATTAAAAATTAAAACATCCGTTGCTATAGTGTACGAATGGTGTCTTTGATGACGCTATAATTTAATAAACAGTCAGTTGAATATTTTGAAACTAATTTGACTGGGGCCTGTTGCTGCCATATGTCAAAGTAGTTTTAAAAATATTCAACAGTTTACCTGTATACTTACCTTGAAATTGGAATTCCCGGAATTCAGATTTCAAAGTTTTAAATCAATTCCAACACACATAAAAAGAAGTAATAGCTTAGCTATAAATGGGTGAAGCTTGGCTATAAATGGGTGGGGCATAGCTAGAAATGACTGGGGCATAGCTAGAAATGGGTGGGGCAAAGCTTGAAATAGATCAGTCTGTAACAGTCTAATGTGTGTGAGTTTTCCTGTACATTTAGATGAGTGAATTGGATGTTTTATGTGCATTGTGATTTATCTCTAGGTTAAGCTTTCTCAATGGCCACTTTAAGTTCAAATTATATCTTTTTAAATAAACTTCAATGAGAATTATACAAGCATTCCCTATTTGCTATCTTAACCCTCTAACACTCATAGCAGCCAAAAATGGCTTCTGCACTGGTCCTAAGAAATGTCCATTTGCAGTCCAAGAGAAGACTATTTTAGAAAATTTACCACTAGAATGACTGGCTCGATAACAGAGCCAGTCATTCCAGTGGTAAATTTTCAAAAATAATCTTCTCTTGGCCAGCAAATGGATATTTGATATGAGAAAATTTAAATTTTAAAAAGATGTGAGTGTTAACGGGCTAATTCTCTTAGAGCATGCAGGGTTTATGACAGAATGGGCATGGGAAAGGTTGATGTTTCACTATTTGATATTTGAACCAAAACTGAATGGGGGCTAAAAGTATATTTTAACAAATTTATGAATTTCTGACTGTTCACACCCACTATACATAAGGTGTCGGAACACAGATTTATAAATTGTTCAGTTAGCCCTTTCATTGTCAGTATTTGACATGAAGACTACACATTTTGATTAATGAACGTCGATTTATAGGCCTGGAATGACTGTATTGTTTGTCGAGGCACTCCAGCATACCAGTTGTACATTTTCAAAAATAGTCTTCTCTTGGCCTGCAAATGTACATTCCATCAGCCAAAAACGGTTTCTGCAGTGGTCTTGAGAAACGTCCATTTGCAGACCAAGAGAAGATTGTTTTTGAAAATTTACCACTGGAATGACTGGCTCGGTTATCGAGCCAGTCATTCCAGTTGTAAATTTTCAAAAATAGTCTTCGTGTTCTGCAAATAGACATTTTCTATGAGAAAATAGAAATTTTCTTGAACAAACTCGAGTCTTAATGGAATAAGTATAGAAATCTAATACACTATTAAAGTACATCCACACAGGGTACTAGATATGGGACACATTAGTTCGTAGTACATATCATAAATAATTTGTAATTAATATTTAATACGAAAAAGTCAAATCTTTGGAATAGTACATCATATATATTATGATTAGCTCAATGCTCAATGATACAGTATCTCTTAACCCTATAATCCTCGTTGACCGCGTTATGATAGAAACAATATTCTATTACCGGTAAGTATTTTGACACTAGTTTGACTGACTCTATAGGCAGCGCCAAACGTTCCAGTCAAATTAGTTTCAAAATTTTCAACATCGTTCCTGTATAGAAGTTTTGAAACTGAGACAGTGGTAAAAGAATAATTCATGTCATATCCCTTTAAGCCTCATATCGGCCAAAAATGGCTTCTGAAGTGGTCTTGAAAAATGTTCATTTGCAGACTAAATGAAGACTATTTTTTAAAATTTACCACTGGAATGACTGGCTCGATAACAGATCCAGACATTCCAGTGGTAAATTTTCAAAATTCTTCTTCTTTTGGTCTGCAAATGGACAGTTTCTATGTAAAAATTGAAATTTTGGAAAACAAATTCGTGGGTTATAGGGTTAAGAGGATATTATGATGTGTTAATAATGAATTAAGTTTTAGTGCCCCATGGTTTTTTTTTCATTATTAGCTTACCTGGCCTGTCGTCCGTCAACTTTTCCATTAAACGACTTCTCAAGAACCGCTGGGCCGATTTCAGTTATATTTGGCAGGAAGCATCCTTAGGACATAGGGATCCAAGTTTGTTAAAACAGAGCCGATCGGCCAATTTGGCCGGTGGCCATCTTGGATTTTGTCCGATTTTTAGAAACATCTTTAAAAATCTTCTTCTCCGAAACTGCTGGTGAGATTGAAGCAAACCTCATGAAATATGATCTAGGGCCAGAGCTGAACCAAGTTTGTTCAAGGGAACTTGATTGATCAAATGGTTCAGCGGCTATCTTGGTTGACCTAGTTTTTAGCGAAAATAACTTCTTTTCCAGAACCCCTGAAGGGATCAAGCTGAAATTTGCCAGATATGATTAGGGACCTAGGCGATAAGTTTGTTCAAGAGAAGTTGCTCCGTCAAAAAACATGGTCGCCGTGGACCAATCAAAATACAGCATGTTTGGCTGCCATATTGGATTTTTTTATGTAGGTTTTTGGGCATTCCGATCTCAAATTTGCAATTTTCGCAACTGTCGGATAAACGGTTTGCCGGCCATCTTGGATCATTTTCCTGCCAAAAGATCCCATACTAAAGCAATGGGAAACTTAAAATGTCTTCTTCTCGAGAACTACTGGGCCGATTTTTTCTTTAACCCTATCACTGATGAATTTCCAATATCTCATTTAAAAGCCAACCATGCAGGAAAACTGTTGGATATTGTTGAATTAATTTGATTGGAAGCCGTTGCTGCCTGAGTCAGCAATAGCTTCCAGTCAAATTAATTTCAAAATATTCAAGAAATTAAGTTTTATATCGCAAAGAATATACACTTTCAGGGATTTATCATTGAAAGGGTTAAGCCTTTTATGGTCAAGCTGACCAAAGTATTTTTTTTTAATTTGCCACTGGAATACCTGGCTCGGTAACAGAGACAATTAAAAAAAATAGTTGTTTCTTCGGCAGCAAATGGATATTCAATAAGGAAATATTTAGATTTTTATCGCCAAATTTGACCATTAAAAGGGTGATTCCTCTTCAACTGATTTAATGACTGTCAGAAAGTATATAAAAGAGACTTAAAAATCTGAGTTTTTATTTGTCTGATTTCACAACATTGTCCATCTTTAATACAAAAATGTGAATACCGGTATTCATTATTTCAAAATCACCACTGCCAAGAGTTCATAATTAGAATATGTACATAATATTAAATTAAAATTAGTCTTTTATAACCTCCACAGACTTAATGATCCGATAAAAGTAAGAAGTTTATTTACAGTTGAATATTTTGAAAATAATTGGACTGGAATACAATTGTCGCCTTAATGCCAGCAACGACTTGCAGCCAAATTATTTTCAAAATATTCTACAGCTTGTCAGCAAGGTTGCTTAGAAATTGAGATTTATGATGTTTTTTTTTGTTTTCAGTGATTTTCTATATATGCATGAAGGGGGTGGGTGGTGGGGTGGTGGGAGGGAGGATGATAGTGCCTGTTCGAGCAGCAGCTGTGGGGAGACTAAATTCTGTAGCTCTGGCCCATAGAAATGTACTATATTAATGTTAATATAGTACATTTCAATGCTCTGGCCCCTATATCTATAACCATTTTCATTCTAATTTAAGGGGGATGAATATGAAGATTTTGAGAACAATTTGACTGAATGTATGTTGTTGCTACCTAAGGCATGACAGCAACTTTCTGAATAATTCTTTAAAAAATAGTCACCATTGTATTCCAAATGTTTAATTTCGCTTAACCTTAACATTACAGACCAGATATGACAAATTCTTTTCAATGCAAGGAATATCATTCTATTGAATATTTGAAAACTAATTTGACTTGGACTTGTTCATGCCTATGGCAGCAACCGTTTTCCAGTCTAATTAGTTTCAAAATATTCAACATCGTACCTGTGTAGTTGTATTGTATTTAAGAGACTTGCATTTCAGGGGTTAAAGAACCACTGGTCATCCCTTCCCCCAGTAACCTCTGGCTGGATGCCAGTATAAAGGCCAAGTACTGGTCAGATCAACAGACCTTTCGGAACAGTCTGTCAGCATTTATTCCCCACCACCCCACCCCACCCACCCCAGTCAGTGGTCAAGGATATGGCATGATTAAAATGAAAAGTTGTGTTTTCAGACTTTTTATTTAATTTGCATAATTTAGTCATCCTGGCATCTGGTTTAGCATATTAACCCTTTAACACTAATATCAGCCAAAAATGGCTTCTGCAGTGATCTTGAGAAATGCCAATTTGCGGACCAAGGGAAGACTATTTTTGAAAATTTACAACTGGAATGTCTGGCTCGATAACCGAGCCAGTCATTTCAGTGGGAAATTTTCAAAAATAGTCTTCTCTTGGTCTGCAAATGGACATTTTCTATGTGAAAATTGAAATTTTCTTTGAACAAATTTGAGTGTTAAAGGGTTAACCCCACTGTATATATATATAGATAATGTGCTGATTTAGTTAAAACTTTCAGACGTACAGGCTGACCCAGAAAATATACATCAGTGTTTAATGCTTTAATGGTCAAGCCGGTCAAATCCGGCCTTCGCAGTGGCCTTTGACAAATGGCCATTTGCAGGTCAAGAGAAATGATTTTTGAGAATTTACCTATTTCTATTGACCTACAAATTAATGTGATCAATAAGCGAACAATTTAAATTTTCTCAGACAATCTTGGCCACTAACAATCAGACTGCTACAAGCCACCAGCCAATAATTTCAATGGGCAATAAGTAATATTTTGAAAACAATTTGACTGAAAGTTGTTGGTGACTAAGCCACCAACAACTTTCAGTCAAATTGTTTTCAAAATATTCAGCATATTCATAGTTAAGACCCATGTAAAATGTAGTCTGCAGAGATTCAGCAGACAGACAGATAAAGGGTTAATAGCAGTGAGACATGTGGTCTTTATTAGATGATACAGTTTGAAAAATCCCAATGGCTTCTTCAGTTGTCTTGAGAAACATGCATTTGTAGCCAAGTCCCAGTATGGAAAGAAGAGTCCCAGACTGAAAAGGGACTGAAAAGGGACTGATTTCAGGGAACTGAAAATGACTCCTCAGACTTGAAGAAATGGTTATCAGTACTGATGGACTGAAAAGGAACTCCTCCGGACTCAGTTAAATTTGTAATAATATTTGGGGACTGAAAAGGGACTTGTAGGACATAGTTCATTTATGGGGGGACTGAAAAGGATCTCCTCTGACTCTATTAGATTACTAATAATATTGGGGGACTGAAAATGGACTCATTTTGGACTCCTTGGGAGACTTAAAAGGTACTTAAAAAGGACTGATTTTTGGCATGGGTAAAGAGTATATTGTCACTGGAAATCCAGTGAGTTAATTTAAAAAAAAAAAATTTTCTTGGGCCGCGAATGGACATTTACTATGAGAAAATTGGAATTTTGTAGAACAGATTTGTGGATTAAATGATTACTTTCCATGCAGGTCTGCATGCAAGTTGTTGCTGGGTCCAGTGTACCTGCGCATGCATTCCTCTAGCCCATATGATGCATGTCCCAATGATTTGCTGGGATTTAGATCATTTGGGCAGAATGTAGATTTAAACAGCTGGAGAAGCTGTATATCTGCACCTAGCATCATGAATGTATGTGTCACTGAGCTATTCTCCATTCAGTCTTCATCATCCGCTATCTCCTACATTTCAAATAATGCATCTTTTGTAAATTCACAGTGACAGAGCAATATACCAAGCTAGCTGGTCAGTAGAAAAACTGCCCAGACAAATAAGGAGAAATTTCTTCAAATTTCAAAATAAATAAAAAGGAAGAAAAAACAATAAAATTAGTTTTTTCGCTAATCTAAATATACAGGATCAATGTTGAGGTTATTTATGTGTCCTTCGCCTCTATACAGAGCTGGCTTCTCAAATCCCACGTATATACTGCTGTGTATAAGTAATTGAAATCATTCGCACAGACGTGATATAATTTTCGCAACATGGTTGGTGTCTTAGTCAGTAACAACAGTTTCAGCACACTGCAACAATATTTTCAACTTCTGGACCGATTCTTATAATTATTTTATCACTTCTAGAAAATAGAAACTTTTGCATGTATAGCTGGAAGAGGATTTACCTGGCTTACCTCAGGTGACCTAGCTATTGATTGAGTTTTATAGATTTGCTTCTAACCAGCTGATCCAGTGAGCTTGATGACTGTAAGGTACAGAGGCAGGCAGTAATACACTGATACATTTTAGCTGCAAGAAGTGTCAACTGCTATTTTTGTCACCTCTCATTTACACTGTGCATAGTTTGCACATCCAATGTCAATCTTCCACTAGCAAAAGAATACTAGGGCCTGCTTTTTGATACAAATATTTGTCACAATCATGTCTCCCCCCCCCCCCTCCCCCTCTCAACACTGCTGAGTCATCAATGTAGTTAGTTCCTTGATTGTTTAGCAGTTTAACCTTCAAATTTGTTCAAGAAAATTTCAATTTTCTCAATAGAAAATGTCCATTTGCAGACCAAGAGAAGACTATTTTTAAAAATTTACCACTGGAATGACTGGCTCGGTTATCGCGCCAGTCATTCCAGGTGTAAATTTTCAAAAATAGTCTTCTCTTGGTCTGCAGATGAACATTTCTCAGGACCACTGCAGAAGCTGTTTTTGGTGGATATGAGTGTTAAAGGGCTAATCCTTTCACTGACAAATCCCTGAAAAAGTGCATTTTTTTCTAATGCATAGCATATTCTGTTGAACATTTTGAAGTTAATATGACTGCAAGCTTCCAGACAAATTAATTTCAAAATATTCAACAATGTTCCTGTATGATTGCTTGGAAAATGAGATATGGGGAATTGATTGGGGGTTAATGCTTTCATGGTGGAACCGATCAAAACCGGCCTCCACAGTGGTTTTGAGGGATGGCCATTTGCAGGCCAAGAGAAGTCTTATTTTCAAAAATTTCCATGTAGAAATGACTGGCGGTCTTTCCTGTGGTAAATTCTCAAAAATAAATCTGCTCTTAAATTGGCCTGTAACTAGACAATCCAAAAAGCAAATGTTGTGAGTTCTTGACCAAATCTAGCCATTCCAAGTTAATGGTACAGATTTGTCATGAAAAAATTAATGTTATTAGGTGAATAGCCATTTACAGAGCAACAGAAGGCTATTTTTGAAACATTATCCCATGAATGGCTGACCCAGTTATGACAAGCCGTTATTCCAATGTAAAATTATCAAAAATAGTACACAAAATTGTTAATTAATTTAGTTGTTTTGAGTTACTTTTATTCTTGCATGACTAATTTATTGCTACCGTATGTCAGGTTTTTATCATTTTACACCTGTGGATAAACTAGTGTCATCAGTTTCTCAATAGACTGAAACTGAACTTGACATATTTTAAAACTTATACTTTAAATTGATTCTTAACCATTTCTGCCTAAAGGTGATTTGCTCAAATTTAACATGCCTATTAAATTTATTCACTCGGTTATTCAGGTATAAGATGTCTGTTTCTTTCTGATCAATAAAACATGGCCATATGTCCTTGATAATGAACTGTCAGTGATAATGAACCATCAGTAATAATGAACCATCAGTGATAAAGAACGGTCAATGATAATGAACCATCAGTGATAATGAATCATTAGTTATAATGAACCGTCAGTGATAATGAACCATCAGTGACAATTGACCACCACTTATAATGAACCGCCTGTGATAATGAACCATCAGTGATCATGAACCATCAGTGATCATGAACCGTCAGTGACATAGAACCAGCAGTGATAATGAACCATGGGTGATAAGGAACCATCAGTGATAATGAACAGTCAGTGATAATGAACTATCAGTGGCAATGCACCAACAGTGATAATGAACCACCAGTGATAATGAACCATCAGTGATAATGAACCGTCAGTGATAATGAACCGTCAGCGATAATGAACCACCAACAATAATGCACCACCAACAATCATGAACCGTCAGTGATAATGAACCATCAGCGATGATGAACCATCAGTGATGATGAACCATTGATGATTATGAAACATCAGTGATAACGAACCATCAGTGATAATGAAGCATCAGTGATAATGAACCGTCAGTGATTATGAACCATCAGTGATAATGAACAATCAGTGATTAAGAACCATCAGTGATAATGAACCATCAGTGATAATTAACCATCAGTGATAATGAACCGTCAGTGATAATGAACCATCAATGATAATGAATCGTTAGTGATAATGAGCCATGTTTAACCCTTTATCCCTTGAATTTGTTAAGGAAAATTTCAGTTTTCTCATAGAAAATGTCGATTTGTAGACCAAGAGAAGACTGTTTTTGAAACTTGACCACTGGAATGACTGGCTCGATTATTGAGCCAGTCATTCCAGTGATAAATTTCCAAAAATATTCTTCTCTTGCTCTGCAAATGAATATCTCTCAAGCCCACCATAGAAACTGTTTTTGGCCGGCTCGGGTGTTAAAGGGCTAATGGTAAAGATTTGTCAAGAAAATATAAATATGTGTTAAGTGGATGATCATTGCAGTTAATGTCATAAGATGATTTTGAATTGATTCACCACCAGAATGACTGCCTACATTATCAAGCTAAACTGACTGTCATTTCAGTGGTAATATTTTTCAAATTGAGCTGCAATTCTTAATTAGGTTGCAAGTGGACATTTCTTAGGGCCACTCCAAAGGCAGGTTTCGATTACGTGACCATTTTTAAGTGATTAATTAATTGCAGTTCGATATATAAGGCAAGAGAATACTATTTTTTTTAAATGTATCAGTGGTATGTCTGGCTCAATAACCGACCCAGTCATTCACCTTAAAAAAACACAGCCTTGGAAAATTTTAGATTTTTTTTACAAATTTTGAGCATTAACATCAATAGTTATAGTTTCAGGCTCTCTATCGATGTCAGCATACCCCTTTAATGGTCAAGTTGGTTAAACATGACCTCTGTAGGGATCTTGAGAAATGACCATTGCAGGTTAAGAGAAGAATGTTTTAGAAAATTTACGACTGGAATGACTGGAATTACCGAGCCAGTCATTCCAGTGGTAAATTTCGAAAAATACTCTTCTTGGTCTGCAATTGGACACTGGCTAATAAGAAATCTGAATTTTCTTGACCATTACATTTTTGATCGAATGTCCTTTTGAAGGATATCAAAAATGTAAATTTTCGTTATAATAATTCATATGCAATGCATGTGCTGATGCATAAACATAAATCATGATGACGATAGCCAGCAGTGACTGCTGCTTTTATAGTGATAGACCTAAGCTTATTATAGTATAGGCTCGCAGATCACATACTCACAATTGACCCGTTAACCCTTTCACTGATAAATTCCTCATATCTCAATCTCTCAGGTCATTTAGCAAACAGGAAGGCTACATGTTGAATATTTTGAAATTAATATGACTGGAAGCCATTTCTGCCTAAGGCATATCAATTTCAAAATTTTCAACAGAATATGTTATACATCGTAACGAATTTACTTTTTTAGGGGTTTGTTGTTGAAAGGGTTAACAGTCAAGGCTGGTCAAGAAAATCAAGATTGTTGCTTAGTGAACTTTGATTTGTCTCCAGGACAAGACTGTCTATATGTTTGAACGTTTAATTGACACAAATTCAATTAAATCATGTGTTAAGATTGTGAGCAAATTTGCTGGTGTTGTGTGGTAGTGGGGTGGGTGGGGGTTGTGGGTGGGGTTGTGGGGATTATAGTGATGTAAGGTGGATATTCTCAAATGCCACACATTGGTGGCCAAAGTAAGTTTATCATAATTAATAGATAGGTATGGTCATAGAAAACCTGCAGCCAGTTGCTGTTCATTTTCCTATCAGTGCAAGGCTGACAAGAGTAGCACTGATTTATACACATGTCTATATATATGTCGAATTCACTGATGAAAAGTGCATTTAAACTGATAACGAAGTTTTCAGAATATCGATAAAAAGTAAACACATACTGCGAAAACAGTCACGGATCATGAATATTATATTAGATACATAAATTTTAACGCAGGCCGATAATAATTAGGCGGAGATTTTATATGAATTTTTACTTTTTATCAGATAAATACACTATTTTACAAGAGGTGAGTTAATATTTAATGTCAAGAAGTCTGCGTTTTTTTCAGCAGCAATAAAGTACAGTGAAGCTCTATAGGACCCAGGCAGACTGAAAAGCAGATGTAAAATGACGGCTTATGTCCCATCTACAGTCACACAGTCAACCCCCTCTTCTAAAGTCACGTAGTCTGGTCGGCCTAGTTTATTGATTCATTCATAATATCGAGCGCCCCGCTGAGAGCTAAGCTGTCAGTTATCATTGTTGAGTGACAGGACGGGTGAGACTGTGTGGGAGGAGCCTAAAGGCACATGGATTCACAGCTGTTTGCTGGCTAAATATAGATCTGACCTGATTGTCAGTAAACTAGTTCACTCAGTAAAGCTTTACAGCTGATCTGAGAACTATCCCCAGCATTTATTGTATACAGCTGAGAGAATAACCCTTTACACAATACATTCCCAGAATATCACTTAAATGGTAACTATACAGGTAAGCCGTTGAATATTTTGAAACTAATTTGACTGGGAGCTGGAACAGCTCTGAGTCAAATTAGTTTCAAACTATTCAACAGCATATTTATTAAGTGAAAATTTTAATGAGTTTTCCAAATTCAGGATTTTGGATTTAACGGGTTAATGCATGTACTGCTGAGCATTATGAGAAATGCAAACATTATTCACAGTAACTAGTTTTGAAAATGATGTTGCTGTATAAAGGTGCTGTTGTTTATGACAACAGCAGCTTTGTAAGTACCCCTTTTTCAAAACCAACAATAATGTCCTTTAGTAATCTAGAGCAGTATCAACTTGTAGAAATTACGGGTTCCAGAAATGCATATTTTTTCTCCAGGATCACATCATGTCAGCCACGTTTATCTAGCTTTACAGAAAATTTTGTTAGTTGTCAACCTTGGGGAATAATAAATAGTTTTATGAATTAATTTATGAAATCATTAACCAGGATCCAGTCATTATTCTGAGCTGATGGCAATTATGCATGGCGTGGGTGGGGATATACAGTGTGGGGTGGTTGGTGGATCCATGATTGTTGGTTGGAAATTTTATCAAGATTTTAATTTTCTCATACAAAATATCCATTTGCAGGCCATGATAAGATTATTTTAGAAAATTTTTCTGATTATCTCCATTCTCATTTTGGCCATCTTGAGTGTTAACCCTTTAGTGGTCATACCGGCCAAACCTGCCTCTGTTATGGTCTTGTGGAATGTCCATTTACAGGCCAAGAGAATGCAATTTGTTTTAATTTACCACTGGAATGACTGGCTCGATAAACGCGCCAATCATTCCAGTGATAAATTTTCAAAAATTATATTCTCTTGACCTGTAAATGGGCATTCAAAAGGCAGATATTAAATTTTTCTTGACCAAATTTAACCATTAAAGGGTTAAAGGGTTAAACTGAGCAGGATGACTACGGAAGCTGTGGAATATTTTGAAAACCAAGTCACTGAACGTTGTTGTTGCCTAAGGCCACGAATGAGATACATTCGATCATAGTCTACGCAACTGAAGAAATGTGAACCTTTAGCCCTCGAATTTGTTTTAAAAATTTTAATTTTCTCATATGAAATGTCCATTTATAGACCAAGAGAAAAAACTATTTTTGAAAATTTCCACTGGGTTGACTGGCTCGGTTATTGAGCCAGTCATTACAGTGGTAAATTTTCAAAAATAGTGTTCGCTTGATCTGTAAATGGACATTTCTCAAGACCACTTCAGAAACCGTTTTTGAGTGATATGAGAGTTACAGGGTTAACATGATCACTTGGATTATAGTGATTCATATTATACAAAAAAACACCTATATTTACATAATTATAAATAAGTGTTGTCCTGATTGACGAGTTTCATATTATCAATCATATAGCTATCTCTAAATTCATTTGATGGTGTAGTGTTAAGACACTACACCATCAAATGAATTTAGAGATAGCTATATGATCGAAAATATGAAACTCATCAATCAGGACAACACTTATTTATAATTATTCAACGAGTCATCGAGTCATCAATTATCATAAGTCAATATATAATTGCGCCTGAAAAGTGTTTACGTTCTCTATCATTTTGATCAATTCTACCATTTATTGCTTATACGTGTGTTGTATTACAAGCGCTGAGCTGAAATCGTGATCCACTCTTCTCGATTGTATTGTTTTTTTGTGATAAATTTGGCCTTGAGTTTCATGATAAACCTGGATGAAAGTTAGATTTTAATACACAATTTATCTGGTTATCGTGTCTATATACCTGTCCTGGGCTGGTAAGACAAGATCTGAAATAGGCAGTATTTATGAAAACTATGCGTAATAACTAATATTTGATTGTTTATTAGACAAACTGAATTCGTTATTAATTAGCTGGTTGGGGCTATAACAAAACATGTGTGTATATAAAAATTCTAATTTAGAAACATTTATACAAGTTTAAGCTGCAGGTGTAAAAATTAATCGTCACAAAAATTTACATTGCAGTTATATATTGACCATTCCGCATTTTGAATTTATAAGTACCAGGATTTAACCCTTGAATTTGTTGAAGAAAATCTAAATTTTCTCATAGAAAATGTCAATTTGCAGACCAAGAGAAGACTACTTTTGAAAATTTGCCGCTGGAATGACTGGCTTGGTTATCGAGCCAGTCATTCCAATGGTATGTTTTCAAAAATAGTCTTCTCTTGGTCTGCAAATAGACATTTCTCAAGACCACTGCAGAAGCTGTTTTTAGCTGATATGAGTGTTAAAGGGTTAACCAAGCTTTCACAGTGGTCTTGAGGAGTGTCCATTTGCAAGCCAAGTGAATACCATTTTTTTAAAATTACCGCTGAAATGACTGATAAATTTTCCAAGATAGTCTTCTCTTGCTTGGCCTGTAAATGGACGTTTAATAAGCAAATATTTTGATTTCTTGACCAAATTTAGCCATTAATGTTTGTATAGTTAAGAAGCCATGTATAGCTGTTGTGACAGCTGAAATCAGTGTTATATCACTTTCTTTCATCCCAAAATAAACATTTTAATAATTTAAAAACAAAACACAACGCATAGCGTTAATGGTTTAAGGGAGGTAATTTTTCCAAGCAAAATTTCTTAAAATTGTTATCACAAACATTAGTCAGGATCCTGCATCATCCAGTTGATGCCTATGGAGTAAGGGAGATAACTCTATAATGTTTCACATGAAATATATGTTCAATGCAGAGTTATGGTTCCTGAACAGTACACGCTAGCCACACATATATTGATTGTGAATCTAGAATGTTCAAATTAAAATCATATCAAGAGAAAATGACCACCAGACACCCTATATGTTCCGAGAACCAATCCCTTCCACATCCTTCTCCAAATGATCTCTCCAGGTTTGTAGTTTCACAAATTTTCTTTGGGGTTTGGGGTGATGGGGCTGGGGTGGGGGTGCCTCTATGTCTTAGGGGTGGGTGGTGTGGGGGATGGACGCCCCTGCTTATCATGAGATTGTGATTATTGTTTTGGTGCTGGTGGTGGTGGTGGCTTGGATGGTGGTGGTGGATAAGGGGCTTAATGGTGGAAGATAAGGTACCTAATGGTGGTGGCAGATGAGGTGGGCTGTGGTGGATGGAATGGGTGTTGGTTGTGGTGATTGGTGGTGGTGGATGGAATGAGTGTTGTGGTGGTAGGTGGTGGTGGATGATGTGGGTGGTGGATGAGTTGGGTTTTTAATGTATGCAAGTATCAATTATAGGACTAAGTATTAAGAGCATTAATTTTGGTATTAATTAAATTTTACTTTTCAAAGGAAACATGAAGAACGGGAGAATATGAGTGATCATTCAGGCTTATATATGCACTTGGCCCACTATTAGAAATATAATATATTTTTTTAATATAGATGTATAAGTATTAAACATACAATAATGATAATTACTGTAATGAAACGTGAAGGAAAGTATTAACCCTTTAACCTGCACAGACCAGAAACAACAAATTGTTTATGATGTTAGGAATAGTCTGTTCACTTTTTTAAAACTAATTTGACTGGGAGCTGTTGCTGCCTATGGCAGCAACAGCTCCCAGTCAAATTAGTTTCAAAATATACAGCAGCTTTCTTGAATAGTTGTTTTGAAATTGAGCCATTGTGATTTCGAAAGTGAAAGGGTTAAATCTAGAATATCATGATGATTACTGTAATGAAATCTGAGAAAAGTTTTAAGGGTTCTGGCTGGGGAAAGAGCAAGGATCGAGATTTAGTGTCATATTTTTAACTTTTAAGTTGAATGGTTCAATACCAAGTTTTCGCTTACTTTTAAACATGACCGTCCTTAACTCGGCATGATTGAATGTCATTTACCATTGATAAATGTAATTAGTATGCTTGTCGCTAAATACTCAATTTCTGTATTCTATTCAACATTGCAAAATATTCGTCGAAATGATATAAATAAGTTTATCTTTTGAAGAAAATGGTTTGCTATTCAGACGTGCGGACCCGGGTACAAAGTGGTATGATAAGTATAAGCTGTGTTGAAAGGACCGGACATGCTCAAATGAATGTACAAATACTAGGTTAAATGACCACCCAGAGTTTTGTTCAGAATATGAAAATGAGAAAAAACAGATGTCGTATCCATGTCATTTTAACACATTTTTATTCTGAATGTAAATTACTCACTGAATATGAAGCTAGGATTTAAATATTTAAAAAAAACTACCTGTATGAAAGACTGAAAGTTGTTGCTATCTTAAGCAGGCAAAATTTTCAGTGAATTTGTTTTCAAAATATCTGCAAGAATACGCAACTAGAGCATGAATGATATAATCGTTTATGAGCTAGTACATGGAATACGAAGAGTTAAATTTGAAAACATTAGTACACTGATGTCAATATTCTATTTTTTACTGTGTCAATAGCAAAGAAACTGGTGTACATTTTTCAACAATTTTGGTGGACGATGTTGCTGTCTACGACAGCAACATCTTCCACCAAATTTGTTGAAAACTGAACATCAGTTCATCATTTAATTTAATTTGAAAATTAAAAATTTTGACATCAGAGTGGTAAGGGTTAAAAGATAGACAAGATGACATAAGTTGTACGTGTGTGTATAAGTTTGCGCATAATAAGATGAAGGTATTATATTGCTGAACCCTACATCCGATCTGAATTCTTGTAAATAATAAAATGGTTTACAATTCATGCACCCCATAACCCTAGAAAATCCACTACATGTTTTAAAACCTGCTAAATATAAATTTAAGACCTTTGAATTTTACTTAGATAATTAGGTCAGGTTGAATTTTGAGCTATCTTTAGAAACACCTTTTAAAAATCTTCTACGAAACCTTTTCAGTTTATCCTTCCAGATATGACGTCATAATTAACTACGCGACGTGTGGAATAACATCATAATGAATAACGTCATTATGATGTCATGAATGACGTAGATAAGTACGTCACGAATACATGTTTGAAGACGGACTATGCGTTGTTGTATGAATTGTATGTTTTTACTATTTAATAAATAGTCTGTTGAATATTTTGAAACTAATTTGACTTGGCGCTGTTGCTGCCATAGGCAGCAACAGCGCTCAGTCAAATTAGTTAAAAAATATTCAACAGCTCATCTGTATAGTTTTCGGGAAATAGTTAGGGCATTCAGGGATCTATCAATCCCAACATGGCGAAGTTTGAGTGGAGCTTAGGTATAGGTCGGCGGGGCATAGCTAAAACTGGAAAGGTCCATTGACTGGAAACTCAAGAAACATCAGCTTCAGTAATACAGTGCAACTCAGAAATAACTACAAATGTCTCCCAATCCATTATAATGTTTTCAAAATATTCAACAGAACATTTCTTATATCATGTTTAAAATTGTACTAACTAACATGTTTTTCGTTTTTTTTAGCTCAGCTGACTTGTCGGTCAGTTGATCTATATAGTGATTACTTCCTGTCCAGCTTTCGTCCGTCAATCCACCCACCCACCCAACTGCCTGTGTCTGTGCGTCATCAGCAATGTTTTGTTATTTATGGACAGATTTAGATCAAACTTGGCCAAAACCGGCCTCTATTATGGTCTTGTGGAATGCCCGTTTACAAGTCAAGAGAATACAAGTTTTGAAAATTTACCACTGAAATGACTGGATCGATAGCCGAGCCTGTCATTCTAGTGATAAGTTTTCAAAAATTGTATTCTCTTGACTTGTAAATGGACATTCAAAAGGCAGATATTTAAATTTTCTAGACCAAATTTGCTCGTTAAAGGATTAATTACTACGCAGTGGAGTTATCAAATTCTATAATATGAGACGTACCTGTAATGGGAAAAGATATTACTTTGATGGCACATTTCATAGTATTTAGAGATAATAGCTTCTATCTTGGTAGGCATAAGTTACTACCAGTATAAGGACTAAGTTAGTCTGACCTAATTTATTGAAGATATTTGTCAAGCGTCAACTTTTCCTTTGGACTCAATTGTAAAATATTTGAGTTGAAGTCTCAAGAGTTTTTCACATACAGTAACTAAACTTGATGTAGAGATGTGTTGTAGACTTGTTAGCTCATATGTCTAGAAGGACCAAGTGACCTTAGGACATAGTGACCATCCATTGTCAGTCTGTTAACATTTTCCTGAAATTCTGTCTTCTCAAGAACTTGGAGTGGCAAATTTCCATTATAATTGAGAGGAAGCTTCCTTAGTGCATAGAGGTCGGCCATCCTGGATTTTAAGTTAGTTTTAGGAATGCCTTTGAAAGTCTTCTATGAAACCGCTTGGCGGAGTGATGAGAAACTTGAGGAATTTCATCTAGGGCAATAGCTGAATTAAGTGTGTTCAAGAGAACACGATTGGTCGATTTTGCTATTTACTATTTTTAGAAACATTTGGTTAAAGATATCTGAAAATACTTGTTAATACCCTTGAATTTGTTCAAGAAAATTTCACTTTTCTCATAGAAAATATCCATTTGCAGACCAAGAGAAAACCCTTTTGAAAATTTACCACTAGAATGACTGGCTCGGTTATCGAGCCAGTCATTCCAGTTGTAAATTTAAAAAAATAGTCTTCTTGGTCTGCGGATGGCCATTCTCAAGACCACTGTAGAAACCATTTTTGGCTGAGATGAGTGTTAACCCTTCCCACACTGAAGTCAATATTCTATCTTTTACTGTGTCAATGGCAAAGAAACTGGTGTACATTTTTCAACAATTTTGGTGGACGATGTTGTTGTCTACGACAGCACCATCTTCCACCAAAGTTTGTTGAAAAATGAACACCAGTTCACCTTTTAATTTGATTTGAAAATTTACAATTTTAGCATCAGAGTGTTAAGGATTAAGTGTGCCTCTTGTTTTGGAAATATGTTACCTTATTTATTAGCTCTGCTGTATGTGAACTAATTATGTTCAGGAGAACCTGACTTTGCCCTCGGAACTTACCAAATCAAGTAAAGTATTCTGTTCCAGACATTTCATCCATTACCCGGCATAGACTCCACCAAAAATATTGGCAATAAAATATATGTCTTTAATATAGATACAATAGCTACATCTTAAAGTATAATTACTCAACTTGGGGTAAATTGAAGCCTCCTGTAGCTAGCTGGCCCAGACATGTGGGTGGGAACATAATTTGTCCATGTTAAACTATTGTCCATCTTGCCCCGCCCCGCCCCCGTAATATTATCAGACTTATGAATAATTTAACCCTTTAATAGTCATGCCATTAAAACTGGCCATTGCAGGGGTCTTGAGGAATGTCCATCGTCCTTCTGTTTTCAGTCTACCTTTGCTTTAAAATGTGTCTTTTCCTAAACCACTGGGAGGATGTTAACCAAATTTGGATGGAAACTAGGAGCCTATCGTGGTAAGCTCTATTAGTTGCAAATTTTGCACTGGAATAATAAATTTTCTAAAATAATCTTGTCTTGGTCTGCAAATTGACATTTTCTTTGAGAAAAAACAAATTTTCTTGAATAAATTTAATGGTTAAAGTGTTAATATGTCATCGAGCCAGTCATTCCAGTTGTAAATTTTCAAAAATAATATTCTCTTGGTCTGCAAATGGACATTTCTAAAGACCACTGAAGAAGCTGCTTCTGGCTGAAATGAGTGTTAAACGTTTAAGTTTAATGTAACACACCTGTTTTACTGAGTGTGATAGGTACATGACAACACTGAATACAATCAGGTCACTGACCCAATTCAGGTATAACGCCTTAAGGAATAGATAGTCAAATAATAGTATATTTATTATGGTTTAACCCTATCAGGGTTAAGCTGGCCAAAAATGGCTTTTTCATAATGACGAAGAGAGTATTTTTGAAAACCTAACCCTGGAATAACTTGATCATTAATCAAGCCAGTAATTCCAGTGATAAATTTTCAGAAATAATCCTCTCTTAGTTTGTAAATTTACATTTTCTATGAGAAAATGTTTTTTTGCCAAAACTTAAGCATTAAATGGAAAGCAAAATAAATACAGTGTGTCAAAATAGGTTGATTTATGTACATAAATGTACTGCATATATATGTACATGTAGTGATTACTGCGCATATCAGTATGTGGCTGTGATTGTACGCTAGATTTAACACTTAAATTCTCACAGGCAAGTTATGGCAAGTTACTTCAGAGGTAAGGAGTATTCTGTTGAATATTTTTAAACTGATTTAACTGGGAACTGTTGCTGCCTATGGCAGCAACAGGTTCCAGTTAAATTAGTTTCAAAATATTCAACAGATTTCCTGTAATAGTTGACATGAAACTAAGCCTAAAATTTCAAGGCATATAGCTTTTAACTGAGCTATATATCTATATTTAGGTTATGTTTACTTTTCATTTGATGAATTATTTCCAAATGTCGCCCAATTCTTTTTTCTTAATGTCCATATTAAATTAGTGCGGCTAGATGATATCTAGTAATTGATGTCACGTTTATCATTTACCTGCAGACAAACCCAGACATCTAGGTCATATACCTGAGCTCATCCTATAATCAAATCTTAACACCTGCCTTCTAATCCGACAGACGCCATGGCAATATATATAATTTAATACTTATAATGTCATGATTTTAATGCTCTAGCTTTGAAAAAATTCTATGTCATCTTTAAATCAAAGAAATATGAAAGAAAAGAAATTTTACTGGATGGGATAATCGATGGTTATATTTTCAAAATATTTGACGGTATTAATTTGTACAGCAGAGAAATTGTTGTATTTGATGTATGGAGATGGGGCTAAGAGGGGTTAATGTACTATAGGTATATGCATAAATTAATTTAGGTTTAATTAAATATCTTCCTTTATAACCATTTAATGCCAGTCATTTCCGTGGTAAAATTTCCAAAATAGTTTTCTCATGGCCTGCAAATGGACATTTACTGCACAAGATTTTCTTGACCATTAAGTCATCAAGTTATTATTAACACTGATGCTATATATGTCATAATAATGGCAGAAGATGTATTTCTAGCTATGCCCCACCCATTTCTATCCCCGCCCATTTCTAGCCCCGCCAATTTGTACTTCTGTTGGAATCAATATATATATACCCCTGAATTCCCAGAATGCCAACATTTATGCTAATTTCAGCCAAAAACGGCTTCTGCAGTGGTCTTGAGAAATGTCCATTTGCAGACAAGAGAAGACTATTTTTGAAAATTTACCACTGGAATGACAGGCTCGTTAACCGCAAATGTCTGCAAATGGACATTTTCCATGAGAAAATTGAATTTTAATGGACAAAATAAAGGGTTAAACTAATTTGACTGGAAGCTGTTGCTGCAGAATGTTTATTAAATTATGAATTCATCAACGACAAACGTTTCCTACACCTCGTGACCAACTCTTCAAGTATCATGACTGGGCACTGTTGCTGCCATAGGCAGCAACAACACCCAGTCAAATTAGTTTTAAAATATTCAACAGCTTACCTGTATATTCTTCTGGAAACTGAGATTCAAAGAGTGCGGCCCTGGATTGATTGATCCCAACCGAGGCACAGAGTTGGGCGGTGCATTGCTCAGCAGCATAGCTAAAACTTGATTCCTCCATTGACTATGATGTCATGCGCTGGAGTGTCAGATTGGACAATATCCTGAAACACCTGTAATCAAATATTATTTTTTGCCCCATAGCGAAGCGGAGGATCTCGCCATAGTGATCCAAATGACATGCACCGTTCAGCGGCCAGCATGTACCAAGAATTAGGTAAATGTTACAGTTTTCTAATGACATGTAATTCATCAAAGATGTATCTGATGTTAATAAAACTTTACAGATTTACTCTATACCATCATTGCATCTAGTCTCCATCCTAATAAAAATGATGGCCAAATTATTTCCATATTTTTACACGGTTTGTCACAGGACCAAGAATTAGAAGAATGTTAAAGTTTTTCAATGTTTTTTAATTTATAAAGGGCTTATCCGCTCCCAGCGAAACTTTATAGATTTGTTCTATATCATCATTGCATTCAGTTTGCAGCAAAAGAAAAACAACTTAAAAATTGTGTCCATATTTTTACATGGTTTAGTCTTAGAGGTTTTCAATAGACATTAGATATATTAAGGCGGTATATTATTTTAAGAAATCCTTATTTTGTGACACTAACGCATAATGTGTGATATGCGGAAAAACTGAAGGGCTCAACACGTGTGACGCGGTCCATCTAGTAATGTTAGTAAACGACATTTATTGGCCTAATTTTAACCATTTAACTCTTTAATGGTCAAGATTTTTCACAAAATTTGACATTTTCTTCTTAGTGTATGTAAATTTGCAGATCAAGATAAGACTATTTTTGAAAATTTACTACTGGAATGACTGGCTCGTGAATTGATAAATCGAGCCAGTCATTCCAGTGGTAAATTTTCAAAAATTTTCTTATATTGGCTTGCAAATGAATGTTCCTCAAGACCGCTGTAGAGGCTGGTCATGGCTGTCATGACCATTAAAGTGTTAGTGGTCAAGTTTGGATTGTAAAATTTACATTTTTGCATATTGGATATCCATTTGCAGGTCAAGACAATGAATGACACATGTCTTCGAAATCATTAGCGCTCAATAGCACTAGATCTGCCTATATGTGTGTCTTGATTAGATTAATCGTCCAGTCACCTAATTTACAATGCTCGACACACTTTGTGAAACAGATAAACTATATACATGATAACAATTAGTTAAGTTATTATATATGTCCTGACCTGGCTGATTGCGTAACAAATTACTTAAACAAACAAACAAAACAGCGCTAATATGGCAAATGTGATTCTAGCTGGTGGTGTGGATGGTGGGGTGGGGGTGGTGATGGCTGAAGCTATGAATCAGTCTGATGACTGACTGTCTGGCTGACGTATTTTTTTGCTGAATAACGGACTAATGCTGATTAGCTCAACTCTAACTACCCAACCAACTTTCTACTGAGCACTGGGCAGCTACTCTATTCATTCAGGCATAGTTGTTTCCAGGATATAACCTTAAATTCCAAATTTGTAATAATTAAAATTTAACATTCAGCATCGGCCAAAAATGGCTTCAGCAGTGGTGTTGAGAAATGCCCATTTGTAGACCAAGAGAAGACTATTTTTGAAAATTTACCGCTGGATTGACTGGCTCGATACCCGAGCCAGTCATTCCAGCGGTAAATATTAAAAAATAGACTTCTCATGGGTTGCAAATGGACATTTTATATGAGACAATTGAAATTTTCTCGAACAAATTTGAGCGGTAAAGAGTTAACCACCTCCGAGTGTATGAGCGTGTCTTACAGGTTTACTCCTGAATGTTCTTAATTTAAATTTGTGGCAAAATCTCAACTGCCAATTACTACAAACTTGTCAATGTGACATATTATTCACTGCGTGATGTCAATAAATGCCAGTGGAAAGTCCTGAGGCAGCAGAACCTTTTTTGAATTGGTAATTGAACAGCTGATCGAAAAGTGGCTAATGGATGATGGATCTGATCTGTGAATCAAGTATTTAATTATGACATCATAACCAACTACGTAACTCATCTTCTGATGTCTGTATCATGATGACGCACAGTTCCATCGTGAAAATCACAAAGTCTGTCACAAGTGATGAATTGTGTTTTTGATGAATTTACAATTCCTACATATTCTGTTTAATATTTTGAAATTAGTTTGACTTGGAGTTGTTGCTGGCACAGACAAATTAACGCGGCACCTTTTCTTCTGTGATCATTCAGGTAGTGCACATAAATAGTAATATATTGTCATCTTAGGCAACTTAACCCTTTCACCGACAAATCCCTAAAAAATATATTCCTTAGGATATAAAACTTATTCTGTTGATTATTTTGAAACAAGCCATTGCTGTCTACCCGCTTCCAGTCAAATTGATTTCAAAATATTCAATGGTTTTCCTGTATGGTAGGGTTGAAAATGAGATATGGGGAATTCATTGGTGAAAGTGTTAAAAAGATTAGGTTTGTGTATGCGCATTGTCGCATACACTATATAACCTTCAGACTCCAAGGTGTCTCACTGAATATGTCATGATATTTTGTGTATATTCGGATGACAAACAATGACAGGTACGTTAAATGTTTGTACCACATCAAAACAGGTATCAATTCCAGGTATGCAGACTTTACAAAGGTGACACTGAAATATGCTGTATGCATGACCTGGTCCGGCATAAATGATTTCCACCTACTCAGAGATTTCAAGATCAAAGCCAACACATCAAATTAATACCAAGAACTTCTAACTGTAGATTTTAATTTCTCATCTCTTATTCCATCATAAAATTCAGTTATTGTGAAATTTAAAAATATTAAATCTTCTATCATCTAGTTATTAACTAACTACTGCATCATTAACCTTCTTTAATCTGTAACGCTCAAGCAGGCCCAAAGCAGCTTTTGCAGTGGTCTTGAGAAATTGCAGGCCAAGATAAGACTATTTTTGGAAAATTTACTATTGGAATGTCTGACACGATGATGACCAGGCCAGCGATCCCAGTGGTAACTTAAAAAAATACTCGTCTTTTGGCCTGAAAAGGTACATTTTCTATGAGAAAATTAAAATTTTCCTGACCAAATGTGAGTGTTAAAGGGCTCAGAGTAGACAATAGCAGCTAGATATAAGCATTTTTGATATGGCAATTTATATGCTTCTAGTCGGTCAATAGAAGCATTTGAATATTGATTCTATATGTGGGCAAGAAGATGGAAAATATTCAAATTCCACTAATTTTATAACTGTAAGCACAAATTTGATGGCAGCATTCACCCTCGTTTCGCAGAGAGTCCCAAAGTATTTTGTGAGTGCGTGTGATTCATTGCCATGCTGATATTCTATGAAGTTTGCGCGACGAGCTTTGTAGGCGACTGACGAGGGTTGGAGGACAAGTGGCGCCACCATGTTGCCTGAAATGGCAAAACTGTCTATACATATTTAACTCTAACACTCATATCAGCCAAAAACGGCTTCTGCAGTGGTCTTGAGAAATGTCCATTTGCAGAAAAAGAGAGGGCTATTTTTGAAAATTGACCACTGGAATGACTGGCTCGATAACCAAGCCAGTCATTCCAGTGGTAAATTTTCATAAATACGCTTCTCTTGTTCTGCAAATGGACATTATCTATGAGAAAATTTAAATTGTCTTGAATAAATTCGAGGGTTAAAGAGGTAACCCTTTAACACTCAAGACGGACAAAAATGCCTTCTGCAATCGTCTTGAAAAATGTCTATTTGCAGAACAAGAGAAGACTATTTTTGAAAATTTACCATGGGAATGACTGGCTCGATTTCCGAGGCTGAGCCATTTTAGTGGTAAAATTAAAAAAATACTCTCTTGGCCTGCAAATGAATATTTTCTGAGAAAAAAATTGAAATTTTCTCACAGATTTCACAAATTTGACGAGTCTGTAGGTAAAATTGTAAATTGTTCTACATTCTTTCTAATTGGGCTGTTTCATAAATAAAACTAGTTACCCTCGCCCCGTAAGTGGAAGAAGGTATTGCAATCAGGTCCGCCTGTCTGTCTGTGCATGTGTGTCTGTAAAAAGCTACTGATCTAATTTGGCCGTGATCCGGCTAAAATAATCTGGATTTGGATTAAATCATCTTGTAGAAATAGGTTTAGTTTGGTAATGATCTAATATGAAACCAGACTAGAATGCAGTCAATGGCACACAATTGAACATCCCCATGCGTTTGCCGATTTTAACATTCTGTACCTCCATCACACCAACCACATCTCGGGGGATCCTAATGTTAACGTCGGCTCACAATCCGCAATCATATACCAAAAATGTCGCCTTGCAGTTCACAATCATATGGGTAACACACATAACAAATTTGATTGAATTCCACCAATCGGTTTTGGAGGAGATAGCTGGATGGATAGATGCATGGACAAATGGATGGACAGCTGGATGGAGGCGATTGCAATATCCCTTCCATTGTTTCAAAACATGTGGGAAAATCATTAAACAGCTTGATCTTGACAATTGAGCTAAGTGGACCATGACCACTAATTCAAAATAACCATTAATCTCAAAGGTAACACTAGAACACACAGTTGGTGATCGTGTGCCATCAGAAATCTGTATGCTTTGACCATCTTTGACCTTTTGACACGACAGCTTGACCTCATGCCCTGCCTACCCCAAAATACGGTGGAGCCTAATACCCCAGGAAAAACAACAAAATGGTATAACATGATAGCCTGGTATTTGATAGAAACCAGGAAATACCATGGTCGGCTCTCAAACACCATGAAGTACCATGGTGATGGTGTATCACCAGCATGGTCACCATGGTATCTCAGTGATGACCATAATAACCATGAATTACGAAGGTATTGACCATGGTAGTCCATGGTTACCATGGATTACCATAGTCATAGCCATGGTTACCATGAACTACCATGATCTTAGCCACGGTAGACCAAGGACTACCATGGTATTAGCCAAGGTAGACCATGGATACTATCAACTACCATAGCGGACCATGGTACTATGGTAGACAATAGTAACATGTAACAAATACCCTGGTAGTACAATGCTAATGCTATGATTCCAACCGACCATCTGCAAAATGTTGACCATGGCTTCATATTCACACATGGATGGCCATGGTTAACCTTGAAATATGATATGTGTGTGTCTGTGCATGCGTGCGTGCGTGCGTGCGTGCGTGTCTAAGCAAATATTTACCATTGTCAATTCTTCTAACTGTATTGACCATGGAAAACATTGTTTGACCATAGTCAACCATGTTCACTACCATGGTCTGCCGTGGTGCCAGTTACTGTACCATGGTCTGTCACACAACAATGCTATACCAGGTTTTACCATGGTACTGCCGTGTTCTTTTCGCCTGGGATATACTAGCTGTCATCTCGCAATCCAGTCATATGGATCCTGACCCAAACTTAGGTGGGAGGTTGCCCATGGGATACAGATGTATTCAATGATTTTGGGGGTTAAAAGGTTCAAGATCGAGGTTACGGTGACCGATATGACTGACATTAAAGGGCATTTGTTTGCATTTTGGGGTGATAATTCTAGTTCTACTGTAGTGATTTTTACCCAGATTTTCTGTGGGATTGGCCTCAGGGGTCTGAAGAAGCGTATTGATTTCGTGGGTCAAAAAGGTAAGGATGAAAGCGATGGTGACCAAATTAACAATTTAAAATGAACACAACTTTGTTGAGTTTCCAAATGATAACTCGAGATCTACGGAGGTGATAAAGCTTTGGTATGTGGTTGAGCTACCAAAGAATGGCCTATTCAAATTTTGGTCAAACCTCAAAACTTAATGTCATAATGACATAGTGACCCAATAACCAATTTGGGTCATTAATAAATGGTGAAGGACCATTTGTAAATGGTGCAAACCCATATACTGATTTGGTGTCGGTGCGCCTGTTTGTAAACAGCGCATGGCCCATATACCAATTTGTTATTGGCTCGCCCGTTTGTAAGCGGCACAGGCCCATATAACAATTGGTTATTGGCGTGCCCATTTGTAAACAGCAGAGGCCCATATACCAATTGGTTACCGATGCACCCATTTGTAAACGGTGCATGGCCCATATGTCAATGTCGAATTTGCGCCAATAGCCAATACATCTATCCATTCATTAACTCTGTCTTACTGATCATTTCAGCGATCCATTCATTTGTTCAGACATGTCTGCCCATATGTGTGTGGTTCGTCTGGAGACTGTTGGCTGTAGACTCTGACTTATTTGCATCTACCAATTCATCTGTTCGTTCATTCCGGCATTCCTTCAGTCAATTAGTCAATAATGCCATATATGCGTGTGTATACATCAGTAGATACAGGACAATTGAATAGATTAATGGCACTGATTAATCCACTGTTTTGTGATTACACATAGACTGGAATTCAATAACCTCGGTTTAGCCTAAATCTGATAACAACTTGCTACATAAACCAAGTAATAAGAAATATATTACCAGGTTTATCCTTAAACATCATCCATATTCAGATGGACACAATAATAAAAAAGTGGCAATAAAATAAATCAGTGCTATTCTGATAATAAACAATGAGCTCGCATAAATACCTGTCGGACGTCAATCTCATTATGCATATGAATGGGAGAACTCTGTCCCAAACTAACTCAGTGGCGGCCTGACTTGTAAAATTTAAACGTGCCAATTTTACACATAGCAATAGAGTTAAACTACCCTACCCCAGGTTTAGATTTTTATGACATTTGTTCTAGTTTTTAGTATATAAACTACCTTCTTGCAATCGGTTTATATTGTTACCAGGTTTATTACCTGGTTTGCCTGGTTTCATTTTTGATATTCTAATAACGCTATGGCTTTCACAGAATCGATTTACGTGTACATACCTTTAGAAAGGTGACATTAACATGTGTGTTAAATTATTTTTTTATTGGACCAGTGTTTTAAGTCCGTCTAAGTGCCGGTTTAAACCTAGTAATAGCTAAACCAGGTTTAACTCTTTAAACCAGGTCTAGCTAAACCGTCTTATTGAATTCCACCCATAATGTCTGTCTGTAACTAAGGATCAAAGTGATTAATTAGAAGTGTAATAACGTAAGGATCAAATCAAGTGACTAACATTGAGTAGAATTGGCGTGTTATTGGACTACATTCATAAACACTAAATAATGCTCACATTTATTAAAGAAATTTAAAATCTTATAGAAAATATCCATTTGCAGAGCAAATTATTTTTGAAAACTTGTTTATGCACAATTTAAAGCAACACTTTCATTCGAACAATTTGTGCATCACAACTCGCCCAGTGCACGCGTGTCATACAAAGATTCAATGAATCACGACCATCTTGTTTGATAGACAGTGTTTCTTTAAGCAAGATGTATCAAATATACAAACCCCAGTGACTGAAAATTAATAATTGATCTACGAAGGTAGTGGTAGAAATCACAATTCCTCTACAACTATAGGCATCTCCTATTGGCGCTAGTTTTATATTAACATATGGGTCTGCACCGTTTACAAATGGGCACAGCGATAACTAATTTGCACATGGGCTATGCACCGTTTACGAACACGGGCACGCAGATAGAAATTGTCGTATGGATCTGCACCGTTTACAATCGGGCACGCCGATAACAAATTTGTATATGGGCCTGCGCCGATTACAAATGGGATACAATTAGCCCTTACCACTCTGACGTCAATAGTCTGTTTTTTAGCATGTCAGTAGCAAAAAAACTGGTGTAGATTTTTCAACAATTTTGGTCGATGATGTTGCTGTCTTCAACAGCACCATCTTCCACCAAATTTGTTGAAAACTGTACACCAGTTCATGTTTTAATTTCATTTGAAAATTTAAAAATCTGACACCAGTGTGGTAAAGGTTAACCCTTAAGTTGTCAAGCCAGCCAAAAATGACGTCCACATGTCTGTGGTACGGGGCAAGACTATCTTTAGCTCACCTGGCCTGGCTATGAATATGAAGTGGCGAAACATTTAAACAAGAGACATAACTCTGGTTCATTGTTTTAAACTATTCAACACGATGGTTTAAATACATTTGTTTCATTAATTGTTGATGGACTAAAACCAAATTTAGCAAATATGTTATATTTGCCCTATCAATATGATGAACTCGTGCCTTGAAGTAAATTAACGCCAGAACTCTGGCTCTTTAAGTTGTTTTTAAGTATTGATCCCTTAACAAAATACATGTGTTGCGTCAATTGTTGATGGATTAAAACATTAAATGTTCCTTCAGTCGAATATCGGTTTGAATTATGAATATAAGCAAGGGCCATAACTCTGGTTCATTCAGTTTTAAACTATTCAACACTATAGTTTCAATACATTTGTTTCGTCAATTCTTGATGGATTAAAGCCAAATTTAGCAAATATGTTATATTTGCCCTATCAATATGATAAAGTAGTTTAAGGGCCAGAGCTCTTTAAGGTGTCTTTAAGTATTGGACCCTATTGGGAAAATAATCTTTGTCATGTTTCGTAAATTGCTAATGGATTAAAGCTAAATTTGGCAGAAATGTTCCTTTAGTACACTTTAATCATTTGACAATTGATGTCAGGAATGGCTGCCCCATTGATCGATGGTACTCTTTCCGTTGGTCAATCATACCAATATTCTTGCAATCTATCATCCAAATTTTTTACCGTGACCTCACCATCGCCTCTGGTAAATGTCAGTGTTGTGACACTTGAACCATTGTTCAATAGTATCAGTGATGGCTGCCTGATTGATCAATGGTACTGTTCCCATTGGTCAATGACACCAATATTCTGGCATTTTCTCATCCAAATTTTTTACTGTGACCATTGTCCTGTTGGTAAATGTCATCAGCTTGTCAGGGATGGATGTCCCATTGGTCAATGGTATTTTTTCCATTGGCCAATAGTGTCACGGACACTATCAATATTTTTGTATTAGTGTTAAGGATGATTGCCTCATTGGTCATTAATGATAAGGACCATTGCCCCATTGTCTCTGGCAACGGTTACGCTTGCCTGATGGGCCAATGGTGCTTTTGGTGCATTAATTAATATAAACATGTTTACAGCTCCTCATCAGGTAGGTGAGCATTATGGCCCTTGTGCCATTTATTCAACAAATTTTGTGGAAGATACGATGGCAACATCATCCACCAAAATTGTTGAAAAATTTACATCAGTTTCTTTACTATGCACGCAGCAAAAGATGGAATATTGACATCAGTGTGGTATGGGTTAAAAGCTGGTCGAGGTATTTTTGAGATATTAATTTGCTGTTTGTGCACACATGCATATACCCTAGGCCCCAGCATCTGTTCCAAGCTAATTTCGATTTCACTAGTAAGGCTTACAAAATCTTTTCATAAGTTTCTTTTTTGGGTGTGTGAAAACAAACAACGCTATGGGTAATGACCATGTTCCGCGACATCTGTTGCTTTTCCTCTCTGATCACACTGCAGTGATAGCCTCCAGGTGCTTCAGTCTATAGCAACAGAAGAATGAACACTTTTGCAATTTATTCGTGTTTCAAATAATTTGAGGTTATTTAAATATGTGGCAGCTATGCTCTAGCTAACAGTAATAATAATTGCAATAACAATATATCCTTGCAGCTGTTTTCGCGATAGGGTGTGCTTTCAGGACCCATAAATGCCAGCTGTCTAGGGGGTGGGGCTGGGGGTGGGGGGGGGGAGTTTGAAGCAAGTGAAATGGGAGAGCACGTGCCATATGTCGCGTGCCCAAATGAATAAGTAAATCTTCAATGTCTTTGAAATTATTTCTGTACAAGATATTCAAATTGATAATGATTTATGATAGGTTTTAACAGTTTAACTGCTGCAAGTCACCAAACAAACTTGGCCTATTTCAATGGACAATAACTCTGGATCTGCTGAATATTTTGAAATCATTTTAACTGAAAGTTGTTGGTGGCTTAGCCACCAACAACTTTCAGTCAAATTGATCCAGAATTAAACCCTGTGGAAAATGTAGTCTGCAGAGATTCAGCAGGCTGACAGTTACCCCTTAATTTATCACACAGATGATTATTGGAAATATAAAAAGTAAGGTAGATTAGTTTTGGTGGATATTTCTGAAATAGTGTTACTGAATAATGTTGCTGTTTGTCGACATGATGTTGCTGTTTATCGACATCATCAGCTTACAGGACATTGTTTACAAAATGTGTGCCAGCGATCATGTGAAGGATAATGGAAGTTATGATTTAGAAATTTTAGGGGTTATGGGGTTAAATGTCCCTAAAGCGATTTAGCAGGCGCAATTATTTGTGTGTCATAGCAGGTTTTTTCTTCCATATCCCTACACGACCCTCGATCACCTGGTACGCGATCACCTGGTACACACAGGCAGGTGAATAATCCGGAGTCAGAGGTGAATGACAGCGTGACAAGATTGAAAACATTATGAACTCTGTCTTATTAAAAAACCTTTATGGTGCTTACAGACCAGAGACTATAAATTCTGTATGATTTAGGCAATATTCTATTGAATATTTTGAAATCAATTAGACTGGGAGTTGTTGGTGCCTATGGCAGCAACAACTCGCAGTCAAAGCAATTTCAAAACATTCAATAGCTTTTTTGTATAGCTGTCTTGAAATTGAGTCAATAACTCCCTTCGCGCTACATGGACATCGACAGGATAATTTACAGCAACTGAAGCGGTCCTTGGGTCATGGAGACTTGGCCTCCATGGTGTATGGAATGGTCCGTAGTAATGTCTGATAAAGAAACTTGTGAAATTTAAATGCTCCCTGAATGAATCTCCTGTATTGCTGGAGGTAACTATGGACTTTAACCCTTTAACACTCATATCAGCCAAAAACGGCGTCAGCAGTTGTCTTGGGAAATGTCCATTTGCAGGCCAAGAGAAGACTATTTTTGAAAATTAACCACTGGAATGACTGGCTCGATAACCGAGCCAGTCATTCCAGTGGTAAATCTTAAAAAATAGTCTTCTCCTGGTCTGCAAATAGACATTTTATATGAGAAAGTTGAAATTTCAATTTTCCTTGAATAATGTTCTACGTTCTAAAATCACATCAAATGATGCATTGGGATCAGCTCTTCAGGCCTGCAGCAGGTGATTGTTCGAATTTAATGCAAATTACAAGTAATTATTATTTATCACGCCCATTAAGTGATATGATGAAAAATAATCATGGAACATCATTATTACATCATTAGCTCATCATGTAACGCTGATATTCTTACTTATTTTCAAGAGAATTAAATATATATATATTGAGACTAAAAATGTTGGATATTTTTTATATATTGAGACTAAAAATGTTGGATATTTTTAAAATCTAATTTAACTGGAAGCTGTTGCCGCTTCTAGTCAAAATTAGTTTCAAAATATTCAACAAAATATGTCTACTGTGGTCAGTGATTTATTGATTTAATTCATAAGCATTGAAAGGGTGAAAAGCGTGTCCTGTATTAGGAATAGACATCGTTATTAATTATTCATGGACAGATATTTAGTGGAAATTGGGGGATTCAGGAATTTACACAGATGTGCTCTGGGCTGTTTTATTTCATGACTGGATGATTAGGTTCCTGATTTTACATGAATCATGCATGCACTCTTGGGAGGCTAGGGCATGGCTCATTTGTGGCTGATTGAGGGTGTTAAGTGGAAGTGCTAATTAGGCAGGGGTGAGCTAGGTAGGCATGGCTTGGGCACAGTATCTTATTGTATTTTATATTCATCATTTCCTCCACCATGGCTGTACAGACTATTTCTTGGAAAGACTAATTTTCCATTTGAATCTAGACACACCAGTCATCCTGCCAGGACATAGCTGTATATGCTTGACCTGAGCCTCATTCTGAAATTTAAACATATTTTTTCAAAAGAACCTAGATATAAATGTAGTCAAAAGCGACATTCAGTCAAAGGTCTTTTGAATATAGGCAGAATGACCACTGTATATAAGTTACATATTGTCATCTGCAATATCCAGAGTGTGAAATGTGGTAGAAACAAATTGCAGTCATCCCTGGCTGGCCTGTTCTGTTCACCACCTGTCCTGTATGTCAATCCAATATAGTATCTTTGAGAGGATTTTATTTAGTACTTCGCCTATCACTGTGCTGAGTCTGCTTCAGCCTGTCTTACAGGACTTTATCCTGGTAGTTAGAGGAACCAGTGATTGTGATCTGCTAGTTTTATGGCTTCCGTTCTAACTGTCTGTCTGCTGAATTTCTTCAGATTGAATTTTCCATGTGGTTTAACTCTGAATAGGCTGGATATTTTGAAAACAGTTTGACTGAAAGTTGTTGGTAGCTAAGCCACCAACAACTTTCAGTCAAGTTGTTTTAAAAAAATTCAACGGGTTCAGAGTGATTGCCCATTTTAATTTATGACTGGTGGCTTTACAGCAGTCAGACAGTTAACCATTTACTGGTCAAGATTTGTCATGAAAATTGGATGCCCATTTCCAGGACTTTTTGAAAATTCATCACTGGAATGACTGGCTCGGCTAACGAGCTAGGCAGTCACATGGTAAATTAAACAAAAATAGACTTCAAATGGTCATTCCTCAAGACTACAGCAGAGGCAGGGTTTTGTGACTATTAAAGTGTTAACCATTACAGGGCCAATAATCACAAATTCTCTATGATGTAAAGAATAGGCTGTACAATATTTTGAAACTAATTTGACTGGTCGTTGTTACTGCCTATGACTACGAAAGGTGACCATCACCTTACAGACGGATGGTTGGAACCATAGTAATTACCAGGATATTTGTTAAATGGTCTACTATGGTAGGTGACAGCAACCATGGTCTACCTATTTTGAAACTGATTTGACTGGGAGTTGTTACTGCCTATGGCAGCAACAGGTTCCAGTTGAATTAGTTTCAAAATATTCAACTTCTTTCTTGTCTAATTGTCATGAAATAGAGACACTGGCATTTCAAGAGTTAAAGGGTTAACCTTTTCAACCAGGAAACACAATAGCTTCTATATTTGAGTTTATCATAGAGAATTTGTCATATAACGTTTGTAGAGTTGAAAAGGCAAAAGCCATATAATTCATCCAGAAATTCTACAATAATTGATTTAGCCATTTAACCCTTTAACCCTCATATCAGCCATTGAGAAATGCCCATTTGTAGACCAAGAGAAGACTATTTTTGAAAATTGACCACTGGAATGACTGGCTCGATAACCGAGCCAGTCATTCCAGTGGTAAAATTGTCAAAAATAGTCTTCTTGGTCTGCAAATGGACATTTTTTATGAAAATTTAAATTTTCTTGAACGAATTCCAGGTTTAAATGGTTAATTGTCTCACTGCTGCGAGCCACCAGGTGACGAGTAAAAACTGTTAAGTATTTTGAAAACAATTTGACTGAAAGGTATTGGTTTGCCACCAACAACCGTCACTCAAATAGTTTTCAAAAAAGTTAGCAGATCCAGAGAGATAACTCTTGGAATATGTCTTCTGCAATAACTCAGACGGATGGTCAAGAAAATTTATATTTCTAAATCGTGAATGTCCATTTGTAAGCCATAAGATTATTTTGTTAAAGAGGCATTCATTACCTCTGAGATATAAATAAATTTGGAAATTTTCAGTATTTTTGTTGTGATATAATGGTCCTAGTGTATTATTAGTACATGCTAATTTTTATACAAAAATTCTGACCCCATCACACATATTTGTTATTATTTGTTGTTTTTCTGGAAACTCGTTTACACTTATGAGTTTTCAGTTTAGGGAGGCATTATATTTACGAAACAATCCAATTCGAAAGAAAATCTTAAATATGTCAAGACAGTTTGTCGGTGACTGACAAAGTACTAGCGCCACGACGATCGGCGATCGGCAACATCAAAGAGCTACATGCCGGGAGGACTGAAACCGCAACGGGACATCAAACAAATAAGTTGCATTACAAATAAGTTGCATTATAATTTTTGTTATATACAACACCAGCGATGAATCACACACCACCGCTAAGTAATGAATGCTCTGGTTTCTCTGCGAGATGCTGGCGAATATTGTCAAATTCATAATTTGCATCTTCTTGGATATTGAGTGGTCATATAGATTTATAAGAATTGATCTTAAAAGGATTGACCCACTGGAAGCGTTCTCTGGACAGGGTTCCAAATATTAAATTTATAGCTCTATCATATATATCCCCTTTAAATTTTGCACTGAAATGACTCTCTTGATTATTTAGCCAGATATTCACATGCTTAATTTTCAGAAGTGAGGCCATTGTAGAGGCCGGTTCATCATCATCATCATCATCATCATGATCATCATCATCATCATCATCGAACATCCCAATCAATCATTACATGGACATGTTGTCGCCTGTCGCAGTAATCATCTGCATCATTATTAGGTCACCTGGCCTGAAAGGCCAAGTGAGCTTATGCCGATCTCAATTATATTTGGCAGGAAGCATCCCTAGGGCATAGAGATTCAAATTTATTCAAATGAAGCCGATCGGGCAAAATCCAAGATGGCCGCCGGCCAAAATAGCTGATTTTTAGAAACACGTTAAAGAATCTTCTCCGAAACCGCTAGAGGAATTGATTCAAAACTCATAACACATCATCTATTGCAACGGTAGACCCAAGTTTGTTCAAGGCAACCGGATTGGCCTATTTTCCTGGCAGCCATCTTGGATGACCTTGTTTTCGCGAAAATGACTTCTCCCGAACCGCTGAAGGAATAGGTCTGAAATTTGGTAATTATGCTTAGGGACCAAGGTCCATTCAAGTTTGTTCAAGGGAAGTTCGTACGTTAAAAAACATGGCCACCATCAACCAATCAAAATTTAGCGTGTGTTGGTCATATTGGCTTTTTTGTATTTGATGTATTTTGATGGCGAAAATTGCTTTATATATGCTTATCAGTGTCGCAAGTTCAAATATGCCACTTTCGAGACTATCGGATGAACGGTTTGGCTGCCATCTTGGTTTGTTCTCCCGCCATAGGCTCCCATAGTAAAGCAATTGGCCCATAGTAAAGCAATGGGAAATTCTTTAAACGACTTCTTCTCAAGAACCACTGGGCCAATTTCAATTATATTGTGGAGGAAGCATTCTTAGAGATCTAAGTTTGTTCAAACGAAGCGGATCGGTCAAAATCCTAGATGGCCGTCGGCCCAAATGGCTGATTTTTAGAAACACTAAAAAATCTTCTCTAAACCGCTGGAGGAATTGATTCAAAACTCATAACACATCATCTGTGGCAATGGTAGACCCAAGTTTGTTCAAGGCAACCTGATTGGCCAATTTGCTTGGTGGCCATCTTGGATGACCTAGTTTTTGCGAAAATGACTTCTCCCGACCTGCTGAAGGGATAGAGCTGAAATTTTGTAAATATGCTTGGGGACCAAGGGCCTTTCAAGTTGTTCAAGGGAAGTTTGTATTTTAAAAAACATGGGCGCCATCAACCAATCAAAATTTAGCATTTCTTGGTCATATTGGCTTTTTTGTATTTGATGTATTTTGATGGCGAAAATTGCTTTATATATGCTTATCAGTGTGGCCAGTTCAAATATCCCACTTGCGAGACGGTCAGATAAACGGTTTTCCTGCCATTTTGGTTTGTTTTCCCGCCATAGTCTCCCATAGTAAAGCAATGGGCCCATAGTAAAGCAATGGGCAATTCTTTAAACGACTTCTTCTCAAGAACCGCTAGGCTGATTTCAATTATATTTGGGAGGAAGCATTCATAGGGCATAGAGATCTAAGTTTGTTCAAAGGAGGTGGATCGGTCAAAATCTAAGATGGCCGCCAGCCAAAATGACCAATTTGTAGAAATACTAAAAAATCTCCGTAGCCGCAACAGGAATTGATTCAATACTCATAACACATCATCTATGGGAACGTTAGACCCAAGTTTGTTCAAGCCAACCTTATTGGCCTATTTGCTTGGTGGCCATCTTGGATGACGTAGTTTTCCCGAAAACAACTTCTCCCGAACCGCGGAAGGGATAGAGCTGAAATGTATTAAATATGTTTAGGGACCAAGGGCCATTCAAATTTGTTCAAAGGAATCTCGTACATTAAAAAACATGGCTGGCATCAACAAAATATTGTTTTTTTTGGTATTTGATGTATTTTAATGGCGAAAATTGCTCTATATATGCTTATCAGGGTGGCGAGTTCAAATATGCCACTTTCGAGTCTGTCGGATAAATGGTTTGGCTACCATCTTGGTTTGTTTTCCAGCTATAGGCACCCGTAGTAAAGCAATGGGCCCATAGTAAAGCAATGGGGAATTCTTTAAACGACTTCTTCTCAAGAACCACTGCACCGATTTCAATTATATTTGGCAGGAACAAATCTTAGGGCATAGATATTCAAGTTTGTTCAAATGAAGTCGGTCGGACAATTTGGGCGGTGGCCATCTTGGATGTTGGCCGATTTTTAGAAAACTCATTAAATATGATCTAGGGCAACAGCTGAAACAAGTTTGTTCAAGAGAACTTGATTGGCCAAATAGTTCTGTGGCCATCTTGGATGACCTATTTTTTTCGGAAACGACCTCCAGAACCGCTGGAAGGATCAGACTGAAATTTGGGAGATTTGATTAGGGCCTAAGGGCCATTAAAATTTGTTCAAGGGAAGCTGATCCATAAAAAAATATGGCTGCCGTGGCCCAATCAAAATGTAGCATGTTTGGTGGCCATATTGAATTTTTTTATTTTGACGAATCTTGAAGCCGAAATTGGTTTTATATATGTGTTTGGTCATTCTGATTTCAGATTTGCCATTTTTGAAACTGTTGGATAAATGTTTTAGCGGCCGTCATGGATCATTTTCCAACTAGAAACTCCCATGTACTAAAGCAATAGAAAATTTCAAATGTGTTTGGCAGAAAACATACTTAGGGCATAGAGATACATGTTTGTTCAAATGAAGCTAGTCTGTAATTTGCCTGGCGGCCATCCTGGATTTTTTAAATGCCTTTAAAAATCTTTTCCGAATCCGCATTCAAAGCTCATGACAGGTTATTTACGGAAACAGCTGAATCTAGTTTGTTCAATGGAACTTGATTGCCTAATGCTTTAGCAGTCATCTTGGATGACCTGGTTTTCATGAAAATAACTTCGTATCCAGAATCGCTGAATGGATTGGGCCGAAATTTGGGAGATATGATAAGGGACTAAGGGCCATTAAGTTTTGTTCAAAAGTGGTTGGTACATAAAGAAACATGGCTTCTGCTTTCTTGTTATAATTCTGCTCAACTCTGTAAAGTTCTACTTATTGTTGATGGCCTTTCTGGTTGAAATGCCTATGATGCAGGTGAGCGATACAGGCCCCTTGGGCCTCTTGTGTTACATATGCAATGGCGACCATCCGTCGTCTGGCGTCCGTAAACCTTTCCGTTAAACAATTTCTTCTCAAGAACCACTAGGCCAATTTTAATTATATTTGGCAGGAAGCATCCTTAGGGTATAGGGATTCAAGTTTGTACAAACGGGGCCAGTCGGCCAAAATCCAAGATGGCCATCTGCCAAATCGGCCGATTTTGAGATATGTCTTTGAAAATCTTCTCCGAAATCGCTCAGGGGATCGATTCAAAATTCATGGAATATCATCTAGGCATGTAGCTGAACCAAGTTTGTTCAAGGGAACTTGATACTCCATATGGTCCGCCGGCCATCTTGGATGACCTACATTTCGCGAAAACGACTTCTCAAGAAGCACTGAATGGGTCGGGCCCAAATTTGGGAAATATTATTAGCTCACATGGCCTGAAAGGCCAAGTGAGCTTATGTTGTGGCAACCGTCCGTTGTGTGTCCGTCGGTCCGTCAGTCAACTTTTCCTTTAAGCGACTTCTTCTCAAGAACTGCTGGGCCAATTTCAATTATATTTGGCAGGACGCATCCATAGGGCATAGGGATCCAAGTTTGTTCAAATGAAGCCAATCGGCCAATTAGGCCGGTAGCCATCTTGGATTTTTGCCGATTTTTAGAAACGTCTTTAAAAATCTCTCCGAAACCGCTTGAGGGATTGAAGGAAACCTGATGAAATATGATCTAGGGCAAGAGCTCAACCAAGTTTGTTCAAGGGAACTTAATTGGTCAAATAATTGGCGGCCATCTTGGTTGACCTAGTTTTAGCGAAAATAACCTCAAGAACCGCTGAAGGGATCAGGCCGAAATATGGCAGATATGATTAGGGACTAAGGGCCAGTAAAGTTTGTTCAAGAGAAGTTGATCCGTCGAAAAACATGGCCGCTGTGGGTCAATCAAAATATGGCATGTTTGGCGGCCATATTGGATTTTTTTATTTGATGAATTTTGAGGCTGAAATTGGGTTTATATAGGTTTTTGGGTATTCTGATCTCCAATTTGCAATTTTAGAAAGTATCGGATAAACGGTTTGACGGCCATCTTGGATCATTTTCCCGCCAAAAGTTCCCATACTAAAGCAATGGAAAATTTAAAATATCTTTTCGAGAACTGCTGGGCCGATTTCAATCATATTTAGCATGAAGCATCCTTAAGGCATAGCGATTCAAGTTTGTTCAAACGAACCCGATCGGCCAATTTGGTTGGCGACCATCTTGGATTTTGGGTGATTTTTAGAAATGTCTTTAAAAATCTTCTTCTCCAAAACCATTTGAGGGACCGATTCAAAACTCACGAAATATGATCTAGGGTAAGCGCTGAATCAAGTTTGTTCAAGGGAACTTGATTGACGAAAGGGTTCAGCGGCCATCTTGGATGACCTAATTTTCACAAAAACAACTTCTTCCCCAGAACCATGGAAGCGATCAGGCCGAAATGTGTGATATATAATTAGCAACTAAGAGCGATTAAGATTTATTCAAGAGAAGTTGATTTGTCAAAAAACATGGCCGCGGTGGACCAATCAAAATATAGTGTGTTTGGCAGCCATATTGGATTTTTTTATTTGATGGATTTTGAGGCCGAAATTAGTTTTATATAGGTTTTTGGGTATTCTGATCTCAAATTTGCAATTTTCGAAACTGTCGGATAAACAATTTGGCAGCCATCTTGGGTCATTTTCCCGCCAAAAGCTCCCATACTAAAGCAATGGGAAATTTAAAATGTTTTCTCGAGAACTACTGGGCCGATTTGAATTATAGTTGGCAGGTAGCATCCTTATGGCATAGAGATTTCATTTTGTTCAAATGAAGCCGATTGGCCAATTTGGCTGGTGGCCATCTTTGATTTTGGCCAATTTTTAGAAATGTCTTGAAAAATCTCGTACCCCGAAACGGCTTGGGGAATCGATTCATAACTTATGAAACCTCATCTAGGCAAAGAGGTCAGCCAAGTTTGTTCAAGACAACTTGACCGAATGGTTCGGCAGCCATCTTGGATGACCCAGTTTTCCCGAAAACGACTTCTCCAGAACCGCTGAATTGATCAGGCCAAAATTTGGGAGATATGATTAGGGACTAAGGGCCATTAAAGTTAGTTCAAGGGAAGTTGCTCCGTCAAAAAACATGTCCGCTGTGGGCCAATCAAAATGTAGCATGTTTGGCGGATATATTGGATTTTTTTATTTGATGGATTTTGAGGCCAAAATTGGTTCTATATATGTTTTTGGGTATTCTGAGCTCAAATTTGCAATTTTCGAAACTGTCGGATAAACGGTTTGGCGGCCATCTTGCATAATTTTCTCGTCAAAAGCTCCCATGCTTAAGCAATGGGGAATTTAAAATGTCTTCTCGAGAACTACCAGGCCGATTTCAATTATATTTGGCAGGAAGCACCCTTAGGTTCCAAGTTTGTTCAAATGAACCCGATCGGCCAATTTGGCCAGCGGCCATTTTGGATTTCGGCCAATTTCAGGAAATGTCTTTATAAATCTTCTCCGAAACCGCTTGCAGAATCTTCATCTAGGCCACGAGGTAAGCCAAGTTTGTTCAAGAGGACTTGATTTACCAAATGGTTCGACGACCATCTTGGATGACCTGGTTTTCACGAAAATGACTCCTTCAGATCCGCTGAAGGGATCACGCCAAATTTTGGGACATTAAAATTTGTACACGGGAAGTTGATCCATCAAAAAAACATGGGCGCCATGGGCCAATCAAAATGGAGTCTGTTTGGCGGCCATATTGCACTTGCAAAAATGTCCACCAACTCATTTAAAAGACTGCTAAACCACCCACCAACAATTTTGACAAAAATTGATGGTGCTCCAGGTGAGCGACACAGGCCCCTTGGGCCTCTTGTAGTTGCCATATCTCCCTGGTAGTCATCACCATTGTCATAGCCGGTATTGTCATCACACATATTGTCAGTAGTTGTATCAGGAACCATCATTATGGTCGCTAGACACATAGTGAAATAATAGAGGCTCCATTTATAGCTATGTCCACCATTTTATAGCTATGCCCACCATTTTATAGCTATGCCCACCATTTTATAGCTATGCCCACCATTTTATAGCTTCGCTTCGCCCACTTTTTATGCCTTTTGGAATTGATTTAAAACATTGAAATCCGAATTACCAGAATCTAAGTTTCAAGATAACCATACACAGAAGTTATTGAATATTTTGAAATTGAATCGGACTGAAGGCGATTAGCAACAGCTCCCAGTCAAATTAGTTTCTAAGTATTTAATAGAATATCAACTAAATTGTAAATTGATCAAAGACATACAATTCGTACATCTTTGCGATAGAATTTTCGATTTTCGTGATGAGTTATATGTCATTTTGATTATAACATCAGCTAACATGTGACGTAATTGCTTATGATGCCATATACTCTAGTGACAGATCAGATACCTCCATTCTTATAGAGAGCAAGCGAGCTATGTTTGTGATTTGTTTCGTCTCCATGATTATCAGGTACATTGTCTGGCTAGCAGTGCTTAATATGCATGTCATCTGACTATTGTCATGCTATTAAATGTAACATTGCTAGCACTGCTTGATATGCATGTCATCTGACTATTGGCATGCTAATGTGACATTGCTAGCACTGCTTGATATGCATGTCATCTGACTATTGTCATACTAATCTAAGGCCCTATTCGATTATCAAAAACCCGATACTGGTTTCAGAAACTTTCAATTCATTTATGGGAAACTGAAACTGGTTTTGGGGAAACTGTGAAACCATCTTGGAGGCAGGTGTCACAGTTGGGTTTTTTTCTGGTTTCGTAAAAATATCCATTCGATAATCAGCAGATAATCAGTATGGTGGCAGAACGCCACCAGTTATTGCAGATAGAAGTGCCTTTGTCATAATTCCTGTGTTAAGCGTTCTACAATCAACATTTTCACAAAGATTTCAATGCTCTCGCCTTCAAATTCCATAATGTTCATCACGTTTCAGAGAGGCATTCTGAAAGCGAAAAAGTGTCAGTTCTTTGAAACTATGTATTCTTTTATAGAGCCAATTTCAGTTTTATGAAACTGTTCATTTTATTATTGAAACCTACCAACAATTTTCAGTTTTACTCGAAACTATTCATTTATCAGAGTAGTGAAACTACAAACCAGTTTTGTAAAACCAAGAACAGTTTCGCCATAATCGAATTGGTCCTATTATGGGTAGCAGTGCTTAATATGCATGTCATCTTTAACTATTGTCATGTTAATGTTACATTGCTGTTGTTGATTTTTGCAGAGATCTGAAAATGGAGAACATCATGTTGGATGAGCAGAAAAAGAACATTAAGCTTATTGGTAAGTGCCTGCCTGTCAGTCTGCCCATCCACCTACCTGTCTGGCCGCCCACCCGCCCATCCACCCAGTCATCCATCCATCCACTCATCCATCCATCCATCCATCCATCCATTCATCCACCCATCTACCAATCTATCCACATGCAGACCCATCCACCCACCCACTCATCCATCTGTTCTATCAATCTACCCTGGATATATTATCATATATATAATTCAGCCAATGTTTTCATTTATATAACTTTGAGAATACATTTGAATATGTGGCAGCTGTACTAACTCTGCTCCACAGTTTCTACTCTATCAGAATAAGTAAATAAGGGTTTAACCCAATAGATATAAACTCTGGAACAATCCAATATTTGTATTACAATATAATTAACAGATCCAGGTGCATATATTAATTAGACAACCATTCGTTATTATAAATTACAGTCTGCCTCATGTCATCCAAATTTATTTTCCAGAAACTAGGCCCATATTAATTATGTTTACAATGCATACATAAAAGGTTTTCATAACCCAGTTTAAGGTCTGGTCAAGAGCATAATTTAACCAAGAGAAGACTGCTTTTGAGAATTTACCACTGGACAGGCTGGTTCAATTATCGAGCCAATCATTCCAGTGGTAAAACATCTTCTCTTGGCCTGCAAATACACATTTCTCAAAACTGTTATAGAGGCAGGTTTTGGTCATCCTGATCATTAAAAGGTTAAATATACTGTCCATATTATTAGCTCACCTGTACAGGTGCAAGTCAGCTTATTAGTGCCATAGTGACCATCTGTTATCTGACCATCAAGATTTGCTTTAAAATGTATCTCCTCCTAACCCAAACCACTTGCCAGATTTTAAACAAGTTTGACTGGAAGGATTGTTAGATTTTTCACAGATCTTCCAGAAAACCTTTAAAGCACTACTTCTCTTTAATCATTGGCCAGATTTAGACGAAACTTAGGTGCTAAGCCTCAACGCTTCAAACAGGAATTTTAATTGGTAAACTGTTTGACGGCCATCTTGGATGTTGCGAATATTGTTTGGAGAGACTAAAATGTATCTCTTTCCGGTCGCCAATCCTGGATTGTGTGAAAGATTTTTCAGAAATCCTTTAAAAGCTACCGGTCCTCTTCCTTGGTCTGACTAACTGAATTTGAATAAAACCTGGATGGAACGATCCTATGGCCATAGAGAGACATGACTGCTTCTGATGAGAATTTAGATTTTCCTCTTAACCCTAACTAGAAAATGTCCATTTGCAGACGAAGAGATTATTTTTGAAAATTTACTTCTGAAATGACTGGCTCGGTTAATAGTCTTCTCTCGGTCTGCAAATAGACATTTTTTCATGACAGAAGCCGCTTTTGGCTGATATGAGTGTTAAAGAGTGAACAAGCTGGATGTACTTTGACCAAATTTGGCCTTAAGGATTCTATTTGTTGAAAATTTGGATGGATCTATTTTTTCAGCAACCATCTTGAATTTTAGAAACCCCTCAGAAATTATTCAAAACGTTTCTTTAACTGTGACTGCTGCAAGCCACCAGACAATAATTTCAATGAGCAATAACTCTGGACCTGTTGAAAATTTTGAAAACAATTTGATTGAAAGTTCTTGGCTGCATAGCGTCTTATAAATTGTACTCTGCACAAATTCAGTAAGCAGACAGTTAATAATGACTCTATTTCAATCGACCGTAGCTGGAAAAACCTTAAAGCTTCCGAACCTTACAGAAATGTGATTGGTAAATTTTTCTGCTAGCCGTCATGTTTTAAAATCTTTTCACAAGGGAGATAACTCTTTCTTGCTTTCATGATTTAAGAGGCATCTCATTAACTGCTTGATGGATTTTAAACAAATTTGGCTTTGCGGTGATTTCCATAGTAGGCTTCCAAACTTCTTTATATTGACTAATATTTTAAGCAGCTACCTTGGATTTCCTGAAATATTTTAGAAATCCATCAAAACCTTTCCACCCCTTCAAATGTGCCGTGATCTTTATCAAACTCGTGTTGAAGGACTCTAGTTTGAAAATGCTCTCCTTCCTTCATGGACCTACTGGAATGCCTGTATAGTCCTGCTATGCTGGGTGGGCTCTCATTGTGGAGTGTAATTAGCCAATACTTTTCTTGTACTACCAGGGGGAGGATGGATTAGTTAGCCTTTGGATTACATTTCTAGAATACTGCTAGTATGCAATATGGGCTTTTGGATGGAGTTAAAATGTCAATAGGCTAGGTCAATGATACAGGACCCTTGGGCTTCCTGTATTATCTACAGCTTTTGTTTCCATGATATTTCATTCATATTCAGTGCTCTACTATGTTTCCCCCACTATCCGCCTCTTACACACACATGCATGCATGCACTCCGCTTACTCCCCCACCTTACCCCACCCCTTCTTTATAGAAACAGTAATTATAGTTTTATTACTGGTCTTAGCTTAGACAGCTTATCAGATTACTCTTGATCTCTTTGAAGGCCCTCTCAAGCATTGAGTGTCTCATCACTGGTGACTAATTAAGATAATGCTCTGTTAATTGCTTTTACTAAGCTGATTACCTCTCTGACAATTAACCCTATCAAGTTATCAAACATGAAATTGCACAAGTTAGCTCCTGGATATTTCAAAATTGATTTGACTGGAAGTTGTTGCTGCCTTAGACACCAACTACTTCCAGTCAAATAAGTTTCAAAATATCCAACAGCTTCTACGTCATAGATTGGTAACAATTCCATCTAGGTTGACCCTTTAACACTCATATTAGCCAAAAACGGTTTCTGCAGTGGTCATAGGAAATGTTCATTTGCAGACCAAGAGAAGACTATTTTTGAAAATTTACCACTGAAATGACTGGCTCGATAACCGAGCCAGTCATTCCAGTGGAAAACGTTATAAAAATAGCCTTCTCTTGGTCTGCAAATGGACATTTTCTATGAGAAAATTTAAATTTTCTTGAACAAATTTGAGGGTTAAAGGGTTGTGTCAGAGATTATGTTTCGGTCACTCAGAGTTAAAATCAGGCTGATTATATTGAAAGCAATATTACTTAACCCCTCATGTGTCAACGGCGCCTCAAATCACTCAAAATACAGCTTGATCTATCAGTTAAACATTTTGATGGTCAAGATATTTTAATTTTAGAAGACTATTTTTGTAAATTTACCATTATATTTTTTTCGCCGGCTTGACCATTAAAGGGATAGTGGTAAAGAAAATTTAACTTTTTCTTAGCCGGTGTCTATCTTCAGGCTGAGAGAAGAATATTTTTGAAAATTTACCACTAGAATGACTGGCTCGGTTACCGAGCCAGTCATTCTAGTGGTAAATACTAAAAAGTACTCTTCTCTAGGCCCTTCAAATGACCATGTCTGGAGATCGCTGCTAAGTTGTTATTTGGTCAGTTTGACCATTAAAGGGTTAAGTTGACACACAAGGGGTTAAAGTCTTTTTTGTCATAAACGAGATTCACCAAAATTTTTTCTTATTTAATTATTCATATTTATCTTCTTCAATACTTGATTCAAGCCAATCAGTGTAATATCGTCTTTTTAGTGCAAGGGCGGTAATTATGATTTGTGTCTGTTGGGTTCATGAAGAACTGCAGTATCTTGGAAAGCTAAATGTTTATCCCTTGTTTGTAGAGATCCGAGCAGAGGGTGAGATGGGTGAATGAGGTAGTCAAAAAATGGTGATAGGGTGGTGTGGTTAGGGTAAATATACTGTTTAGCTTAAAAAATGGTTTTGGCCTTAATTATTCACCCAAAACATTTGCCTGTAAGGGATAGAATATGATAGCAGGTGTGATGGATGGAGAGAAAGAGATGGAGGCTGAAAAGGATAGATGAATGGACAGACAGTGAGGAGGATTTGGAAGTTGGGTGAAAGAATAGTGTATATAATGAGAGAGAGAAGGACCTATCTATTGGAAAAACTAATTTTACCAACGAGGCCCACATCTTTACCGGTACAACCACATAAATTCTGAACAAAGAGTACCAAGTACCAAGTTCAAGCAGTTATGCTATCCATAGAAAAAGGATCTATTTCCTGCAGAAAAACACCAGGTGTGGTCAAGGATTTAAGTGCAGAGGCAAGGCATTCTTTTTACAATCTAAACAACTTCAAGTTTATCAGTAATTTATCAGCTCCCCTGGTTAGAATGGTATGATGCAAGATATAAAGATGGTGGCAATCCATTGTAAATCTTTCCATCATCTGTCCGTCTGTCCATCTCTCCATCTGTCATCTCTTGTCAGTCAACTTTTGTTTTAATATATATCTCCTGACATTTCAAATAATCAGCAGATTGTGACCAAATTTGGCTTCTGAATTTGTATACAGACCCCTTGGTACTCATGTAAACCTATCCACTTTAAAAGATGACCTGATTTTAATCAAATTTGGTTTGAAGGACAACAATGCACTAAAATTCTGTGCTTGTATGGAGAGATTTCATTGCTCAATTTTTCCGAGGTACGTCTTGCTTTTCTAAAAAATTCCAAAGAAAACCTAATTTTAGCCACGATTGGTGATATACCTAATAATTTATTATCTCGAAGCCATTTGACCAATCAAGTTCCCTTGAACAAATGTTTTAATTCTTGCCCTAGATGATATTTCATGATCGAGTTTTGAATCAATCCCCCAAGTGGTTTCAGTAAAGATTTTTAACCCTTTCTGAAGATTTGAAATTATACCACGAAACATAAACAAAGCCAACATTGGCTTTAAAATCCATCAAATACAAAAATTTCAATCTGGCCAGCAAAATGCTAAAATCTGACCAATTTTTAGAAACGTCTTTAATTAACTCTAACGCTCACATCGGTCTAAAATGGCTTCTGCAGTGGTCTTGAGAAATATCCATTTGCAGACCAAGAGAGGATTATTTTTTTAATTTACCACTTGTATTCCAGTCATTCCAGTGATAAATTAAAAAAAAATACTCTTCTCTTGGTCTGCAAATGGGCATTTTCTATGAGAAAATTGAAATTTTCTTGAACAAATTTGAAGGTTAAGAGCATGCAGTCTCAATATTAGGCAGCTGAGCGTCAAGGCGCTGGCGTCCATGTTGCTTTTTTTTTTAGCAGCATCAATGTTCAGTTCAGTCAGAAAGCAGTTACTTTTTCAGGAATTTGTCATTGAAAGGGTTAAAGTACTGAACATATTGTTTTAAGGCATCAAACAGTCTTTGCAATGTTTCTGTTCTTCACTACAATAATAATTACTGTAAAAATTTGACTAAAGGACAGGTTTTTTTGGTCAAATTACATGTTCTAGGAATGGGGGGGGGGGTGTTGCATCCTATAATCAAAAACATTCCTTGAGCACATTTTTTGGTCAAAATTTTTCTTAAAAAGTCAACGATTATACCACGGAAATTGAACTAAATGTTATGGTAGACAATTCGCGCCGCCTGACGACAATGTTTAATGTATACTTCAAAAACACCAAGCGGAAGTGAAATTATTAAATTGGGGCGCCTAAATATTACTTATTCTTTAATAAATATCACTTATTACATCAAAATTAATCCAGAATTTGACATAAAATGGCGTCGAGAAAAGATACATGTATAAATCACGTGATTCGCCTCCAATCGCAAACGATCTTTATTCTAATTAGAGTGAGTACTCGGATCTAAATATTCAGGACTCGGAAATTGCTATATATCATCATTGCATGATGGGAACTGAATGTTCCCGTACCCGTTTGATAACCAACTCCCTTTAGCGCATAAGATTACCCAGCACCTCCAATCGCAAAAGAGCCAGATAACCAACTCCCGTTAGCGCATAAGATCACACTGAGCGCCTCCAAATGCAAATGAGCCATTACATTCTGATTCTGTCACGTAATTTCTATATTTTTCAAGGCGACATTTTATGCCAAAATTAGATTGATTTTGATGTAATAAATGATCGTTATTGAAGATACGCGATATTTAGGCGGTCCTATTTAATAATTTCTCTTCCATCATGATATTTTTAGGCATACATTAAACATAGTGCTGAGTGATGGTAATTTTTTAAACAAATTTTTTATTAGCTCACCTGGCCTGAAAGGCCAAGTGAGCTTATGCCGTGGCGACCGTCCGTCGTCCGTCCGTCGTCCGTCAACTTTTTCTTTAAACGACTTCTTCTCAAGAACCACTGAGCCGATTTCAATTATATTTGGCAGGAAGCATCTCTAGGGCATAGAGATTCAAGTTTGTTCAAACGAAGCCGATCGACCAAAATCCAAGATGGCCGCCGGCCAAAATAGCCAATTTTTAGAAACACTTTAAACAAATTTTCTCCGAAACCGCTGGAGCAATTGATTCAAAACTCATAACACATCATCTAGTGCAATGGTAGATCCAAGTTTGTTCAAGGCAACATGATTGGACGATTTGCCTGGTGGCCATCTTGGATGACCTAGTTTTTGCGAAAACAACTTTTTCTCCTGAACCGCTGAATGGATAGACTTGAAATTTTGTAAATATGCTTAGGGACCAAGCGCTTTTCAAGTTTGTTCAAGGGAAGTTTGTACGTTAAAAAACATGGCCGCCATCTACCAATCAAAATTTAGCGTTTGTTGGTCATATTGGCTTTTTTGTATTTGATGTATTTTGATGGCGAAAATTGCTTTATATATGCTTATCAGTGTGGCGAATTCAAATATCTCACTTTCAAGACTGTCGGATAAACGGTTTTACTGCCATCTTGGTTTGTTTTCCCGCCATAGTCTCCCATAGTAAAGCAATGGGCCCATAGTAAAGCAATGGGGAATTCTTTAAACGACTTCTTCTCAAGAACCACGGGGCCGATTTCAATTATATTTTGGAGGAAGCATTCATAGGGCATAGAGAGCTATGTTTGTTCAAATAAAGCCGATCGGTCAAAATCCAAGATGGCCGCCAGCCAAAATGGCCGATTTTTAGACACTTTAAAAAATCTTCTCCGAAACCGCAAGAGGAATTGATTCAATAATCATAACACATCATCTATGGCAACATTAGACCCAAGTTTATTCAAGCCAACCTTATTGGTCTATTTGCTTGGCGACCATCTTGGATGGCGTAGTTTTCGCGAAAACGACTTCTCCCGAACCGCTGAAGGGATAGTGCTGAAATTTGGTAAATACATGTATGCTTAGGGACCAAGGGCCATTCAAATTTGTTCAAAGGAAATTCGTACGTTAAAAAGCATGGCCGTCATCAACCAATCAAATTTTAGCTTTTGTCTTATTGGCTTTTTTGTATTTGATGTATTTTGATAGTGAAAATTGCTGTATATATGCTTATCAGGGTGGCGAGTTCAAATATGCCACTTTCGAGACTGTTGGATAAACGGTTTGTCTGCCATCTTGGTTTGATTTCCTGCCATAGGCTCCCATAGTAAAGCAATGGGCCCATAGTAAAGCAATAGGGAATTCTTTAAACGACTTCTCAAGAACCACTGGGCCGATTTCAATTATATTTGGCAAATGGCAGCCTTAGGGCATAGAGTTCTAAGTTTGTTCAGACGAAGCTGATCCGCCAAAATCCATGATGGCCACTGGCTAAACCAGCCAATTTTTAGAAATGTCTAAAAATCTCCGAAACGGCTTGGGGGTTGATTCAAAACTCATGAAACATCATCTAATGCAGGAGGAGAACCAATTTGTTCAAGAGAACTGGATTGGTCCATTGGCTTGGCGGCCATCTTGGATGACCTAGTTTTCGCGAAAACAACTTCGTATCCAGAATCGTTGAACAGATTGGGCTGAAATTTGGGAGATATGATAAGGACTAAGGGCCATTAAGTTTTGTTCAAAAGTAGTTGATACATAAAGAAACATGGCTTCTGTTTTCTTGTTATAATTCTGCTCAACTCTGTAAGGTTCTACTTATTGTTGATGGTCTTTCTGGTTGAAATGCCTATGATGCAGGTGAGCGATACAGGCCCCTTGGGCCTCTTGTTTTTTAAAGGTACGTTTTTCTAAATTTAACAGCATCTTACACTTGAATACAAGAGTTTTTGGGGAGGATTTTAGTCAAATTTGGGACAGCGTCCCATATTCGAGGGCCACCTTCAGTTGAGAAATGACGGTACAACGTTCGCACCTGTCCTGAAGTTTTTCCAATAAGTATGTGTAATATGGTGCAGACGTGCCAATATCCCTGAATCTCCTAGAATGGTTTGCTAAAGTTGTCAATTGCAAGGGTGTTAACTTTTTAATCCTCAAATTAAAAAAAAAAAATTAATTTTCATCTAGAAAAGGCTAAGAGAACACTATTTTTAAAAGTTTGCCACTGGAATGACTGGCTCAATAATATAATTTAAAAAAAATTGTCTTCTGTTAATATGGCACTACCATTTCTCTATATCACTGCAAAATCCTTAATGGGCCATGTTGAGGCCTAAAGGGTTAACTATCTGAATTTTGCCAGTGACTAGACAAGAATTTTAACGGGGGTCTTACTCTGGATATGCTGAATATTTTGAAAACAATTTAACTGAAAGTTGTTGGTGGCTTAGCCACCAACAATTTTCAGTGAAATCATTTTCAAAATATTCAACATATCCAGAGTAAAACCCCATTGACAATGTAGTTTGCAGAAATTCAGCAGGCAGACAGTTTCTACACAAGTGGTCTGGTTCTGGGATGACATTGTGATGGGCTTGATATCTTGCACTATACGATTCCACTTCCACATGTTCCGAACACTTATGGTGACACACCCAATACAGGACAATGGTTCCATGTACCTTTTAGAAAACACCCTACTAAGATGGTTGCGGTTTTACACGTGTAACAGCCACGTGTTTCAGCAATTCTTCTTTAACTTTTTACCACTCAAGTCGGCCAAAATGGCTTCTGCAGTTGTCTTGAGAAATGTCCATTCGCAGATCAAGACGGGACTATTTTTTGAAAATTTATCACTGGAATGAATAAATCTACTTTTAGTGTTAAAGTGTTAAAACTGAGCACTGGTTTCAATGCTATAATCAAGGAAACCACTAATGGTCGCGTTCATCTTGGCACTTCAAAGGATAGTTGCAAAATAAATTTATAAAAAATAATCATTTGATCTTCATACTTTTGCACCAACTGTTCTGTCCCTGGCCAAGTTTGGTTGATTCTTTGTTTGGCGATCAAGGTTACACTTACATAAAGCAACGTGTCACTTTTCCCAAGAAACACATCCATCGAATATTCTAGAACTTCTTCCCTGGTAAACGATATCCTTGACCCTGATGTGGCCCCCACCTCATAGCTCTGACACCACACAGGAGTAGTTAACTGGAGCGAGAGCGAGCGGTCTTTGAATGAATAAATGTATCAAATGATTTGATTGTACTTTATTGATCTACATCCACAGGGCACCTATTAGTGCAACTTTGTATACCTTAGGAATAAAACAGGCAAAGACATTTCCTGTATCATTCACCCTGTACATTCCACGATTCTCAGCAATCGGGTTTCAAAGGGAAACAAATTGGACATTGGTTAGGGATATTTTGAAAGAGAGGAAGATTTTGTGAATTGATTGTCATAAAGCTTCCCGACAGTGTTCGGCTATATCTTGTAACAAAACAGATGAGAAACATGTATTTAGAATGAAATCATGGTTAATTCTTCAAGGTCCCTATATAACCCATTCATCCCTGAATCTCCTTTTCAGGCAATCATACAAGTAAGCTGTTGAACAATTCATAAAATGTAAAAATTTGCTATATCTACGTTTACTGAGGTGAAAGCGTTAAGCATTTGCTGGGGTCAAGTTTGGTTAAGAAAATCATGAGTTTTCATATTCCATGTCAATTTTCCGGTTAATTGAAGATGATTTTGGAAAATTTACCATTGGAATGGCTGGCTCGATAATCGAGCCAGCCATCCCAGTGGTAAATTTTCAAGAATTGTCCTCTCATGGCCTTAAAATGGATATTTTCCAAGACCACTGTTGATGCCATTTTTTGTCAACCTGACTATAAAAGGGTTAAAATGTGCTTCCATCTAATCTCTGTATCCATATGTTCCTATTGATTCCTCCTGGGAACCAGCTGTACGGTATGAGTCCTTTTGTCCTTTACTTCTCTCCGTATTCATACATTGTTGTCGAATTATGGCAAAAACGTCCGAAGATATGTACTATTATGAAGATCTTTATTGATGCAACCCAAGTGGTAATCTCTCAGATGTCACAGGGAGAGCTCCCACATCAGTGGCTCATGGAAGGACATTTCTTCAGTTGACATATTTCACATCTCACAGAAGTGTTTGTATTTATCTATGTATGAGATCTTAAGCTCTCCAATAAAAACACATGTTCTTGAAAGCTGATGTTATAAGGACTCTCTTTGCTGTTGTCCTCATAATCTAATCAATGTAGATGTTCTGTGCCATTTAGTTATATATCGCCACTGAAGCGACACAAAGCTTTGTATGTTTGTATAAAAAAAGCTTTCCTATAAGTTTGCTATGTTTCTGGCATTTGCTCAGGAATGGAGGGATATGATCTGTCACTCAAGTATGTGATGTCATAATCAGTTATGTCACTAGTTAGCAGATTATAATGATTTATATAGCTCCGTCACAAAAATCAAAAAGTCTGTCACTTAGTGAATGAATCGTATGTCTTTGATGAATTTGCAATTTAAATAGTCTTCTCTTTGTCTGTAAATGGACATTGACAACTGGTGAAGCCCGGTTTTGGCGGGCCTGCCCATCAACGAGTTAAAAGCTGAAAGCTGAAAGCTGTGTATATCATTACATGCAGACTTATGAGCCGGACACGCTCAGTAGCTTTTGACTATCCCATGATGATGATGCTCTGTTCTACCAGTAATCATCATTTGCACAGTTCGTAAGCTGAATAAAATAACAGAGCATAACCCATACCATTCTGATGTCTATATTCTATCTTTTACTGTGTCAGTGGCAAAGAAACTGGTGTACATTTTTCAACTATTTTGGTGGACCATGTTGCTGTCTACGATAGCACCATCTTCCACCAAATTTGTTGAAAAATTAACACCAGTTCATCTTTTAATTTAATTTGAAAATTAAAAATTTTGACACCATAGCGGTAAGGGTTAACGGTCTCACTGCTGCAAGTCACCAGACAATAATTTCAATGAGCAAAACTTTTGACTTTCTAAATATTCTGAAAACAATTTGACTAAAAGTCAAAATATTTACCAGGTTCAGAGATATAAATAACTGTTGGGATACGTCGTTACTGCAAAAAACTCACCAGTTAATGCAAAATATATGTTATTTTAAGCTTATTTCCAGAAAATAAATTGAAAAATAAAATTTACGCTGACCAGAATTCTGATTTACTACTACTATATGGTACAGAGAAATAAATCATGCTCGATTTAATGATTAATAAATAATTGTGATAAAAATGATTTAACTTTGTTCCGGAATGGGATCGTATGATTAATTTTACAGTTGCTAGTTTTGCATTACAACAATTTTACACAAGATATTAACATGTCATCATTCTAAAGGCTGTGTTAACGCAGTGTCTCGTATTAGATTTCCAATTTCTGGATTTCACCTCCGGAAACAAAATAAAATGCGACACTTCATTCATGGAAAATCAATAGCAGCTATAATTACGATCCAGCAGAGTGTGTGTTATGATGGTATTAAGTTCCCCCGCATGCTGTGCAAATCTACCTGCCGAACAGGCACTTTTTCGTATTTGGCGTGTAAACACGGATGATTTAATACAACTAATTGTCTTTGATGAGAAAATTATCTGGCCCGCGATAAACTGTTGTTCAGATCGGTGCAAATGTGAAGCTTCCGCTGATCAAAGGCATTACGCTCCACATTAATTGTTCATTACTATTTTGATAAGTTAACCCTTTGACCCTTAAGACTAGAAATTACAAATTTGTTATGATTTAAGTACCTTGCTGAATAATTTGAAGTTAATTTGCTTTGAGACTGTTGTTGCTTATGGCAGCAACAGTTCCATTCAAATTAGTTTCAATGTATTCAACAGCTTACTTGAATATCTTGAACCTTAGCCATGATCCGTATAAAAAAATAACTGCTTCCAGATCATGTCAAATTCCAGATCTATGGATATTTCGGAAACTGCTGATTCGATTTGACTGAAATGTTAATATGAGAATCAAATACTCTAGGATTCCATAAAATTTTTGGGGATATGAAGAAAAAAATCCGGAAAAATTTAGCTCACCTCAGAATAGCCTAGGGAGCTTAAATATTGCCATGGCAAACGTCCATTAGTCAAATTTTTCTTTAAGCAACCTCTGGACTGATTTAAAGTATATTTGGCAGGAAGCATCCTTACAGTATAGGGATCCTAGTTTGTTCAAAGGAAGCTGATCGGCCAATTTAACCAATGGCCATCTTGGATTTTGTCCGATTTTTTGAAATATCTTTAAAAATCGTCTCCTTGGCAGATTATAATCGGTTCAGAACTCACGAAACATCATGATATCAATGGCAAGAGCTGAACCAATTTTGTTCAAGGGAACTTGATTGGCCAAATGATTCAGTGGCCATCTTGGATGACCTAGTTTTCATGAAAACAACTTCTCCAGAATGGCTGAGTGGTTTGAGCCATAATTTGGGAGATATGAATAGAGACTTAATGGTCATTCAAGTTTTTTCACGGGAACTTGATACGAGCAAAAACCTGGCCATCATGGATTAATCAAAATCTCGCATTTTTGGCGCCATATTGGATTTTTTTATTTGATGAATTTTGAAGCTGAATTTGGTTTTGTGTGTGTCTTCGGTATAGTGATTTTAAATTTGCCACTTTCAAAACTGCCGGACAAACAATTTGGTGGCCATCTTGGATTAATTTGCCACCAAAAACTTGCATAGTAAAGTAATATGGGAAATTTAAAATGTCTTTCAGGAGAACCACTGGGTGGATTTCAACCAAATTTGGCATTGAGCATCGTTAGGGAATACGGATCCAAGTTTGTTCAAAGGAAGCAGATTGCACAATTTTTCTGGTGGCCATCTTGGATTTTGGCTGATTTTTTTATAAACGTCTTAAAATCTTCTATGAACTGTTTATGGGATTGATTCGTAACTAATTAAACATCATCTAGGGAAATAGCTCAACCAAGTTTGTTTGAAGAAACTTGATTAGCCAAATCAAGCACTGATGCTTCAGTGGTCATCTTGGATGACCTAATTTTCACAAAAAACAACTTCTCGAGAACTGCTGAATGTATAAGGCCAAAATTTGCGGGATATGATTAGGGACTATTGGGCTATTAAAATTTGTTCAATGAAAGTAAAAACACTTGGCCAATGTGCTTTTGTTACAATTCTGGCCAAATCGTTAGGGTTCTACGTATAGGTGATGGACTTTCTAGTTGAAATGCCTATGTTCCGGGTGAGCGATACATGCCCCGTGGGCCTTTTGTTTAGCATGGGCTAAGTGTATGTAATTGCGGATTCTACTTTCGATCTTTCCCATTATTTCACCATTGCATGATCCATTTCTCTGTTACATTTTCTTGGAATTATAATTGCTTGGTCCATTTGGAATCAGCCCTTAACCCTTTCACACTCATATCAACCAAAGATGGCTTCTGCAGAGGTCTTGAAAAATCTCCATTTGCAGACCAAGAGGGGACTATTTTTGAAAATTTACCATTGGAGTGACTGGGTCGATAACCGACCCAGTCATTCCAGTGATAAAATTTCAAAACAGTTCTCATGGTTTGCAAATGGACTTTTTCTTCAGAAAATTGTTAATTTCTTTATCAAATTCGCAGGTTAGAGGCTTAAGACACATGATTGCCTAATATGCCACGAGGAAACAACATACTGATACTAGGTCAAAGGTCAAGGTCATTTTGCCTATGTACCGTATATAGTTCACAATCAAGTTATTTAAAAAAAGAGTATTTCTGACATCATAAATAATATGTTGTGTCTTGTCTGTATGGGTGAAAAGGTTAGGAAATGTACACATGTGCCAACGACCTATCAATCTTCACCGGAAATTAACTCCAGTGTGAACTGCATTAATTGATGAAATGAGCATGTGAGACTGCCATGGTGCCGGAGCAGCAGCGATGCCATCAACCAGCGGTGCCATCAATGTTCAAGCTAATCATTCTCCCTGGAAAGCTAAGCAAGCACACACATGGTGGACAGAGCAGGAATCGTAAATATTTAGTTGCTGTGCGTTTGGGGACTTGATACTAAGTGTGAATGCTCACAGTTTCGGGCAACATTCAGTGAAGCAGCTTGTGATAAAGATCACGTGGCGTGCACACACGTGTAAATGATGTTAGTTAACCCTTTCATGCTGAAGCCGCGCCAAAACTGATCTCTGCAGTAGTCTTGAGGAATGTCAATTTGCGGGTCATGAGACCTTTTTGAAAATTTACCACTAGAATCACTGGCTCAAAAACTGAGCCAGTTTTTCGAGTGGTAATAATTAAAAAATAGTCTTCTTTTGGCCTGTAAATCGACATTCAATAAGCAAATATTTTGATTTTCCCCTGATCAAATTTATCCCGTAAAGAATTAATGATCGCAAACAAGTGGCAGTGGCGCAGTCTGCCCTGGACACATAATACGCAGTTACTCTTTGGAATTAAAATAATGAGTTAGCGATGAATAAGATATGATAATAGTTGTACGGAATCACGGGCGTTTTCAATGTCTGCGACATGTCGACTAATGAATGACTCACCGGTGCACGACGTAATGTAACAGGGCATTTCTGTAAAGAAAGAAAAAATATCGGCATAATTCTCATAGCATGTATTATGCGAAGATTGAATGCTCGAGCGCACACGTCTCTGCGAGGACGATCAGAGCTGCTCTCCCTGGCATTGATTCATATGGTCAATAATTCTGCATGTCTATTTGATGTCCTTGTCATCCCGCGGATCTCGTACCGCGGATCTCGCTGCGGAAAGAAGCCCCAATATTGAAAGAGAGTATCGGTGTAATTCTTGTCCGATTAATTGCCTTGCATTAAGGTAATGACCGCATGCCAACCTGGCGAGTGACATGCATTTGTGATAAATAATCTTTGTCTAATGTTTTCAATGCGGGTATAGATTTTCATCCTGCTTATTTGCAATATATTAATTTCATATCCTGAAGTATGGTGGAAAAGTCTGCCTTGCATTGTAATTAACCCTTTGATGCTCAAACCGGCTAAAGCATCTTCTGGAGTGGTCCTGCTGCAGATGAGCCAGTCATTCCAGTGTTACGTTTACAAAAATTATTTTTGCTTCACGTGCAAATCTTTGGCATTGACTGGCTCTCTGCAGCAAGCCACCAAACAATAATTTCAATGAGCAAAATCTCTTAACATGCTGAATATTTTGATAACAATTTGATTGAAAGTTGTTGGTGGCTTAGCCATCAACAACTTTCAGTCAAATTGTTTTCAAAATATTTAGCCTTTCCTGGGTGGTTAAATGGTTAAGTGGAGCAAAGTATATGTGCTCTCCAGGTCTATAGGCATAGGGTGGGCATAGCGAAGGACTTGAAAAGTGTTTACACATGTGTTGGTGTGTATTTAGTGTTGGAGGGAAAGGTGTGTGCGTTAGTGCGTGCGCACATGTGTGTGTGCATGTGCTTATGTGTGCACACAGCTTACGTGTGTGTGTGTGTGTGTGTGTGTGTGTGTGTGTGTGTGTGTGTGTGTGTGTGTGTGTGTGTGTGTGTGTGTGTGTGTGTGTGTGTGTGTGTGTGTGTGTGTGTGTGTGTGTGTGTGTGTGTGTGTGTGTGTCTGTGTGTGTCTGTGTGTGTCTGCGTGCGTGCGTGCGTGCGTGCGTGCGTGTGTGTGTGTATGTGCTGTTGTGTTAACCTTTATTTGGCTAAATACCAAAACTCACATTTGATTAAAATAATTTAATAAAAATTTTTTTTTTAGCATGCTTCTGCTGAAATAGCTGTTGCTGTATCTTAGTGTAACAGCTTATAGCACCACCATTCTCAAAACTAACAGAAACTAATATTTGGTATTAAAAGAGTTAATTGGACTGGAAATATTTCTAGTGAAATTAGTTTCAAAATATTCAACAGCTTTTCTGTATCGTTGTCTTGGTGTATTGAGAGGCTGGATTTTGATTTGGTTAAAGAGTTGATGATAAGCAGAACAAAACCACCATTTGCAGTCACTCCAGTGGTAAAATTAAAAGAAATCACCACCTAACGTGTAAATGAACATTCATTAAGTCATAATTTAAAATCTCTTGACCAATCTTGACCATTGACGAAATAATTCTTTCAAGTCTTTACAGACCGGATTCATGACCAATTCTTTACAATGCAAATAAAATTCTGTTGAATTATTTTCAAATTAATTTGACTGGAAGCCATTCTTGCCTAATTTAAGGCAGCAACATTAAATTTACCACTGGAATGACTGGCTCAATTATCGAGCCAGTCATTCCAGTGGTAAAATTTCAAAAATAGTCTTCACTTGGTCTGCTAAAGGATGTATTTCAAGGCCACTGCAGAAGTTGACCTTAAGTGTTAACCCTTTAACACTCATATCTGCCAAAAACGGCTTCGGCAGTGGTCTTGAAAAATGTCCATTTGCAGACCAAGAGAAGACAATTTTTGAAAATTTATCAGTGGAATGACTGGCTGGATAACCGAGCCAGTCATTCCAGTGTTAACATTTCAAAAATAGTCTTCTCTTGGTCTGCAAATGGGCATTTTCTATGAGAAAATTTAAATTTTTTGAACAAATTTGAGGTTTAAAGGGTTAAAGTGACAGTATTGTTATTTCAGAGTTGAAAGGGTTATTGCGTGGTGAGCGTGTGTTCTGCGATATTGTACCAGGATGAGGCATATTTGTAGAAATGCGGGTTTACGAGTATCCATTCTAGTGTTATTGAAGTAAGGTAGGAGAACCACTGGAGATAATGGACACCCATTTTATAACTAGCGGCGTGGAATAATGACAAATAACGCAGCGTAATTAATTTTGCATTTCTCGCTCCATATTCTCGTGGATGTCTCTCACTGTGACAGTCAATCATATAATATTGAAGTATTCTTCGTAACAAAGGTGACTTTAGATGTCTCGAATAATCCCTAAGGCGAGAATTGCTTGAAAAAAATGCATGTATTTTTTTTTACTCAATTATTAAACCTGCAGAAGCCAGACATCGATAATGAAGCTCGCTAGTTTAATCTCGCGAAATGACATCCAGAGTAGGCCCCTATTGTTCAGTCATCAAAGCCTGTGCAAGGGCTGTCATTGACATCCGGAGTAATCCTACATCCAGAAACCTTTGCTTGGTGAAATTTCCTTATTGACATGCTTGCATGCTTTCTGATTTGCCAGATAGCCACAGAGATAAGAGTCCTTTAGCCTGGAGATTTAATACCGAGCAGAGTCTCCTATTCTAGTATCTGCCATGGTAATTTGCATCTGGAAAAGTTTGTTTGATTTTTTTTCATTCCCTATTATAATCGGGCAGGAAATATTCCAGGCATAATGTTCGCAAGCAGAAACTCCCGGATATGGCTGTTAGCTGTAACAAGAAAGATTGAGTACAAATTAAAGCACCATACACTGACCGAGGAATTATCATCCTCTAACAATGAGTGTGTAAATTACCGTAACCATTTAACTATTAAAAACCTGAAATCAGAAATTCTGTACGATGTTAGGAATATTCTGTTGAGTATTTTAAAATTAATTTGACTGGGAGCTACTGCTGCCTTTGGCAGCAGCAGCTCCCAGTCAAATTAGTTTCAAAATAGTCAACTACTTTCCTGTTTAGCAATATTGAAACCGAGACACAGGAACTTCGAGTGTTAAATGGATAAATCCTCGCCATCGCCATTAACGCGCAAATTTTATTTCTTTGGAAATTAAATCAATTTTGCGTGAGCAGCAGCTGTTGCCAGAAGCTGACGTGTTCCCGCAGAAACATTGTGTAATTGCACTCTGTTGATAATGTTTTAGCACTACCATTATCATTTTAATACGGCTTGTTAATTTAAATAAAAATTCAGGCGCGTTCATACTTTGACAGGCAATTTAAAAAAAATATATTATAAATAATCGAATCCACTTTTTTTCTCTCGCTGCTAATCCATTTTTAGCACTGTGGATAAAATTTGGAATGATTGTTATAATTGTTTTTATTTGCTAATTTGATTTCAATTCTTCATATCGTCTAACCACCTGTATGTTTCCCTCCTCCACCCATGCCACTTCCGCCATGCTATGTCAATTGCTATTACTCATTTGCATTTGCCGTGATTGCTATACTATAGATGTAGTGCAAATTGCATTGCGCTTAGCTGTTAGACTGAAAATAGAATCTCTTATCCCTGGTGATGAGAGCTTCCAGACATGGTTACCTGGGTTTTGCATCTGGTCACCTGCCTGGCTATCATTGGAAAATCAAGCACTCACATTCCCAACTTATTGACTCTCTCTACCCAGAAGTATAAATATAGGTGCCAATAGTTGTGATATTTACCTTGATGGAATTACATGCTAAGCCAGAGGGAGTAGAAATAGTCTGAGCCACTTAATGTCACATAAATCGTGGATAAGAATCATGCAGAATTTGTCATTTCTCTTCTGTAATGCTTGAATGGTTAATGGTCAAAACAGGTCAGGAAAATTTAAAGGGTTAAGGGTCAAAGCTGCTCAAGAAACTTGGCAGGGCAAGAGTAGAAAATGGACCGCTGGAATGACTCAGTTTAATGCTCGAACCTGTAGTCATTCTATTTCTAAAATATTTTTTCATGGAATGCGCAGGGATATTTTTCAAACCACTTGCAGAAGCCATTTGTTCGGCTTGAGCAGTGTCCCTTTTCTGGTCAGATTTGTTCATAAAAAATTCAACTTTCTCATAAAAAATGTTTATTCGCAAGGCCAAAGCAACATTCAAGGGACACTACTGAACATGGTCAAATTCATCTCACGTCAGATCTCCAAGTGTAATGTTAAAACACAAGAAGAAGAACAAGAAAAACATTAATGCGAGATACTGTTTGATTTTCCATAAAGATACATGTACCGGTATATGAACATTATTTTTGAGTCTGCATTGCATAAAAAACTGCTAATCAGTTCAAATGGTCATAATTATTCTTGTTCAAATATATGTTTTGATACAATAAGCTTGGTCTTATTATGAGTGATGCCGATTTATTCATCAATCATATGACGTCATAATCAACTAAGTGACGTGTAGAATGACAGCATAATCAATGATGTCATGAATGATCTAGATAAGTAGGTCACGAACCCATATTTGAAGACAGACTATGCGTTGTTGTATGAATTGTATGTCTTTACAATTTAATAAATAGTCTGTTGAATATTTTGAAACTAATTTTACTGGGTGCTGTTGCTGCCATAGGCAGCAACAGAACACAGTCAAATTAGTTACAAGATATTCAACAGCTTACCTGTATAGTTTTTTCAGGAAATTGATAGTTAGGGCATTCGGGGATCGATCAATCCCAACATGGCGAAGTGTGGGTGGAGCTCTAGAGATGGGCGGGGCATAGCTAAAAATGGAATGGTTCTGTCAACTTATATGTCATGTACTTTAACAGAAGAAGAAGAAGACGAAGAAGAAGAAGAAGAAGAAGAAGAAAAAGAAGAAGAAGAAACTGTTTAATGTCATATGATTCATTATTTTCCAATGCTTGATAAGTTTGATCTGTGGATTCTAGACTTGAGTTTTCCCATGCCACTTTCCTCATCTGCACTCAGACCATGGAACTTTGCGGAGCACGGGTCAAGAAAAAAGCCTCTTTCGCCAGCAAATAGACATTCCGCAAGATCTGCAAATGCTACATCAGTCTTAAAGAGTTAATGCGTTATATATAATTTCATACCATTATAGAAACAGTCTGCAGCCAAAAAGTCCAGATTTTTACAAAAATTTGTGGAAAGGAAGGCAGAAATGATAGCAACATGTTTCAGCAACGCTATGCTAAAAGTCAGCACCAATTATCATGGTAAATGAATCTGGTACAACTGGTGATTTAACATGACACGGGTTAGAGGGTCAGGTGCTTTGATAGTGTAGCAGTTTGAACTAATGGGCTCAATTTACCTGTGAATTTAACGAGCGATTGATCACATACATTGCTTATTATCGATGAGTGCACCACCAAGCGGAAGATTAATCATATAAATGGTTCTCAAATTAAATCATAAAATATTAGTGTCACACAATCATAAGTAAGCTGTTGATTATTTTAAAATTTAGTTGCTTAGGCAGTAACAGCTTCCAGTCAAATTAATTTCAGGATATCCAGCTGAATATATCTTGTATCATTGCTAAATAATTTGTTGAGTCTGGTCTGTTGGGATGAAAGGGTTAATCAATCATACACTGATTCTATGATACTAATATCACAATGCAAATCTAATGAGAAAGATAATTAAAAAAATACTGCATTCATTTATAAAAGGTTCCATTCAATATGTCTGAGAGTGAGAGATATTTGTGTCTAGGCCGTAATTCTCAAAGGATAATCCCCACAATCCTGGCACATTTTCCAATGTTTATGTGAGGCTACTCTGCAGGGGATGCATGTGCTTGCATGTGTGTGCATGCACTCACATCTTAACGCCTGATGAGTGTGTGAAATCTGACCCACATGTCCTCTGAATAATCTGCTAGGATTCATGTGTCAGGACACTCTGCTGGGATAGTAATTGATTGTGCCCCAGGGATACCCCTAAGCTTAGTGAAAATCAGTGTTGCCAGATTATAAAGTCAATTCAGCTGGAAGGGTGGTAGTTAAGAAGAGCGCATGTTTCTCTGCCATTAGTTAGCTCATCTATCAACATGCTGGCAGTGTAGCTCATTGTAGCTAATTCTGCTCACAGTATGGTCATCAGTAATATCATCATCATCAATGCCACCACCAGTGCGACCCTCTTTGCTACAGTCGTCGTCATCATCATCATCGTCAACTGCATCATCATCGTCGCCGCCATCGTCGTCATCGTCGTTGTTGTCATCATCATCATCATCATCATCATCAACTCATCATCATCATCGTCATCATCGTCATCATCATCATCATCATCATCATCATCATCATCATCATCAACTGTATCATCATCATCATCATCATCATCAGCAGCAGCAGCAGCAGCAGCAGCAGCAGCAGCAGCAGCAGCAGCGTTGTCATCAAAATCCTTCTTTGTAGCACTGTAACAGTGTCTGTCTTGTTCATGGTGATGTGGATGACAATGTTGATAGCAATGACAATGATGATTTACTGCCGTATCACACTGATATCTGATGATCATCTTCAATCGTCTGTGTCAGGATGGTGTTTATTATTAGCAGCATCATTTTCAGTGGTATTAGCTCACCGAGCCTGAATGGACAAGCCAGTTTATGGTCGATACATTGACTGTCCATCGTTTGTCTGACTGTCTGTCTCTCCGTCTATCTGCTCATCCATCCGTCTGTACGTCATCCATCTGCATCAGAACCTGATTGGTAGATTTGCCTGTTGGCCATCTTGGATAAATCAGATTTCACAAAAAAAACCCATCTGCTGAACCATTAAAGTGTATGGCTGAAACTGCAAAAATATTATTAGAGACTGTAAGGATGATTCACGTCTGCTCAAGGGAAGTTGATGTGTGATTCATGTCTGCTCAAGAGAAGTTGATGTGTGATTCACGTCTGCTCAAGGGAAGTTGATGTGTGATTCATGTCTGCTCAAGAGAAGTTGATGTGTGATTCACGTCTGTTCAAGGGAAGTTGATGTGTGATTCATGTCTGCTCAAGAGAAGTTGATGTGTGATTCACGTCTGTTCAAGGGAAGTTGATGTGTGATTCATGTCTGTTCAAGAGAAGTTGATGTGTGATTCACGTCTGTTTAAGAGAAGTTGATGTGTGATTCACGTCTGCTCAAAAGAAGTTGATGTATGATTCACGTCTTCTCAAGAGAAGTTGATGTGTGATTCATGTCTGCTCAAGAGAAGTTGATGTGCGATTCACGTCTGTTCAAGGGAAGATGATGTGTGATTTATGTCTGTTCAAGGAAAGTTGATGTGTCATTCACGTCTGCTCAAAAGAAGTTGATGTATGATTCACGTCTGCTCAAGAGAAGTTGATGTGTGATTCACGTCTGTTCAAGGGAAGATGATGTGTGATTTATGTCTGTTCAAGGAAAGTTGATGTGTGATTCACGTCTGCTCACGAGAATTTGATGTGGGATTCATGTCTGTATTCATGTCTGTTTAAGTGAAGTTGATGTGTGATTGAAGTCTGTTCAAGGGAAGTTGATGTGTGATTGAAGTCTGTTCAAGGGAAGTTGATGTGTCATTCAAGTCTGTTCAAGGGAAGTTGATGTGTGATTCATGTCTGTTCAAGGGAATTTGATGTGTGATTCAAGTCTGTTCAAGAGAAGTTGATGTGTGATTCACGTCTGTTCAAGGGAAGTTGATGTGTGATTCATGTCTGTTCAAGGGAAGTTGATGGGTGATTCAAGTCAGGTAAAGGGCAGTTGATGTGTGATTCAAGTCTGTTCAAGGGAAGATGATGTGTGATTTATGTCTGTTCAAGGAAAGTTGATGTGTGATTCACGTCTGCTCACGAGAATTTGATGTGGGATTCATGTCTGTATTCATGTCTGTTTAAGTGAAGTTGATGTGTGATTGAAGTCTGTTCAAGGGAAGTTGATGTGTGATTGAAGTCTGTTCAAGGGAAGTTGATGTGTCATTCAAGTCTGTTCAAGGGAAGTTGATGTGTGATTCATGTCTGTTCAAGGGAATTTGATGTGTGATTCAAGTCTGTTCAAGAGAAGTTGATGTGTGATTCACGTCTGTTCAAGGGAAGTTGATGTGTGATTCATGTCTGTTCAAGGGAAGTTGATGGGTGATTCAAGTCAGGTAAAGGGCAGTTGATGTGTGATTCAAGTCTGTTCAAGGGCAGTTGATGTGTGATTCACATCTGTTCAAGAGAAGTTGATTTGTGATTCATGTCTGTTCAAGGGAAGTTGATGTGTGATTTACGTCTGTTCAAGGGAAGTTGATGTGTGATTGAAGTCTGTTCAAGGGAAGTTGATGTGTGATTCAAGTGTGTTCAAGGGAAGTTGATGTGTGATTCACATCTGTTCAAGGGCAGTTGATTTTATTCATGTCTGTTCAAGGGAAGTTGATGTGTGATTCAAGTCTGCTCAAGGGAAGTTGATGTGTGATTCAAGCCTGTTCAAGGGAAGTTGATGTGTGAGTCAAGTCTGTTCAAGGGAAGTTGATGTGTGATTCAAGTCTGTTCAAAGGAAGTTGATGTATGATTCAAGTCTGTTCAAGGGAAGTTAATGTGGGTTTCACATCTGTTCAAGGGAAGTTGATTGCGTCGCTGTCAGTGACCAATTAAATTTGAGCATTTGGTTGGCCATTCTGAACGTTTTTTTTCTTTAATTAATTTTTTATGATGAAATCTGCTATACATACATTAATATTTAAGTTCTTAAATGGGAAATTGCCACTTTTCAATATGGCAGAGATCTTGGATTGTTATTCCATGCCACCAGAATCACGACGTCGCTCTGATAACAGCAGCTTTCAACAGCATCATTTTCAAAATTAACCAATTCTTTCTTCATCACACATAGTGTAATAATATAGGTTTGTAGGTAATTTACGTACAACATAGCTATGTCTTGTTGTGATTCAGGCGTAGACATGTTTAACCCCTTTCACTGATGAATTCAATATGTCTCATCTTCAAGACATCCATACAGGAAAACTGTTGCATATTTTGAAATTAATTTGACTGGAACCCATTGCTGACTTAGGCAGCAATGACTTCCAGTCAAACTAATTTCAAAATATTCAACAGAAACAGTATTGTATTGTAAAGAATATACTTTTTCCGTGATCTGTCGGTGAAAGGGTTAGCCATACTGACCATGCAGTCAGAGGCACTCTATGTACAAGAAGTTGATTTTTAAAAATTATTTACTTATGTTACTGCGATTAACCCTTTAACACTCAAATTTGTTCAAGAAAATTTAAATTGTCCATTTGCAGACCAAGAAAATACTCTTTTTGAAAATTTACCACTGGAATGACTGGCTTGGTTATCGAGCCAGTCATTCCAGTGGTAAATTAAAAAAATAGTAATCTCTTGGTCTGCAAATGGACATTTCTCAGACCACTGCAGAAGCCATTTCTGACTGAGATGAGTGTTAAATGACTAAAGGCAAATTAGTTTGAATATAATGATATCATTTGTGTTATAGCTGCTCATTTAAATTGACATCCCCTGATTTCAGAGTTGAAAAAGTTCAGACACCAGTAATCATATAACTCCTACTGATAGCTGATTTTATTTCACCATTAGCTTGTAAATCATAAAGAAATATCTTTTCCCCCCCCCATTATTTATGGATGAAGAGAAGTACTATCCGCCGGGGAGTTCAAATGTCCATTTTATTGCCCCTGATTTAGACCAGGGCAAGCTGTTCTTTTAGACTGTCTGACCCTGAGATCAAGCTCACTGATTAGACTGGCAATAACTTGAAACTGCTCAGCTTTTGAAAAGGAACATACCCCCCACCCCATTTAACCCATTATCACCAACCACCCAGACATGCACACAACTACTAAAATTCATTGACTGGGCGCATACATTCATCTGTCCATCTTTGTAAATTTATAATTTATATGATTATATTGCTTAGTATTGTAGTATTTTGCAGATTATTTGGAAATTTGGTAGTAATTTAACACCATTATCTTTGATGGTCATAATTGGATAGCTGATAGCTATGGCATTTAGCACAATAATCTACTGCATCTCTTCGCCATGTAAAGGTTATGATTTGGCAAGAAAATGAAAATTTGGATTTATGAAAGTGTCCATTTGCAGGCCAAGAGAAGACTATATTTTCAAAATTATCTCGGAAAAGACTGGCTCGGTTAATGAACCAGTCCTTTGAGTGGCCAATTACCAAAAATAGTCTTCTCTTGGCCTGCAAATGGACATTCCTCAAGACCAGTGCAGAGGTAGCTGTTAGTTGGCTTGACCAGTAAATGGGTAATAATGACATGATTTGATTAAGAAAATAAAAATTTTCTCAGAGAGATTCTTTCCATTTGTAGACCAAGAGAAGGCTACATTTGAAAACTTATCAATGGAATGACTGGCTCTGTTATAAAGAAAGAATAGTCTTCTCTTGGCCTGCAAATGGTCATCATTGCTCAAGAGCACTATAGATGCTAGTTTTAGCCATATTCACCGGTAAATGGTCTCTGTGTCCCAGAAATGACCTTTATCACCTTGTGTCAAAGTTACTTGTTTCTGTGCCAAAGGTCAGGTAAGTGATGAACTTTTTATGATGGAATGTCAGTATTCTCATAAATATTCTGTAATATATAGCAGGTCTTTAAGCGGATGCATGGATTTCAGGACTGAGAGTGTTAAGGGATGGAGAGGGTTAGTGGATTTCTCTAATTTACACTACAGCTTACATGATGAAAATTGGATTAGCCTGACCCGTGGTCTTGTTAGAATGACCATTACAAGATGATAGTGTGTAGATGACTTGTAACTGCCAAGAATCAGATTATTATTATTCTTCATCAATATGAAAATATATTCTCACCTCACTAGACAGTGGTTTTATCCAAAACATCCCTAACCACCCACCCACCCACCTACCCACCCACTCAAAACCATTCCCAGCACCACTATAAGCATCAGCTCACTGATCAGCACCCCTCCATATCAGATCTCCCTGCTGTCAGAGTGTGTGTTTATTTTCGCACCAATAATCTGTTTATTCACCCAGGCCAAATGCAAGATCAGTTACAGTTTAAGCACTGGTCAGTTATAACATGCAGGTGGTTGACCCCTGTGTGGGCCTTTTACTTACCTTATACTGACTCCTTCAACACTGAAATTCCATTAATATAGCAGTTTCAAGGGAGTCATTCTGGAAAGTTGTTTGGGGTATTGAGAATAAATTGTTTGAGAGCCGTTGTTGCCTAAGGCACAATATTTTCAAGATTTTCTAAAGAATGTGTTCTCTCTCTGACAAGATTTTTTGATTGTGGTTGGGTGGGGATTGTATGTGGCAGTAGAATTAACCCTTTGATGGTCAAGATCGGTCAAGAAAATTTATATTTCTTCTCATTAAATGCAACCATTTGCTGGCCAAGAGAAGACTATTTTTGAGAATTTGCCACTGGAATGAATGGTTCGATAATCCAGCCAGTCATTCTAGCATTAAAATTTCACAAATATTCTTCTCATAAGGCCTGTAAATGAACATTCCGTAAAACCACTGCAAAGACAGATTTTGGCCTTCTTGACCAAGATGCCTTTGGGGATGTCTCTCAGTCTGTGCTTGTGATACTGGCCTCCGCAGTCGTGATGGTGGTGTGTTGGGGCGGGGTTGTCGGTGAAGAGTTGATTCATGGTGTTTATGCACAAGGCACAGCGTCACATTGGGTGTGTGACATAGATTGTGTCAGTGGCGGCGGTGGTGGTGGCGGTGGTGGTGGTTGTGGTGCTGGTGGGGTGTGAGTGTATGCACTCATGAGTGTATATGTTTGATCATGTCAGAATTATTTTTTATAGGCATCAGTATCTGTCTCAAGATTATAGTTCACTTCTCTGTGGTATAAGCTCTTCATTTCCCTCATTCCCATGACATCTGATAGTGCTTGTTCTCCGCCTCCTCCTCCACTACCCCTCCACCCCAGCACTACCACCCCCCCCCCTCCACTGTACCTGTAGAGCAATCTGTTAACCCTGTAATGGTCATGTCAGACAAAACAGGGCTCTTCTGAAATGGTCTTGTTGAATGTCCATTTACAGGCCAAGAGAAAACAATTTTTGAAAATTTACCACTGGAATGACTTGCTCGATAACGAGCCAGTCATCCCAGTGGTAAGTTTTCAAAGATTGTATTCTCTTGGCCTGTAAATTGACATTCAATAGGCAGATATTTAAATCTTCTTGACCAAATTTTACCATTAAAGGGTTAATGTGTCAATGCTGATGACTATTCTAATGGGAAATGCCAAGAATTCTGGATGTGATAAAATTATTTCTAATTTTCTAAATTTGTAGCCAAACAAATTCCTGAAAATTAGTTATATTTTTATCCTAGCAGTAATATGAAAGGTTTTGGGTAGTTATCTTAGAAGCTGTGATATGACAGAGTATAAAATGACTGGTTTACAATCATAAAATAAACAGATTAGTTCAGGAATGGATGGGCAGCCTGGTGTGTGTGTGTGCTTGAGTAGTTTATCTAACTGTAGCCTCCAGAGATGTGGAGGTTGTTCTGCTATATATTAAGGGAACATAGACACAGAAATAAGATTTTCAACAGTACTATGGATGTATGCAAGGTCCATTGCATTGAGATAGTAGCATGCAGATCTAACATGTACACATGCAGGCACGCATACATGGACAAGCACATGTGCATGAAGGCATGTGCTCGAGCTTGTATGCGCGCACATGCACGCACAGTGCACACACACATGCACACATGTTTTAATAAATAACTTATTACAATTAAACCTGCCAAATATGTTGAGTAGATTTCTGCAACATGAAACCTTGTTTTCCATTTGTGGATTTATGATGGCACCGTGCGTGCGTGCGTGCGTGCGTGCGTGCGTGCGTGCGTGCGTGCGTGCGTGCGCGCGTACCTGCATGCACGCGCATGCAAGTGTATGCATGCGTGTGCACACACATGTCAGTGTGCGTGTGTGCGTGCATGTTTAAAGCAAAGATACTGCATATCTCATTGATGGCATACCATTGGTCACCGTGATCACCTCACCCCATGATCACTCCGCCCCCAATCGCCCCTGTGTCCGCCACACACCAGATAATGAAATATATATTTTGTCTGACATGGGAATAATTGGTACAATTTCTCATGGATACTCTGGTCATTTTGACCATCTATTTATATGCTGACAGAATGATAAATTAGTCATAGCCCTCTCTATATATAGATAACATGCCTTTTGATGCCAAATTTAATGGTTCTTCTTTAATCCAAACCCATCATCCATCCATCCATCCATCCATCCACTCATCCATCCATCCCACCCTCCTTCAGTCAATCAGTCAATCAATCAATCAATCAATCAATCAATCGAATACCTCAATCCCGCCTTCCTCTCAGCCCATCCTATTTCATCTAATCCCATTCCTCCTTCAATACCATCCATTCAGTCCAATCCAATCCAATCCAATATCCTATGTCTCATTCATTCATTCATCCATCCATCCATCCTCTGTTATATGCAATATTAACATGGTTTGGAGATGTATACAATGTTGTGATACTGTAATGATAAAGTACTTTCTTAAATAAAATTCTGCATAAAATCTCTAAATCTATGTGTGGAGCTATACATACATCATGATTAAGGGGAGGTAACTATATGAAGCTGAAAGAAATCTGGTACCCTAAAATGATTTATCCCCCTTGAATTACATTACATCTTCACACAATAGTTAGCGTTGACTAAGACAAAATCACGCACGCACGCATTCATGGACGTATCTCACACTCACACATGAGCGCATGCACACTTATTCTGTAGACTTCATTAGAGTTTGATATTCTTTCTGTTGAATATTTTGAAATTAATTTTACAAGACGTTGTTCCTGCCTAAGGCAGCACTAATTTAAGTCAAGCTATTTTTCAAACGTTGATTTAAACTAACATGGTTTCTCTTGCTTGTTTTGTTCAGATTTTGGTCTGAGTAACACCTTCAGTCGTGATGCGTTGATGAGGACACACTGCGGTTCACCTGAGTATGCGGCACCAGAACTGTTTACTGTGGATGAGAAATACGGTCCTGAGATAGATGTCTGGAGCCTGTTAGTATTATCATTTTGCGTTAACAGATTCACGTAGTCCTGTTTTTACAGGGTCTAAATATATGTTACTAGCAGAATATTTTACAAATTACAAATCGACAACAATTTATAACTAGCCTGATATTGAATATATAGGTTCTGTAGTAAATACAGTCTCTGGGCATATAAAATGAATGTTGTTAGCCTGGTCCTCACAGAGCCGATATATAGATTCTGTAGCAAATATTTTCTCTGATATTAGAAATAATTGATTTTCAGAAACAGTCTTTTATTGCCGGCAAATGACCATTCCTCAGGACCACTGCAGAGGAGGGTTTGTGCCAGTTTGTGTGGTAATGAGTTAAACAGCACAGGTCTCGCTCCGTATGAATAGGCTAAGCTATTAACTCCTTTAACTCTTACCACTCTGGTGTCAAAATTTTAAATTTTCAAATTAAATTAAAAGATGAACTGGTGTTCATTTTTCAACAAATTTGGTGGGAGATGGCGCTGTCGTAGACAGCAACATCTTCCAGCAAAATTGTTGAAAAATGTACACCAGTTTCTTTGATATTGACGCAGTAAAATATAGAATATTGACATCAGAGTACTAATGGGTAAGCCTTTAACCCTTGAATTTGTTCAAGAAAATTAAAATTCTCTCGAAGAAAATGTCCATTTGCAGACCAAGAGAAGACTAGTTTTAACAATTTACCACTGGAATGACTTGCTCGGTCATCGAGCCAGTCATTCCTATGATAGATGTTAAAAAATAGTCTTCTCTTGGTCTGCAATTGGACATTTCGCAAGACCACTGCAGAAGCCGTTTTGGCTGATATGAGTGTTTGAGGGTTAATGGTAATATTGGCCATAATCAGCCCTGCAGTGGTCTTGAGAAGTACCAAATGAAAATGATATTTTGAAGATTTTATACTATAATGGCTGGTGTATTGCTCAAGCCATGCAGCTATTCCACTGGTAAAAAAAAAATGTCCTCTTAGTGTGTGAATGGAATTTGAATTGACAAAGCGGAAACTAAGATTTCCTTGACTGTTGATGTCTTAATGGTCAAAATTAGAGAATCTAGTAGTTATTTATTTATAGGGAATAGAAATTTTGCAAACTAAGGGAAGAATATTTCTGTAAACTTCAGTTATTTCAGAGGTATGATTTAGAATTTCTTAATTATCCTTTTAGTTTCCAGATGTTCATGTCACATGATCACTGCAGAGGTCAATTTTGATTGACCTGACTATTAATGTGTTATGACAGCAACAGCTGACCTCTTTAACCATCAAATTTATTCAAGAAAATTTCAATTTTCCAAAACAAAATGTTCATTTGCAGATCAAGAGAAGACTAATTTTGAAAATTTACGACTGAAATGACTGGCTCGTTTAATGAGCCAGTCATTTCAGTGGTAAATTTTCAAAAATTGTATTCTCTTGGTCTGCAAATAGACATTTCTCAAGATGATTGCAAAAGCCGTCTTTCACTAACTTGTATATATGTATGATTACTGTATTTTGCAGCTGTAGTAGTAGAAACATCCTACAGCTGCAATCAGTCCTCCTTCGCTTTTGCCCGCTGTGTCTTGTCGTCAGCCAAAATCCTTAGCTTCCTCAGGTCCATTCTTGATTTGAGTGTACCGAGTCCTGCTTTCTTGAGGTCACCTCATAGCACACTTAGTAGATGTATGCAATGATGTCCTCTGCTGGCTTTATAATCACACCAAGACTGTTTTACGCGCATTTTGACTAGAAAAGTGTGGAATAAACTTTACTATATCTTGAACATACGTGGTCTACTATTAGTATTAATCTAATAGGTGGTCGAGATTTACAAATCTGAGGCCTGTATTGACTTCTAGAGGGGCCGGAAATGTATCAGGGCAGAGATCGGTGTGGACGATTGTTATTATTATACACGCTATTCTTACAAATTTGCTCCTAAACAGATTTTCCTATACAATCTGCTGAGTTGGGGGGGGGGGGGGGCCTTCTAATACAGGGTTTTGCCATTTTGAAACTGCTAAGAAATCATTGGAGCTCATATGTCAAAGTTAGGGTGTGGGCTTCTATTAGAGCATAGGCTACAATTAAGCGAAATACGGTACAAGTGAGAAACTGGAATTCCTGTTATATTATACAGGTGAGAAAGTATCACTTTGATATTTTTAATCAACAGCGGTGTGATAATGTATGCAATGTTAGTCGGTAAGCTCCCTTTCACCACCCCGTACACGGATCAGTATCGACGGTCGAAGCTACAACAACAGATTGAGAAGGGCTTGGTGGAGCAGCATGAAACTGAACTGTACCACCTTTCAGCAGGTTAGTAATAATAATAATAATAATAATAATAATAATAATAATTAGATTGGATGGTCGATTCTGTGCCATCACAAATCACCACATTCAGCAGATTGACTTTTTAAGACCCCGCCCAATGCTGAAGCCAACTGTACATGCCCTCTTGTACTCCACAATAATATGGTCAATTCAACAAACCAAATTTGGTTGAATTCCGTCCAACGGTTTTGGAGGAGTTGAATTACAATCAATTTCCTCATGTTCACCACTTTGACATTCTGACCTCTCCCCTTACCCCTGGAGGTGGAGCTAAATATAAATACACTCTTGCACTCCACACTCATATGGGTAACATATGTCAAAGGTGACACTCTATTGAACCGAAATAGTTTAATGGTCACATTCCATTCAACAGTTTTGGAGGAGTTGCATTGTAATAAATTTCCACACACTCATTGCTTTGACATTGTTTCCCCTTGGCCCCCACGTGTTGAGATCCCTCCAAATGGCAGAGCCAAATGTAAATGGCCTCTTACACTCCGCCATCATATGAGTAGCTCGCACATAAATCTGGTTGAATTCTGTCAAACGGTTTCGGAGGAATTTCATGACAAATTTCTACACGTTCATCGCCTCAACATTTTGACCCCTCCCCTGTCCGCTGGTGTTGGAGCCAAATGTAAATATCCTCATGCACTCAACAATCATATGGTTAACTTACATACCAAATTTGGTTGAATTCCATTCACCCGTTTTAGAAGTTTTTTTACAATCAGTATCTCCACCTTCACCAATTTGACATTTAGACCCTTCCAACATCACACCTTGGGGATACACCCAAATCTAAATTCCCTCTCACGCCGCAATCATATTGGGAACTCACATACCAAATTCTGTGGAAATCCATCCAATGGTTTCGGAGGAATTGTGTTTCAACTAATTTCTGCATGTTCATTGCTTTGATTTTTTAACTGCCTACTGTGGTCATAGCAAAATGTAAATGCCATTCATCCATCCATCCATTCATCCATCCATTCGCTGTTATAATTTTGCAATATTAACATGTTTTAAAAATGTATACAATGTTGTGATACTGTAAAGATATAGTATTTTAGATTAAATTCTGCATAAAATCTCTAAATGTATGTATGGAGATAATCATGATTAAGGGGAGGTAACTATGGATGTGAAGTTAAAAGAAATCTGATAACTTAACATGAGTTACCTCCCTTGTATTACATACATGCCACAAAATATTCTGTAGGCATAGCTCGACATGGATTCATATATTCCGTTGTCCTTGTGCTGTTTTTCAGAATGCCAAGAGTTGATTCACAAGAAGATGGAAGTTCAGCCAGAATTGCGGATCTCGTTGATGGACATTGAGATTCACACCTGGCTTACACTGGATGCCACCTTGCCCTTCTTCCCATTTGAAACATTACCGCGAGATAAAAACTGGAAAACACAGGTATTTATTCCCAATTAGAGCGTGACCTATAGCTGTCCTTTAGTCTGTGACCATTAAATTATGTTTGTCTAATAGAGTGTGACCTTTAACCCATTGCTCTCTATTAGTGTGTGACCTTTGACATATTGCTGTCCATTAGAGCATGACCTTTGTCCTATTGATGTCCATTAGAGTGTGATCATTAAACTATTTCTGTCCAATAGAGCATCATCTTTGACATGTTGCTGTCCATTAGAGCGTGACATTTGCCCTATTGCTGTCAACTAAAGTGTGACCTTTGACCGATTGCTGTCAATTAAAGTGTGACCTTTGACTGATTGCTGTCAATTAAAGTGTGACCTTTGACTGATTGCTGTCAATTAGAGTGTGATGTCTGTGTTTCTGTCAGTTAGAGTGTAACCTTTAATCTATTACTATCCATTGGAGTATGACCTTTGACCTATTGCTGTCAGAGCGTGATCGTTGACCTATTACTGTCCATTAGAGTGAGACTGACCTATTACTGTCCATTAAAATCTAACATTTGAGCTATTTTAGTAGCCATTAGGTTTGTCACATTGTTTCTGGAATGACTTGTTGATGAAGGAGTATCTGTCGATGGGAAGCCTTGAGAAAATAATTAAATAGGTTTTCAGTCGAGTTATTTTTTTACTATTCAGTTTCCTTTAATAAATGATATGGGATTTTGAGTTGGAAGAGCTGCCAGTTTATGTTCAAGAGCTTGCATGGTCATTTTCAGTCAAGTTGTTTCCAAAATATTCGTACTTATTTTTGTTTATCTCTACACATGATATTTTCTGGTTCATAACAAAATACTCAGCTGCATTAAAATTGAATATTTGTACTTTTTTTAGCTTGCGCAAGGGAGATAACACTGCATAACTTGTGGGTAAATATGTTAACATGGCAGGATTTATCTCCCTTATTATGCTTATAAAACTTATTTGTGTGTTTTATATGTATTTGTTCAGGCAATGCAGGAGCTGTCAATCATGTTGAACATCAAGAGAAACAATCTAGAGCCTCAGTTATCTGAGCAGAAATGTGATGAGATGTCGGCCATGTATAATATGCTTCTTGATAAGAAGCGGTTTAATGCAGGTGTGAGACGAGTTGTTGATGAAGATACTGAGTTGTTCATAAATTAACATGTTTCTAAAACAAAAAAGAAACATGTTAGTTAGTATAATTTTGAAAATGATGTAAGAAATGTTCTGTTGAATATTTTGGACTTAATTTGATTGGAAGCCATTGCTGACTTAGGCAAGGCAGCAATGGCTTCCAATGACATTAAGTCCAAAATATTCAAGAGTACGGTATGTTTTATTTGATTTTTGGAAACTTTTAAAGTTAATTCTGAGCTCTATTGTACTGTACCCTCTCCCAGAAATATTGTCCATTTCTGTAGGTTAACCTTTTATTAGCAAAGCTGACCAATATGTGAATTCTGGTTTTGAAAAATGTCCATTTACAGGCCAAGAGAAGTTTATCACTGGAATGACTAGCTCACGTATCACGTCATTCCAGCAGGAAATTAAAGAAGATGGTATTATTTTCGCCTACAAGTTGACGTACCTCAAGGCACTGCGGATGATGGTTTCAGCCGCTTTGATATGAAAATGTTAATGGACAGGAATTGTCTAGAAAATTGAAATTGTTGGTTAGTGATGAATGCCCTGTTGCAAGCCTTTAGAAGACCAATTTTGAAAATTTATCACTAATGACTAGCTCGGTTACTCAGTCACTCATTCCAGTCGTCAATTTTCAAAGCAAAGATTTTCCCATTACTTGCAAATAGATATTTTTCAAGGTTACTGCAGAAAGCATTTTTGGTGCATCTGACCTCTAAAGGGATTAACCTTGTACCATTCAGATCAGCCAAAAACGGTTTCTGCAGTGGTCTTGAGAAATGTCCATTTGCAGACCAAGAGAACACTATTTTTGCAAATTGACCGCTAGAATGTCTAGCTCGATAACCGAGCCATTTATTCCAATGGTAAATTTTCAAATATAGTCTTCTCTTGGTCTGCAAGTTGACATTTTCTTTGAAATTCTTTTCAAATTTAAGGCTTAAACGGTTAAATATTAATAGTTTTGAAAGATAGGGTATTTATTCATGATTTTCTCACCTTTCCTAGGGCTGTTTGAAATTGATTACACACAGCAGGTTGAGATTAACGCACACCAGAAGGCCCAGGGCCTGTACAAACCGCGCCCACACCACCACCACCACCACAAGGATAAGGATAAACTCAAGGATAAGAACAAGGATAAAGTTGGCAAGAACACAAAGAAAGGGAAAGATCTGAAGAAGGGTGGCAGGGACAGAAAAGGTGTGAATTATAGTTTATTGCACATGTTCTACACATCTGTTTGTCTGTCTGTCTGCAGTTTGTTTGGTGAAATTCTTCTGTCTGTTTGTCTGTTTGTCTGTTAAATCCCCCACCCATCAATCAACATGGATAATTTACAAATTTGAAGAATATTTTTGAAATCTTAGTAATGATATAGCTGGTTCAGTTATTTAGTCAGTTATATCAGCAATACGTTTTCAATTACATTCTCCATAATAAAATGTCTGCAGTACAGCTCATAAATAAGTTAAATTGTTTCCAAACACAAAAACACAAACATGTTAGTTAGTAAGAAACATGATGTTCAATATTTTGACCATAATTGGATTTCAAAACATTGTTGCCTTATGCCAATTATGTTCAAAATATTCAACAGTATGTTTTATTTTTGGGGGGAAATAATTTAAGTTATTTCTGAGCCATACTGTAGTCGTCCATTGCCTATATGTTATGTGTTTTCTAATTTCTTGCACATTATGCTTCGTGTATGTTAAGGTTCTCATGTTACAATAAAATAGAGATATAGTATTAACAACAGTGTAGGCACCATATTTGCAATGTATGCAGTGCTGGTAAAGTGTCAGAATTTTACAGACACACAGACTGACGTACAGATTTCCTTAAGAGCTGGACTGCAATTCTACAGCAGCCATAGTTAATAGATAGCAAATATGTTGAAAGTGAGTTGATGACATTTCTAATACTGATTTTGTGTATTTTCAAAAAAGAAATGTACAAATACAAAATACACCTCTCTTTGATCATTCGAGAATGTTATTATTATACGCTAAAGGTTGTTTTGTTACAATCTCCTAACTCTGTCACACTGACCGCTCCTGAGGTTTTGTTACCCCTCAGTGGTCACACCAGCTAAAACTATTCGCTGCAATGCTCTTGAGGAATGTCTATTTGCAGGCCAAGGAATTTTTTGACAATTTTCCCCTGGAATACCTGACTATAACCGAGCCAGGTATTCCAGTGTTAATTAAAAAAAAATTTCTATGAGAAGAATTAATTTTCTTGACCAAATTTGAGCATTAACCATTTAACACTCATACCAGCCAAAAAACGCTTCAGCATCGGTCTTGAAAAATGTCCATTTGCAGACCAAGAAAAGACTATTTTTGAAATTTCCCACTGGAATGACTGGCTCGATAACCGAGCCAGGTATTCCAGTGGTAAATTAAAAAATATAGTCTTCTCTTGGTCTGCAAATGGACATTTTCTTTGAGAAGAATTAAATTTTCTTGACCAAATTTTAGCATAAAAAGGGGTAAAAAAGTGTCTTTGTTTGTGAAAAAACGCTACAGGATCTCGCAGACATCCCTGAAATTGACATCATGATCTGCAACCTTTGGCACATGAACACTTTATGGACGATCCAAAGCATGTAATATCTGTATTTTTATATATAGTATGTTTCTTTTTTGAAAATAATCAAGATCAAATGCACCAAAACTTCATCTCTATTGACCAAAAATGCAAATTCTTTACTATACACCTGTGCAAAAGTTAAGCACCAGCAAAAACAATAGAACGTAGAAACATGATGGTACAACTAGGCTGCCATACTTTTTGTCCCCGCGTTAGCTGACATAATTCCAAGTACGAAATGCACATGCATGCATGACTTCACGCCGCTTGATGTCCGTGCGTGGCGGGAAACAGCACACGTGTTCAGTTATGTAAAAGTCCAGTTTGAGGTGTAGAACATTACATACAGATTTAGGCGACAAGATTAGGAATTTTGTGTTCATGACCATGGTTTATTTATACAGAGAGAATTAGCTCTTGATTGTGAACCGCTATGGCAAGACGAAGGTTAAGTGATCGTGTGAAATGGCAAATCATAGGCATGCATACCACTGGTATGTCATGCAGAGAGATTGGCAGACAGCTGAACATTAACCATACTGTAATCAGTCGTTTGATTGCAAAACATGGGCAAACTAACGAGGTGAATGACAGGCCTAGATCTGGAAGACCGAAGAAGACTACTGCCCGTGATGATCGAGCCCTAGTACGCCTTGTTAGGAGATCTCCATTCACCAACAGCAGAGTGCTCAGCCAGCAATGGGAAACGCGCAATAGAGTGTCAATGTCTACCGTCAAAAGGAGACTGTATGCTGCTGGCATGAAAGCTAGGAGACCTGTCAGACGTCCTCTCCTCACTGCACACCACAAAGAGGAGCGTCTGAGGTGGTGCAACGAAAGAAGACACTGGAACATGAGATCCTGGAGACGGGTACACTGGTCCGATGAAAGTCGGTTCCTGCTTCATGCCACAGATGGTCGAACTCGTGTATGGAGGTCCAGACGCACGGCGTACGACCAACGTAACATCATGGAAGAAGTTCCATTTGGTGGAGGTTCCGTTATGATATGGGGGTGCATCTCATTTGATTGTAAGCTGGATCTGTTGACTGTACCTGGAACACTAAATGGACAAAGATATCAAGATTCCATACTGGATAGAGTTGTGGTCCCTCATTTTGTAAATCATGCACCTGGAACCCACCCTATATTCATGGATGACAACGCCCGACCACATCGTGCTAGAGCTGTGCATGAATACCTCCGCCAGAATGCCATCGAAACCCTACCATGGCCAGCAAGGAGCCCTGACATGAACCCTATTGAGCATATCTGGGACATTCTGGGAAACATGGTGAGAAGGAGGGATCCTCATGTGCAGAACCTACAGGAATTAACAGACGCACTCCATCTTGAATGGCAACGAATACCACAATGGCGTATCAGTCGGTTGGTGACCAGCATGAGACGTCGTGTCCAGGCCGTCATCCAGGCACAAGGTGGATATACCCGGTATTAATAATGACAGTCTCAAACTCGTGCACAGATGTTAAACTTCGTTTTCAGACACCATTAATGACAATCTAGCCACGTGTGTCAACTGTAGGGCAATAGTTGTCAGTTGTGTCAACGTAACCATATTCAGGCCTCGTTTTCAAGTTCAAACAAAAACATACAGTGTTTCCCCACCATCATAATCAGCATTCCTCTAGTTGCATTATTACCTCTTGCACTAAGATGGATGGGTACATAAATGTTTATGCTATTGCTTTCTTCATAGCACATGAATATACCCTCGCATGTGCGTAAAAATAGGGTGGTGCTTAACTTTTGCACAGGTGTATATATAAGAATTATTTTATGCAAATTTTGAAATTAATTTGAGTGAAGGCTTAAGGGAAGAAATAACAATATCTAGTCATCTTATTCTCAAAACATGGAGCAGCTGTCATGTTGCTTTGAAATTGAGCTGTTGTGATTAAGATGCTGAAAGGCCTTAACCCTTTAATGGTCAAATCTGGTCAAGAAAATATAAATATCTCCCTATTGAATGTCCATTTACAGGCCAAGAGAATACAATTTAAAAAAATTATCACTGGAATGACTGGCTCGGTTATCGAGCAAGACATTCCAGTGGTAAATTTTCAAAAATTGTGTTCTCTTGGCCTGTAAATGGACATTCCATAAGACCATAACAGAGGCCGGTTTTGGCCCACATGACCATTAACTATAATTCAAGGAACAGCCTGAGAAAACGGCCATCAACGCTTTATAGTGCATAGTATGAAAGAACCAATTTTGGCTTGTTGAAATGGGACAGTTATGTGTCAACATTTGGCTCTTTACTGCTATATCATTATTTAATTGATGCATGGTAACTTTAAACCACACATTCACCGCCAGCTTAAACAGGTCAGTTTGATGTACTGCTAGTTTATATGAAGTCAGCTTGTCCACAGTCATGTCATCTTACCCGCCGCCGTGACATTGGCTTGCTCACCGTGACGTTAACGTGTTCACCGTGAAGTCAGCTTGCTCACCGTCTTGTCAAAAGTCTTGCTGGTTTTCTGCTATGTGAATAGAGGGATACAGTTCTAGCCATGCCCCACCCATTTCTAGCTAAGCTCCTCCCATTTTTTATGCATGTTGGAATTGATTTGAAATTTGGATACCAGAATTTACAGAATCTATGTTTCTAAGTAACTATACAGGTAAGCCGTTGAATATTTTTTGATTAATTTGACCGAAAGTGTTGACGTTGATGCCTGTGTCAGCAACAGCTTCCAGTTAAATTAGTTCCAAAATGTTCAACAGAACATTTATTAAATTGTATATTCTTCAAAGACATGCAATTCAAACCATTTTGTGACAGAGTTCTAGTTTTCATGATGGAGCTATGTCATTTTGATTGTAATATCGGCTAGCAATTGACATTTGATTTTGACATCATATACTTGGTTGAGTGACATATTGGATCCCTCCATTATGCTGTGTGGCTGCTTGCACAACACCAGTCATCCCAGACGACATTCAAACACTGTTATTGAATATCATTGTTAATTATTAATTCATGTTTGGTCTAATTCACTGGTCTAGTCATTTATTGTACCTTTTTGTCACGTGTCATCATTCAGATATTCATTTAACCCATAGAGCACTGAAACTCTATATATAATCCTATAAAACTTTCTCAGAAAATGTCCTTTTTTACTATTTGTTAAATATTTGTAACTGGAATAACTGGGTCTGTTATCGAGCCAGTCAGTCCAGTTGTAAATTAAAAAAAAGTCTTGGCTTGGTCTGCAAATGGATGCTTCTCGAGACCACTGCAGCAGCCAGTTTTGGCCGGTCTGAGTGTTAAGGAGTTAGGAACTGGTCTTCATTATGGAAACGATATTGGTGTGTAGGCTGTTGCCATATAAAACAGTATCAGCAAAATTCTTAATAAATTGTATTTCCTGATAATATCGAATATTGTTTCTTTCTTGTATTGCGCAGTAATACGTAACGGGATTGTTGGTACTTCTCGATTGAGAATCAATGGTAGGGTTGTTCGGGAAATCCCCTGATAACGCAAGTTACTGGGCCGATAAAGTAGCAATACTGGGCAAATAAAGGCCAGTATTGGACCAGTACCTGCCCAGTAACTTACATTATCAGGGTCCCTTTTTACTACGGCTTCTGAACCAATTTACATTTTGACACTGGTGTGCTAATGGGTAATTATTCTTTCATTTAGCCACATGCCTAGTACATACCTGTGTATGTTTAATAGTAGTCTCTTTGTCCTTGTCATGTAATCTATTTGTCTTTCTATTTTTCTGTCGAAACTTATGTGACTAGATCGCGACCATGTATCTAGTTCAGAAGCAATTGGGCACAAATCATGAACAGCAACAATCTCAATTACCATGAAAATCTCTGAATATTTAAACTGTAGTCCACTAAGCCTGTTGGCTGGAAATATTGTTTTATATATATATACATATATCTGTAATAAAATTTGTAAGTTGTTTGGTTACTGAGGGATACATTCCACAATTGTCATTCCTAGATACTGTCTGTCTATCTATCTATCTATCTATCTATCTATGCATCCATCCATCCATCCATATGTCAGTTCATCTGCCTCCGTCACCCATCTGTCCATCTGCCTGCCCACCCACCTGCCTGTACGTTTGCCTGATCATGTTTAGTGGTCACTATCTAGTCCACTGCATGTGAGCTCTACTAGAATGATAGTAATCTAGGGCAAGAAGAGGTTATCAAAGTTCAAGGACAGACTTGGAATGCCACAAGAGTAGAGAGTGTACTGGAGATTGTCCTGCTTCTTCCTTACTGACCTGCTCGTTTTTCTCTGTGATGGCATTTGCATGTACAGTATTTTTGGAGCGATTTATTTTAGTGTTTCATTTTAATTTTTTGCATGTCATTGAAACTTTATTTAAAAGTAAGAATTAACAATTTTGTTCAGAATTACAGAATTCAGCCATACTGTAAAATTGCTTTTATATTTAGTTAATTCGCTAACATGTTTTTAATTGGTTTGTTTAATTTAATTAATTTTTTCTTTTGTAACGAGGAGAATTAGTGTTTTTGACAGAAATCTGTTAGTTTTTGTATGATTAGAATGTGATGTGTTATGTATGCAGTGATTCAGAGGCTTTCTAACAAGTTTCAGTAATGACTAAAACTTTAAAATACAATTGTCATAGCAAAATTCAACGAACCGTCGTGGTTACGCGATGCTTTAAAAATTGTATTTTCTTTAAACATTTGAGTTTGTATCTTATTCAGTAAATATTATTATTATTATTATTATTATTATTATTATTATTATTATTATTATTTTCTGAAATGCAGTTATGCAACTGCTTGTCAACCCCTTCTTTCTCTCTCCGTTTTGCTCATCTGTCTGTAATGTAGATCCGTCACGTTCCCGCTCTCCTTCACCTGTCAAACAGAAAACAATGGAGAGTAGCCCACCACCACCACTACCACCACCACCACCACCACCACCATCACCTGAGCTGAAAGATGGTATCATACAGGACTGTGATGAAGAAGATCCAGGTTGGGCGATGATCAAACGTTTAAAATCGTTTCGTCCTGCGTTCACGTGTCATCGTTATCCATTCTCTGTGTACTGTCCATCACTGTACTATTTTGTGTTTGGCTGTCTGACTGCTGCATGCACAGACAATAATTTCAAGGGGCAATAACTCTGGAGTTGCTGAATATTTTGAAAACAATTTGACTGAACGTTGTTAGTGGCTTATCCACCAACAACTTTCAGTCAAATTGTTTTCAAAATATTCGACATATCCAGAATTATTGTCCATGGAAAATATAGTGTGCAGATATTCAGCAGGCAGGCAGTTAAGATGGTCACTGTGTTGTGCCACAACTCACGTAGCTAAGGGGACAGTTTTTAATGCAGGTAAGGGTCAGTGACGTTCTCAGTAATGCTGTCACAGTGGAGACTCGGTGTTAAACAACCATGTTTAAAATTCTATTCAATAGTTTGCAGATATCTTGACCTAGAGATGTTATATTTGTTCTGCATTTGAACTATTTTATGAATATGAATATATATAGAACTGGGTAAAGGTGAATAATAGTATCTTCCTGAAGTCCATAGATATTTTAATTGTTGAGAGATTTTATATTTTCTGAGGTCATGTGGGTGGGTGTTTTTCTAGTTAACTGCGGTCATGTCTGCATGCATATATTTCAGATTTTTATAATATCCATATTTATATCGCAGGGTTCCATTAAGAATTTTCTGATCAGATAATCTTGAATGGCGTATAAATGTGAATGTGCCCGCATGAATGCACATATGCATGTGCATGTCCCCCAATGTGTGCCTGCCTGCCTGCCTGTGCATGTACTATATCTTTAACTACTTATTTATCAAGGATTTTCTAGATAATAAATAAAACTAAGATATTTCTCGGGTATCATAGCAAAAATCTTGGCCAAAATATTGACATATATAATTCTTTTTTACGCCTTTCAAGTATGAGACAAAACTGATAAGTTAAGACCTTTATAGGTTAAGGGCAGTAGGTAATTCCTATGGTTTATTAACCATTTAATGGTAAAGTTTATTCAAGAAAATTGAAATAATTCGTATGTCACCAGGCCAGAATGGCTAGGTAACCTGTCAACCATCCATCATCCGTCCATCAATTTTTCTTTAAATGTATCTCCTAAACCTCTGGGCAGATTTTAACAAAATTTGGCTGAAAAGATCCTATGGTGGTAGGCTCTAGAACATCTATTCAGAATTTTGATTGGTCAATATTTTGGGTGAAAATCATATTTTTTCTGAAAAATTTACTGCAAATTGTCAAGACGTATCACCTCCTTAGCTGCTTTCTGGATTGCAAACAAATTTGGCTCGATGGATTCTATGGTGCTGAGCTCCAGAACATCAGGTTTAGAATTTTGATTGGTAAATTTTTTGGGTGAAAATCTTATATTTTATGAAAAATTTACTGAAAATTATTTGGTGGATTCTAAGCAGACTTGGCTAGAAGGGCCCTATTGTCGTATGGTCTAGAATGACTTGGACGTATATACTGGTCTGGCATTTTGTTAGCTTACTAAAGTACTTACCACTCAATTCGCTGTTGTTTTAAATCACCTGTCTTAGATATCCCAGAAAATTGTAATCCTTTTCATTCCCATGGCGCGTGGGTTTCTTAGTAAAGGTTAGCAGAGATACATCACTCCATTTGGTGTTCTTAATAGTATCTCTTTAACTCTATTGCAGCCACTGCTCTAGAAAACCAGTTCCTCTACTCCTATAGAGAACATATAAATGAGTCCATGAACACGTGCACTATGCTACTATGTATGCGAATGAGTCCAAGTCGTTATTAATTAATTCATGCAACAAAATTTAATAAATAATGATTTGCAATTTAACGATGTGGGGTGGCCGAGATGGGCCACAGTGAATTGAGGGGTAAGCATTTTAGTAAGCTAACAAAACACCAGACCAGTATATATGTCTGAGTTGTTTTGTAACACAACAAAAATACTAAGCCACTCAATTCACTGTTTGCTAAAAGAATTCCCAGTCAGGAATGAAAGATTAATCAGTAAAAATACTCACTGTTAGAAAATCTCATCAGGACGGCTGACTAAAGAACCTAGGCAAATGAGCCTAGGTTTGAATGTCAAAACTAGTAATGTTACGGATTGAGAATTGAATCTGATCTTACAGATACAAATTAACAAATGTAGATTGTGACATTTAAACTGCAACTTGCACAATGTCGTCCACTGAGTTATCTGCATAGAATGTGATAGAGATGGCCATACCACGAACATCATGTGTTTTAACACTTAGTTACTGAGTGTCTCCTGAAGACGCATTCTAATGACAAATAATGGTGTGTGTAATCCAGTTGTTGAGAAGCGTGCTTACTAAGCAAACTTCGATACTCGCATAAGTAGAAAGATTTAATGTCGTTCATTGATTGAACTGCATAGAATGCGATGGAGAGGGCCATACCATGAACATCGTGTGCCTAAGCATTACCTGAGTGTCTCCTCAAGGTACATTCTAATGACAAATAATGGTGTCTGTAATCCAGTTTTTGAGAGGCGTGCTTACTAAACAAACTCACATAGGTAGAAGGTTTTACTACCTTAGTAGTTTAAAGGGTTACCAATCAGCATGATTAATTCCGATTGGATCCATGCAATGGAGTTGGTGGATCCAGAATTTTTCATGGTCTTTGCTGGGAGACATTGCTTCCGTGCTGTCGCGATCATGGTGGAGTACTTCTGTGATGCTGTAGCTAAGGGATTTGTGGTTTCGAAGATTAAAATGTATTGCGACTGGTGTGTCTTTCTTGTTCTTAATATCCCTAAAGTGTTCCTTAATGCATATCTGAAATTCACGTTTTGTTTCTCCAACATGCTGTTTGTAACATTTATTGCATGTTAATAAATAAATTACATTGCGTGTTTGACAATTTGTTGTTAGCTCACCTGGCCAGAATGGCCAAGTGAGCGTATGCCATGCCGACCGCTAAAGAGATTAGAGGTGGCACCTGTGTAGACTAACTTTATTTATTGGGACAATCCTTCACATGTGGACTAACTTTATTTATTGGGACACGCCTTCACGGGGGAGAAAGATGACACCTCCACACCAGTCTCCTCCGTAAGTACCAACTTTGTAGGGAAACTAAGTCATCAAGGATTGCGGGCTGACATCCGCATACAGAGACAACTCTGATTATGTTTAACCTTCTTCAAACAAGAAGCTGCTCGACATCCTCGGATGACACGATCTTCCCAGGAGCTTACCACAGCTACGTAGAATGTACGTGGTCTGAGTGCAACATCAAAGAGGCAAACCATAGGTGCATATTGTGGACATTATGACATCGATATTACATGCATTCAAGAGACTAAAGTAGCTAAACACTCAGAGCAGCAACTACAGACAGGCCATAAGCTAGTACTCATGGAGAAAAAACAGGCCACATACCGCGGTTTAGGCTTCGTAATCGGACAAAGGGTCTTGGACCTTGTCATTAGTTTTGGATATGTCAGTGATCGCGTTGCATTCATCGACCTGGCTATACCCACGAGAAAACACACCACCACTGAGTGTCGCATTGTCAACACATATGGCCCAACTAACGAAAAAGTCAAAGAGAACCCAGCATTATTAGATTCCTTCTATGCAGAACTGACCTCAGCCATTACAATCCCAGCTAGATGGCAACTGTTCGTGTGTGGAGATTTCAACTCCAAGCTTGGTAAACTTGGAATTTGCAGATAAAAGTTCAGAGCTTGGCTTATGCATGGGATCATATGGAGAGAGGACACGCAACAGCAATGGAGATACCCTGGTGGCATTCCTTAGTTCCAATGGCCTATTTGCCACAAATACAGCTTTTAAACACCCATGCCGTCACCGGACAACATGAACCAGACACATTGCTGATCGCAAAGCCCCAAAAGGTTATAAGGCTACAACAGGTGTCTTCAATCAGATAGACTTCATACTATGCAAGACAGAAACAAAACCCCTACTTCGGAATGTTCATTCATATGGCGGCACAGAACTCAATTCTGAGCATAAGCCAGTCATTACATGCCTTCAGATGAACGATCTCTACCTGTTGTATAGACGCCATACCAGGCAAGAGGGTAGAGTCACCTACAACCTACCCAAGCTCATCAGCGACACTGACACTCAAATGTCATTAAAAAAGGCCCTCAGGGTGCAGATAGCTAACATCGACGTCAGCTCCGATCCAAACGAAGCCCTAACCAAAATACTGAAATCTATGGAATCATCAACTACCTGTACCATAGGTGTTCTTAAAAACAACCAAACTAGGTATACTGATGACCTAGTAGTAAAACTGTCAGCAGAGCAGAAAGCGTTACGGCTGCCCATCTATCAAAGTGGCCAAAGTGAAGACCGCACCAAACTACGCCGGGAACGCAATAACATTCTGTGCCACATTAGCGAACGCTTAAAAGATCTTGCTATTCAACAAGCAGACTCCCTAGCAGATGAAATCACTGCCACGGATGACTGTTACAAAATGTTTCGGGCAGCCCGAGCCCTGAGAGTTACTGACTACACACCACCACTCACTGTACACAACTCTGAAGAACACTTTATCTGGACTGGCCAAGGCAAAGCCGAGTCGATTCGAGAATGGTTCAAGGAACAGTTCACTGACCACAATGATGAGCCCTTGCACCCGTTCTCAGGAGACCCCAAGGCATTACTAACACCAATTAAAACAGCAGAAGTTGAGAAGGCACTTAAAGCCCTGAAAAATGAACGTGCATCTGGACCTGATGGCATGAGCAATGAACTATTCAAATATACAAGTGACATTATCTCAAAACTGATCACGCACCTATTTAATTCAGCTTTTATGCACCACCTTCCCATCGACGCTGTAGGCCAAGAAGCCACCTGCCCCCTCCCCCAGCCAATCTGTGGCCTATTGTGCTCCTCAACAGCATACGGAAAATCCTATCCAATGTTACTCTATGCTGCATCCGAGACAAGATCGATGACTTCATGTCAAAGTGGCTTGAAACGTGGACGCAGCTGTGCAGACATTGTATGAGCTCACCGCATGCTTGTGTTGGTAGTCATGTCCAAACACTGGGATTGCCACAAAATGGGCATTGACATGTCACGAGCATTCGACACAATTAAACGCTCAAAGATCCTAGATGTACTATGCCAGGCCAGTTGCAATGAAGATGAGCTACGACTAGTGGGACTACTGCTTGCAGACACCAAGCTGACAGTATGAGTCAAGTCAGTGAAGTCTGTAGCGTTTGGGACATCAATCGGCTCCCCACAGGGAGATGGTCTATTTCCGGTGCTTTTCACCTGTTACCTTGCTGCTGCATTGAAATCTATACAGAAAAGTTCCACAAGACCAAACCCCCCATTGTCAATGCTGGTATGGCGCTAGAGATGGAATATGCTGTTGATGTGGACTTCATAGATGAGGAAAACAAACCCCTTGATGAACTTCTCCCAATAGCTGCAAGCAAACTAAAAATGAAGAATCTCTTTATGAATGAATCCAAAACAGAGTTCATCCATATATACCTATCTACAAAGCATGAAACTATAGAAAATGACGACCCACTTTGTGGTGGCGAACCATGGAGGAAAAGTAAAATCCTGGGCTCACAGCTTTGCAGTACTGTTGACATTGCTGCATGCTGCATCATGGGGAACATAGCTTTCCAGCCCTTCTGGAAGCTATGGATTCGTGGCTCAAAGATGCCCATGATTAAAAAGCTACATTTATACAATGCAATCTGTGTATCGTTGATGCTGTATAACTGTAGCAGCTGGGCAGCTCCAAAGGCAGCTCTAGACAAACTCGATGCCTGCCACAACAAACACCTATGCACCATCACTGGACACTGATGGCCAGACAGCATAATTTCCAACGATGCATTATACAAGATGTCTAATACGTCGCCGCTGTCTGTAAAATTCACCAAGCAAAGATGGTCCATGTTTGGCCATGTGCTAAGGATGCCAGAAGAGACACCAGCACAGAGAGTCTTGGAATTCGCCCTACTCAGAGCCACCAAATACAAAGCCTGCTAAGCATGCTATGAAGTGACCTCAAGAAAGCAGGACTCGGTACACTTAAGTCAAGAATGGACCTGATGAAGCTAAGAATTATGGCTGAGGACAAGATACAGTGGGCAAAAATGAGGAAGGACTGATTGCAGCTGTAGGATGTTTCTACTACTACGGCCGCAGAATATAGTAATCATACATATATACAAGCCTTCACACATAAGTGTGATTTATCATGACGACAGATCCTACTGAGGCATAGAAAAGTAAAACACTGATGTAAAAAAAATAGATGGAGCAACGACTGTGGTACGTTAAAAAGAAGACAGGTCAGGAGATATTATACTAATAGAATATACCAGAACACTATTCACAAATTAAAATAATAAAGACTGACACACTGATTTTGCAAACTCTTCTAGAAGCTTGATTCCAATTTTTGTGAAAGCAGGTGAAGAAATAGGGTTTGACTATTCGAAGGCTGATTGGAAGAAACTAATGCATGAGAAGATTTTCTAGCAAAAAAGAAATCCACGGAACCAAATCGACAAAAAGAACTACCGTATATCACCTGTTTAATGCCTAGGCTTCTATTCGGACAAAAGGTGTTCAATTTCCAAACCAACATCTCTGAGAAAGGGGGTGGGCTTATATTAGGTAGTTTTCCAGAAAAAGTTGAATCCTTTCTCTAAAATGTTTAAAACTTATAGCCGGTACAAATTCTCGTCGCCTTACAACTATATTTAATGTATGCTTAAAAACATCACCGCAGAAGTTAAATTATTTAATTCGAGCGCCTAAATATTGCGTATCCTTTAATAAAGATCATTTATTGCATCAAAATTAATCCAGAATTTTACATAAAATGTTCTCGCGGATAGATATATAAATCACATGATTCACCACCAATTGCAAAACTAATTTATTAAGTGCAAGTACTCGCATATAAATATCTTGGACTCGGAACTAGGAAACTGCTATATATTATCATTTTAATAATGATAATACGTGACGATAACTGAGTATTGTACTTTAGGTATGATCTGAATAATGGGTACCTGTTTGATAACAAACTTCCCATGTATCAGGGCAGGGAATAAACTTTATATGTTGAACATACGTGGCCTACTATTAGTAGTAATCTAATAGGAGACTGAAATCTACAAATCCAAGGCCAGTATTGATTTCTAGGGCCTGGAAATATTTCAGGGCAGAGATTGGAGTTGCTATAAAGTAGAGCGGCCCTGTAACGAGATTGTTATTAAGATACACGCTATTTTTACAAATTTGAGGCCTAAATTATGAATGATTGGCAATTTTAATTCTAAATCTCATGAGAAAATATATCATATACGACTGGTTAAATACGTGAACTAGTAACCAGACCAGTATGACTGATAATGTTTTCCTCAGGGGCCAATCAGAATGAATAATGTACTTAACTATGGATAGTAGCCAATCAACGTGCCTGATGTCAATGTACCACGTATATTGACAGATTTTGATGATTTTTAAGCGATACAAGATGCTGGCTCACTCGAGTGAGGCACATAACCGATCAAGACATTCAAGGAGAACGCGATAATCTGTCACATGCTTAATGGCCTATATTACAGAAGATAATTATGTGATTATGAGGCACCAACTCAATATTGTAATCTTGAACATCCGGCCATTTTGAGATCGGCCGCCATTTGCAATTTACAACATACTAAAGAGGCATGGCCATAGCAACGCTATGTTTACATTTTCCATGAAGCTCAGGTCATAAAATCATGCATCCGAGAATTTGTAATGAAGGACCACTTGCTTTTATTCAGGGGATGATCATGGTGTATGATGTATCCTTGTGGTGTTCATCCAATCCACCATGCCTGTTTGCACCACCTTATTCTTATGTTGTTATGAGATCCAATAACTTCCCAAACAGCATGTTACATATGTTATATAGGATACCTTATGTAGGATTTGATCCCAACCGGCATGTGGTATACCTTATATAGGAAAGAATGATGCTTGGAAATGTGTACCTAGTCAAAACTCTTAATTGATCCAATAACTTCCCAAACTGTATGTTACATATGCTATGTAGTTGTTTCAAACCAGCATATAGTATACCTTATGTAGGAACGAGCCTCTGGGGCTAAAATAGGAGTTATTGACTTCACCTGGCTTGTACCGCAAAGCTGATTGCTGGCGCCATATTCTTTGTAGCCACGAAAACTTCATTTCATATCCACGTCAGTTATAGCCATTTTACATAAAATATATGACTTGTTTAACAAAGACTGCATGTTTTGTGACATTCAATAAAAAGTCTAATGTGGATGTAATGCCACAGGATTAGGGATTGAATAGAATTTGTTGAGATATAAATTAGATGTTTCCTGTAATACAGAAAGTTAATTAATGATGGCTTGGACTCGGTCGCATGCATAGTAGCATCAGTGCGCATGCTCACAGACTCGTTTATATGTTCTCTAAAGGAATAGACGATCCCATTCCCTAGAGCAATGACTGCAACAGAGTTAAAGAGTTACTATTAAGAATGGAGGGATGTATCTCTGCTAACCTTGTTTACTAGGGAACCCACATGCCATGGGAATGAATAGCTTAAAATTTTCTGAGATATCTAAGTCAGGTGACTTATAGCTAACAGTGAATTGAGTGGCTTAGTATTTTTGTTGTGTAACTAAACTTCTATTCAAAATTTTGATTGTTCAGTTTTTTTGGTGAAAAACATATTTTAAATATGAAAAGTTTACTGAAAATTGTCAAAGTGCATCTCCTCATTAGCCGCTAGGTGGATTCCAAACAAATTTGGCTAGAAGGACCCCTATCATCGTATGCTCTAGAATTTATTAAAAATTTTGATTGATCAGGTTTTTTTGGTTAAGATCTTAGAGTTTATGAAAAATTTACTGGAAATTGTCAAAATTCATCTCCTTAGCCACTTTGTGGATTTCAACCAAATTTGGCTATAAAGACCCTCTCATGGTACACTCTGGAATTTCTATTCAAAATTTTGATTGGTCAGATACTTTGCTGAAAATCTTAAATTTTTAAAGATATTATATGGAATTTCTTTATAATGCTATTCATCCTTAATCAGTCACCAGATGTAAACTAAATTTTTTTGATGGCCATCTTGGATCTTATAAAATATTTTGGAAATCCTTTCCTCTACTTTAAATATGACCTGATTTTTATCAAACTTGGATTGAACATGCCTAAGGCCATACACTTCAGAATATCTAGCAACAAATATAATTGGTCTATTTTTTCGAAGGCCAACTTGGATCTTCGAAATCTCTAAATCTGAGTCATTCAAAACTTATCCTCTCCTTTAATCATGACCGGATCTCAACCAAACGTGACTGGAAGGTCCATAAGATTTGCTAACATATCCTTTTGTACGAGAAAGGTGGGGACGTATTCTTGCTTGTCATTCACTGACATGACTGGCCTTCTTTGAGTAAATTATAGGCAGAAGAAACAGTTCATTGACAATATCCATGATAGTACTCTCCAATCTGTAATAGACCTTTCCACTCTATCCATGCAGGATATGACATCATAATTAATTACATAACGTGTAGAATAACATCATAATGAATGACATCATGAATGACGTGGATAAGTACATCACGAACGCATATTTGAAGACGGACTATGCATTGTTGTATTGTATGTTTTTACTATTTAATAAATATTCTGTTGAATATTTTGAAACTAATTTGATTGGGCGCTGTTGCTGCCATAGGCAGCAACAACACCCAGTCAAATTAGTTACAAAATATTCAAACTCTTATCTGTATAGTTTTCAGGAAATTGATAGTCAGGGCATTCAGGGATCGATCAATCCCAACACAGCAATGTGTGGGTGGAGCTTAGTTAGAGGTGGGTGGGGCATGGCTAAAACTGGAAAGGTCCATTGCTCCTTCAGGCCATGATTGGGATAGCAGATCTGAAGTACTGCTAGTTCTTTAACTGTCTGCCGGGTGAATTACGGCAGACTACTTTTTCCATGGAGTTTAACTCTGGATATGCTTAAGATTTTGAAAACGCTAAAAGCCACCAACAATTTTCAGTCAAATTGTTTTCAAAATATTCAATAATGCCCAGAGCTATTGCCTGGTGGCTTAGAGTAGTCAGACAGTTAATTAATTAACCGGCATCTAGAAGACCTCTATGTGAGTGTTGCTTCGTTTTGTCAGATGCCAAAATTTCTTTGTGACCATGGCCCTGCTCTCCCTTGCCTTGTTCTCCAAAGTGGTCAGCAAACATGAGTTTGTGGCACAACATCTATTGTGATTACATGGTGTGGACCTATAGCTGTTATAGACCTCACAATGATAATATGGCAGTGATACTGGCTGTGAGGAGCTGGTGAAATGGGTCAGTAGTATGGCTCACCGTCCACAACCATTAGCATGATGTGGAGACTGTAGGGAAGTGGCATTAGTGAGGGTGTCTGCAGGGTGTCTGTGGGTAAACCACTCCTTTGCCCTCCCCCCGTCTCATATCCCAATGGCGACAGCCAGGGACAAACCAGCCAAAGTGAAACCTATACCCCTAACAATTAATACACTGAACTTGGCGCCTGGGGACAAACAACCCCTCCCCCTCTTGATCACCATCACTACACCACTTCTGTCAGGTGCAGCCCCTGGTTTTAACGGAACTTAACCTGTCACCTCGACCGTCACATCAGCTGTCTTTCTGAGTATGCTGAACCAAAAGTGTTTAGCAATCACGCATAAATAATGAAATAAATACAATTGTCTTCCCATCCTGATTCAGAGCAAGTTCAAGGTCACAGAGAACATGGGTATGTCCCTTGCTGGCCAGCTTAACACCTAAGCGTAAAGAGGATCAGTTATAAGCCTAGCCAAATGTCATTTCCTGCTGAAACCAAACGTCTGAATATTCTGCATAAACAGAATGACAGCTGGTGTGATCACCACATTGCAATAACATTCAGCATTCAAGATGCAATATCTGATAATGAAGTCTTTCTGAAGACCACTGCAAAGTTGTTTTTTGATCAGTTTGATGATTAAAGTGTTAAGTTGGCACAAGAGGGTTTAATACCTGCCCATACCATGCGTCTATCACCAGCACATCTGTCACATGCTTCATGATGTTGTCATCATGATACGCTTCTCCTCATATCTTCCATATGCAATAGCTACTACTTGCAAATTTCACACAAAATCTGAATTCATGTGTAAATAATGTTTGATGTGAAGCACCATTTACATCATGTTCAACAACAATATACAAGCAAGTTTGATCACAGTGTCATACATATAATGCGCCAAGCAAGAAGTCTAAATTGCTACACTTGTTTCAGTATCTTCTTTGTGGTCACCGTAGGTGTGTTTTAGTGCTGTGGTTGGCCGTTCACAAACACCTGGGTTGGTACCCACAAACATTACACCTCTGCGCCAGATTCTAGGTAACCAGAATCTTCTGCGAGGCCCAGCACTATAGCAAGGGTTTCAGTATAGATATAAGGGACTTTAGCATACTGTCATTGTCCAAATGTGACTACTGGTAGGACAATTTGCATCCCTGCAATGTGTCAACCACTCAGTCAGGAGTGGTGGTTATTATGGTGTCAGAATTCCACCCCTACCTCCCACCCGCACCACACCACCCCACCCCCACTCCCTTCCCTCTCCGACAATGGTGCTCATGTTTTAGTTTATTTAATAATGTTTCTGGTGCCTGATAGGTAGGATTTCGGAATCCTAAATCCAGTAAAGCAGTTTATTTAGTCAGGATGAATTGTACAATGGTTGTAGTGACTGTTGCAACTATGTGGACTGCATTGATGAACTGAGCGGCATATTTTTGTTAGAAATGATTTTTGCCAGGCTTTTGAAGATTAGATCGTCAACCTGGATAAGATTTGGAAATTCATTAAGTTGGAACATGGCTCCCATGGTGTTCATCTGTACCATGGGCATGCTTATGCAGGCAGAGCTTATTAGAGTATATATGTGTAATGCTAATTTATGATGTCATATCATCTTGGTAAGGAGTTCTATTGCCGTAAATTTATTCGTCCAATTCATAGCCGTTGAAACAATGGGTGAAAATCAGTTCTCACACCGTTAGAACCTGTAGTAAAGGATATTGTTTGCTGTGTCATTAGAAAATGTAACAGTTTAAGTTATCATTTTTAATCTTGGCTTATTAAAAGTTGAAGTATATAAATATTATATATCAGGAGTATCAATCTGAGTTAGCAAAGAGGGATCTTGGAATCACTGCAGTAGTACTTAGGCATTGCATGTATTTCTTCTGCATGGCGATGTAATCTGTTCTCTGGTCAGGGCATGGTGATGTGATTTGAATTTTAGATTTTTTTTTTGAGTTCTTGAATGTTATATTCATGATCACTGAAATTGTGAACGTTCTGAAATTTCATACTATCCTATCTCATGCTTATTGCCAAAGTGTGATTAGTTCAAATTTAAAGCATTAAAATAAAACTAGAAAGAAATCTTTATTAAAGATAACCGTCGCTGAACTTTTATAAAGATTTCAATCTAGTTTTAATTCTTCAAGATGAATTAAAGTAGGTAAAACATTTGCAACTACCCTTTTCCTGCTTTTGCACAATCTGACCAATGGTCAAATTGTGCCAAGAAATAGATGACCATAATCATGACAGCTGTACCTAGACTAATTTTCAAATATAACATTTTATTTTAATATTAGTTTACTAAGATAGGCTGCAAAGTTTATTGGTAGTTTGCTTGCTTAACTGATAGTTTGATAAGTATAAGGATGTTATATGGTTCCAGATTTAACACTTTCAAGCCTACAGCCCAGAGACAGATAATTTTTTGCTCAGTCCACATGTATCCATTTCCATGCCTAGAAAAGTCTACTCTTTATAGCTTAGCACTGGAATTCATGAATCCATTTCTTCAGTCAATCATATGACATCATAATAAACTACGCAACATGTAAGCTGATGCCATAATAATGACGTCATGAATGATTCGATATCGCCCGTCTTTAACGCTTAATAGTCAGACACGTTGTGCAAATTGTATGTGTTTGCTATTTAATAAACATGCTCTTGAATATTTAGGAACTAATTTAACTAGGTGCCTATGATAGTCAGAGTGGTCAGAGATCGATCGATCCAAGCACGAGCGAGGTGTGAGTGGAGCTTAGATAGAGATGGGCAGGACATAGCTAAAACAGCAAATGTTCATTATCGAACCAGTCATGCATTGTTTATTTGAAAAGAACTCCACTTGTCCTGCAAATTAACAATCATCAAAACATCTGCAGAAGCCATTTTTGAATATCTTTAATGGAGGATTACAGTCTCTCAGTCAATTATATGATGTTATAATCAACTATGTGACCTGTAGGCTGACGTCATAATCAATTACGTCATGAATGATGTAGCTAGGGTCATCACAAACTTAATTGATGATGGACTAAGCGTTGCTGTATGAATTGTGCATCTTTGCTATTTAATAAACATGCTGCTGAATATTTTGAAACTAATTTGAGTGTGTGCTGTTGCTGCCATTTAGCCAAATTAGTTTCAAAATATTCAACACCGTAACTGTATGATTTTCTGAAAATTGATGGTCAGGGCATTCAGGGATCGATCGGTCACAACACGGGTGTGTTGTGGGTGGAGCTTAGGTAAAGATGGGTGGGTCATAGGTAGAACTGGATTCCTCGATTGTCAAGCCTGCAAAAAATGGCATCTGCAGTGGTCTTGAGGAGTGTCCATTTACACGCCAAAAGAAGAGTATTTTTGAAATTTTCTCAGTTACTCCATTGGTAAATTATACAAAAATAGTCTTCTCTTGGTCGGCAAATGGACACTTAACAAATCTCAAACATTGATGTGTTAAACTATTATCCACATCTGTAATTCCTATTTCAACCAATAATTTGAACTAAACGTTATTTACTCAAATCTATCTGGATGTCCCATGCAAGTATGAGTGATTCAAGACGTTGGCATAATATGGTCCTAAGACTCTTTATTTAATGTTGCCATTAAATGGAACACTCACTCTCTGACTTTGGTCAATTTAAAATCTAATCTCAAAGCATCTCATTTTCAACAATTCTATCCATCATCTGTATTCCGTTCATACTTATTGTAAGAGCGTAGAGCATGCTTTTGCTGCATGGAGTTTGGCCGCATTCAATCTGTACTATTTTGTATTAGGTAGTTTATTTTATTAATTTTTGTAATTAACTTTTATAATTTGGTACTCGCTTTGCATTTACTGAGTGACAAGACCAAGAATGCTGACCCTTTAACAAGCTATTATTTCCATCTAATCCTACACATCACATATTTGAATATGACGTTATATGATTGATGGATAAACTGGAATCCTTCATTCATACACTTTGATGTCGGACGTTTAGATTTTCCTGATGGAGCTATGTCATTAGATTGTGAGGTCAGCTAATATGTGATGTATTTTATTACGAAGTCAGATACTTGAGTAACAGATCATATCCCTTTATTGTACATCGTGTTTTGACATTTACATCCCATAAAACTCCAAGAAATAAACTCATGAATTAATTGTTGAATAATGAAGTATATACTTGATCGGGATCGGATCTTGAATTAGATTTAACATTGCATGTGAAACAGCCAGCTACAGATTGTCCCCGAGTCCGATAGACTCGACAAATAACAGGACTACATAATTTTGACTTCCAAATATGATTTTTATTCATAATTAAATGGCATGCGATATGTATCTAAAAAGAGAATTAATTTCCTCGTCGCTGTATAAAATGTTTTGTTGCAAGGTAAATTTAATAATGGAATGATTATTTAGAATTTTAAAATGTTTTTTTTAAAAATATTATATTCTTGCTTTATTTGTATGCATGAGTTGCCATGCATGTAGTCTGGCCATGATACTGTGGTACTGTTTTCGCTCTGCTTAGAACAGGATCTCGGTATTTTGTACTGTATTCTGGGATGCTTTTATAATGGTTAATTTATGATATACATTCATCACTGTATCAGGAAAGGTGTTGATTGTAAAGCAGTCAGAAAGCTGTATGTAGGATATGTGATAGCTGACTTCTTACCTTAGCTGATTTACATATCTTTTTAACTTTTAACTTCTTAAAAATCTAGTGGTCTAAAAATTGTCTGTTGGTCTTCAAATAGACATTTTTCAAGACCACTAAAAAGGATTTTTTGCTAGCTTGAGCGTTAACTGTGCAACCAGACAATAATAGGCAATAACTCTGGATCTACTAAATATTTTGAAAACAGTTTGACTGAATGTTGTTGGTGGCTAAGCCACCAACAACATTCAGTCAAACTGTTTTCAAAATATTTAGCAGATCCAGAGTTAAACCAAATGGGAAATGTAGTCTGCAGAAACTCAGCAGGCAGACAGTTCATTTCAGGCTAATGGTCAAGATTTGTCAGTAATATTGACATTTTTACTCATTGAATGTCCAGTTGCTGGTCAAAAGAAGACTATTTTGGACATTTATCACTGCAGTGGTTATCGAACCAGAAGTTCTAATAGCAAATGTACATGTGTGTGAGCGCTACAACAGAATCAAACATCACACACTATTATAATCCACCATGTCTTGTAAAGTCACGGATGAAGATAAAAGTGTGGGTTTCGTAAGTTAATAGTTGCTGAATAATTGTTGACGATACAAGTGTGTTCTCTAACGTAAAATTAAGAATTTTGATTGAATGTTGAGGTATGTTTTTAAGGTAGTTAATGGATGCGCTTTGAAAGTGGAGCTCACTAACCTGTGGAAAAATCCCATACACTGTAAGGCTTTGTATCTTAAAATACACATGAAACTCATGTCTGTAATCTCATCTTCACCGTATAGAATAGCCACTTAGTCCATAGGAAATAAAAATTTAAGAAAACTAGTTTAAAATTGCCAATACATCCTTTTTCAAAAACACTTTGCTAACAGAATTATACAATCTGCTAATAGACTGAGCTTTAAAATCCTGAATTGCATATAATTATCTTGAACCTTTATCCCTCGAATTTGTTCAAAAAATTTAAATTTTCTCAGAAAATGCCCATTTGCAGACCAAAAGAACATTATTTTTGAAAATTTACTAGTGGAATGACTGACTCAGTTATCGAGCCAGTCATTCCAGTTGTGAATTTTAAAAATCTCAAGACCAATGCAGAAGTTGTTTTTGGCTAATATGAGTGTTAAAAGGTTAATCCTTTAAATGTAAAGATTAGCTACAAAAATCTGAATTTTGTCATTGAATGGTCAAGATTGGTCAAGAAAATTGACAATCTTGATTAATGCGTGTCCATTTGCAGGCCACAAAAAGCATTTTTGAAAGCTTATCTCTGGAGTGTCTGACACGAGTCAGGTATTACTGTGATAAACGCTGAAAAATAGACTTCGCTTGGCTGGCAAATTTACATTTCTCTAGACAAATGCAGAGACAGATGTTGAACTTTTTGACATTTACAAATGTCTTGTCAATTACAGAGGATGACATGTCCTTCTAGATTCTGTTCAACATATTGCTATGATTGTGTATAGCGAATAATATTTTCTTTGTGGTTAAACAATGTCTTTAGCTCACCACCTTTTGATAGGTACTGGATAGGCTTAGCAAAGTCTTGGAGTTATCGTGGTCTGTAGCGCTCAATGACTGCCAAATACATGTTATAAAACAAAAGGATCTGCAGGTACTCGCTTAGCTACTAAGCTATGAAATTATGTTATGTGAATTTTATATAATATGTAATAACTGAATGTCTAAATTGGTAATTCTTTATATACATGTACACGCAAGTCATTATCATTGTTCTTATTTTCATGCAAATCTTGATTCAGGGAAAGGCCTGCTTCATGTTCCTGGAGATGACGATTCTGATAGACCACAAGAGTCGACGACCAGTGCAAATTTTGATCTCTTGGCTTTGTGTAGTACGCCTTCCTGGCTCGGTCCAGAGCGGAGGCGCTCAAGACGAAGATCTCGGCTTCCTCCACCGCCTACTCCTTCTGTAAGTTACAATAAATATTGACATTTAAAGCTTTCTTAGCCCTGCATAGAACACACAAAATTCAAATTTTTAATTTAATTTGGTGCTGAAATGATAATTGGGTTTTAGCTAGAAAACTACGTTGCTGTAAATTGTTGTTGTCTAATTTGAGAGTAGCAGTTTCAACACCAACACTTAGTAAATGCACAACAACATTCCTGCTACTGGTTCTATAACATTAACATTTTGCGACCCGTGTGAGCAGGGTTATGATTTTAAAAAGTACCGATTTTAAAATTTACGGGCGAGGTGGGTGCCCTTATAAACTGCAGCAGGGTGATGAATAAAAAATTGGGCTCTGTATTGACGTCGATAGTTATGCCTAGGATATCCCCATCAAGTTTTATCAAGTTATATTCATAATTAGAGGATTTAAAAATTTTATGGTGTGGCACCCTACTAAAACCAAACAGGGCAGTGAATTGAAATCTGGCTCTGTTATGATGTCAATACTTATCTACAGAATAGGTCTGTGAAGATTGGATGAGAAGTCAGTAAAAAGACAGACAATGTCCAGAGCAATAAGAAGAACAAGAACAGTAAGAACATGAGTTTGGAGAGGTATGGAACTTCTATATTTAGATCTTGAAAGGATCTCTAAGGCTGTGTTCTCACTAGAGCTTTAATACTGAAGTATGGCATTATTCCTGATTAACTCTCTAGTGAGAGGACGGTTCCATACCTCCCCAAGACAAACCATTATGGGAGTGGCAAATATGTTTGATGTGGAGAGGTTTCTGTTTTACAGAGTTTGAATTCATATTTTGGCTTAGAGAGGGTTCGGTTTGGGTAGATTTTACTGTATATTGCAAGATGTACATGAGACGACAAGAAATCTGACTTGTCACTTGATCACTGATAAGTGTATTGATATCTAATAGGCCTTCTGTGTTTAGTCTTCGTCTATGTAAGTAGAATCTTTATAGTTCATTTTAACATCATAAAGTCGAGCTTTCGGGTTGCATGGCAATCACATTTCTGGTTTGTAGATGGTGAGACTAGGAGATTCCATTACATGAGTGTATGGGTTAATGTAGACTGGTAGCCAATTCCAAATGATCAGCAATTGATGAATCCAGTATCTCAGTTAATAATATGCTGTCATAATCAACTACGTCACATGTAGGCTGACGTCATATTCAATTACATTATTAATGACACAATTTAGTCCATCATAAACACTTAATAGTCCGTCAAGTTGTGCGGATTATATGTCTTTACTATTTAAAGGGATGCTAATCTCATCTCAAATGTTGTATTGCACAGATAGATTATGGTTTATAAATTCCATATCATTCATATTCTGTCACATTCCCATATCTGTATCACAATTATCTGCTTTGTAATATCACGTAAATGGTGACCAGTGATCTGCACCATTTTGTCTCCTCTAGCGATAGTGTGTGATGTCATGTAAGTGCCAGTGGTTTACATTCTTTATTATATAATAATCATCTTGTTGAATATTTTAAAACAAAATTGACTGAAAGTTGTTGCTTCCTAATGCAGCAACAACTTCTGGTCAAATTAGTTTCAAAATATTCAACAGGTTACTCGTATGGTTGCTTTTATATCACAGTGTCAAGCAATAGATGGCGTCTCCATGACTGCGCACATATACCGAGGCAGACATGTTAGTAGTAAATCATGACAGCCATCATATTGCGTAGAAATGTCCCAACATTTAGCTACTAAAGCCTGAATATCTTTCTTTACTGGGATGATAAAAAGCTTAAAATTCTCTGCATAGTTTATGAGTGGCCTATTAGATCATCTGTATAGGCATCATGAGATGAGGTTAGTTATCCTTTATTAAACATTTTGTTGAGTATTTTGAAACTAATTTGACTGGGCACCCAGTCAAATGAGTCAAAATAATCACCAGCTTATCTCTATAGTTTTCTGGAAATTGAGATTCAGGGAATGCAGTGATCGATCGATCCCAACATGGGCAAAGCGTGCATGGAGCTTTAGCGAGAGATGGGCGGGATATAGCTAAAACTGGATTCCTCCATTCAACACAGAACTGGATAGCAACTAACCATACTTAACCATGCTGACAAAGCAATCCACATGCACAATAAACAAATTAACTGACTATGGCTTTTTCGTTAGAGAAATAAGCTTTACCAATTTATTAAAGAATATTTGCTCTGAACTATGATTATCTCTTCACTTTTACAAAAGTGGGGAATTATGTTTTTGCTTCTGTGCGTCCATTTGTCTGTCCATGCGTCTCCATGCATCCGTCACACACAGGTTTTCATTCAATAACTTTAGTTTTGCTTGGAATTTTATGGGAAGGTTGGTTATGGTAGTAGGGAACTGCACATTATTTTGTGGGTCAGTCCATCCATCCATCAGTCCATCCATCCATCTGTCTGTTGGGGTTTTTGTTCGATAACTTTACTATTTCTTGGAGCATCGTGATGAAACTTCATGGGAAGGTTGGCTATTGTAGTAGAGAACTGCACATTATTTTATGCCTCAAACCATAAATCCATTCATCCGTCAATCTGTTTCTGAGTGTGTGTCAATCCGTCCGTGCAAATTTTGCGTTGTCATTCGATAACTTTGCCTTTGTTTGGAGTATACCGTACCATAACTTACATACCGCAATAGCATACTATGTTATATATCAATCCATATTTCTCGATACCACGACATATGCTGTTCGCTATGCAAAAAACCCAAACGGGCACAACAGTTAGCTATTAGAACACATTTAATCCTCTTCTATAAAATCAAGTGGCCAATGGACCTTTCCTGTTTATCCAGCTATCATATGACATCATAACAAACTACATAATGTGTAGAATGACATCATAATCCATTCCAACATGAGTGATGTAGATAAGTTCGTCACGAATGCTTAATTGATGAATGACTAAGCGTCATTGTATGATTTGTATGTCTTTACTATTTAATCAATTATGCAAAGCATTTTCATACCATTCATTCATGAGTAAATATTTCTATGTCTGACAAATAATACAGCAACTATTTACTAGGTGATGCTGCACATGTAACATGTACAATCCTGGTCAGTTACTTCCATTATTTCAACTATCCCCACATTCCAGGTAACTCAGTCTCCCCTACTAACTAGATACTCTCAGACAAATGAGCAGTTCTGGTGAGTTGAGTCATTTAGAAGCAATTTTTTTGGAATGTAGGCATGTGTCCATTTATATCTTAGCATTTGAATTAATTAGAAAGAAATATATTTCATCTCCAATCTATGGTGCGGTAATATCATAGATATAATTTGCTTTCAGAGTGTTTGATGTGTAGAATAAAACAAGATTGTATGGCTATGGAATAACATTTTGTCATTAACACTTTAATAGTGAAGATTGGCAATAAAAATAAACATTTTTTCTAAGTGAATGTCCATTTGCGAGCAATGCAAATGCAATTTTTGAAACTTAACTACTAGAATGACTGGCTCGATAATCGAGCCAGTAATTCCAGTCATAAATTTTCAAAAAAAGTTCTTGTCCATTAAAGAGTTAATAGAGGAGAACTATGTACTGTACAGCTCATAAATAAGTTAACAAAAGAAAAACAGAAGCATGTTAGTTGGTACAATTTTGAACACGAATTAAGGTTTCTGCTAGGCAGCAATGTATTCCAGTACAATTATGTTCAAAATATTCAACAGTATGTTTTATTTGGTTATTTCTAAGCTGAGTGGAACACCATACACTACTACTCATATCAGAATGATTTTATCTAAATTACGTTTAATATGTCATTTTGATTAACAGCCTTTATGTATGAATTACACACAAGTTTTTGTTTTATCTTTTCTAGCCTAACTACCAGGATAGTGCAACAACAGGGACATTAGCCGGAGTTGTCTCCCATCTAGGCAACGCTATGGCCCATGGCTTTGATGCGAATAAGCATGATGGAACATCACTACAAGTACCGGGTGGTGAGATAAGTCCTGGAGCACGCGATTCCTGTATTAGTCCTGGACCTTCTAGTCTGCGTGTACCAACAAATCCATTTCAAAGACGGAAATCGAGTGCCATTAGTTCATTAACTCTTCCCACTACTCCGAAATCACCGACAGCGCCGAGTGGCTTACAGCGTGTTCGATCACTAAGAGTTCCAACACGCCAAGGGTCGATCAAAATTATTCGCAGGCGACCAAGTTCTTGTGGACCACATCATAAAGAAAACATTAATGTTCACGGAGATGATTCTAAGGAGGAAGATGTTACAAAGATTGAGATTATGTTAAATATATCCCCTACCTCTTCACCACAGCTAGACCAGCGAAAGCAGCCACAAAGTCCTGTACCTCGGCCCGTGCAGTTAGGACTCAAAGATTGTTTTCATAAGTCGTCATCCCAGCGACACCGTCGATATCGCCAGAATCGCCATGGCAACAATGCCAACGGTCAGTCTAATCATACCGAATCCCTGGTATACAAAGCTTCCACACATACACACAATGGACCAAAAACGACTGTGGAGATTCATTTCACAGAACGTTCACCCACAACAATTACTTGCTCAAATGTTTGTGGGAGTGATATAGGTGACTCTGGTGAAACGGATTGGAATGCAAATTCACGTGCAGCTCTTTTAACGGGTAGTAATATTTCTCCGCATGGTGGTGATAGTAGTGATGGTCGTCATGGTTTCCATAACACTGGTGATATTGATACACATATGGCGATCGAGCCCTCTAGAAAATGCTCATCTTTAGCTTCAGATGCATGCGAGCGCTTAGGCTTGCATGCTAAGTCACTATGTAGTCGAGCTGTGACAAATTATTACGGTTCTCAATCCATACATTATGATAATAATTCAAATACATGCAGTTATCTGCCTGACCCGTCATTGCGGCCAAGACAGACACGTACTACTTTGTTTGATGCAAGCCAATTGTGCAGTAAAATGGCGAATTTGTTTCCAAGTTATTCAAGTGTGAGTAGTCCGTCTGAGCCAGATGATTATGTTGATAATGGAGACAGTTCTGATTCGAATGACTCCTTGCTTGAATCTATGCAAATAAATAATCTAGCAACACTATCTGATAAAGAGACTCCAGATGTTGTCAGTCGTTTGAGTGCCGATTTCTTTTTGGATTTTGATGAGGATGAAAGTTTTCAGCGTTTTCGTCAGCGTTTGTTGAGCAAGGAAAGTACTGATTCAGTTGGCGGTTTTAATTCCTCTGAATATTTAAAAAATGTAAATTATAATAAAAATGTGATGCCTGATTCAGGGATATTGAACGCAGTGAATAACAACAACTTGAGAACTTCACATAATTCTGATAATGTTGTTAATACTGATAATTATTGTTGTTCAAATATAACGGGATGCAAGCATATCGGAACTCCTCAATATCTAACACCTGTGAATAATACAACTAGCAACAGTGCTATGTTAGCTTCTTCATTATGCAAGGATGGTTTCGCTGCCGCTGTGCCATGTCAACTGTTCGGGACCATGTCTGGTCACGACCTGAGCAGTTGTCACAGTACTACCACATTAATGCCTCCAACAGACAACAGTATAGCCTCCTCTGCTGCCAATGTCGCCTGTGCTGCTGCCGCCGTTGTGTTACGAAGAAGTCACAACAACTCACATAGGACTAGTAATCTAACTATGTCACCTCCAAACCCACCAATACTACCACAATTTATTGGTGGAGTTGGTAATTTGTTTAAAACGCCACTCGCCCGTATTGAAAGCTTTCATAGTGACGATGCGGATGACATACCGCCAACGGATGAAGCTTTCATGTCTCGAATATTATTAATTGAGTCCGGCGACTCAACTCCGCCACTTTCAATTCCAAATTCTGTTAACTTAATCAATGGACAACGTAAGGGATCAGTCGGTAAAATTAGTAAAAATAAGCCTACTGGTAAATCACGCTTCTCATTCAAGTCTTTCAGGGAGCATTCTCGGAACCAAGTGCCTGATAGAAGGTGAGTTACTCTGTTCAATGTATTCCTTGGTCTATCATAATGAGCATGCTAAGAGAAAGGGCCTTAACCTTTCAATGGTCCAGTCAGCCAAAACATCATACAGAGTATTCTTGTGCATTATCCATTTTCAGGCCAAGCGATGACTTGAAATTTGATTACTGGAATGACTCGCTTGATGAACGAGTCATTCCTGTAGTTAATTTTCAAAAAAATACTCTTATACTGGCAGTCAAATGGACATATAGAAAGAGAACATATATGTATGATTCTCAACTGGTATATATCTGCCTGCCTGCCTGCCTGCCTGCCTGCCTACCAGCCAGCCAGCCAGCCAGCCAGCCAGCCAGCCAGCCAGCCAGCCAGCCAGCCAGCCAGCCAGCCAGTCTGTCTGTCTGCCTACCTGTCTGTCTATTCATCCGTGCACCTGCCCCTCCATCCATCCATCCTTCCACTATGCATGGATTCATTGTTAGCTCACCTAGCCTAAAAGGCCAAGTGAGCTTATGCCGTGGTGGCCCTCCATTGTCCGTCCATCTGTCCGTGCGTCCGTCCAACCCTCTGTCAAATCGCTTCTTCTCCTTAATGGTTTGACCGATTTCAACCACATTTGGCTGAGAGGATCCTATGCCGGTACCCTCCAGACAATTTTTTCCGAATTTTGGTTTATCAATTTTTTGTGTTGTGAAAACATTAGATTTTATGAAACATTTACCGGAAATGGTCAAAATGCTACTCCTCCATAGCCGCTCGACATATTTCGGCCAAATTTGCCTAGATGGATTCTACGGTGATAGGTTCTAGAACATATATTCAGAATTTTGATGGATCAATTTTTTAGGTGAAAATCTGAGATTTTATGAAAAATCTACCGGAAATGGTTAAAATGCTACTCCTCCATAGTCGCTTGACATATTTCAACCAAATTTGACTAGATGAGTTCTATGGTAGTAGGCTCTAGAACTTCTATTCAGAATTTTGATTGATCAATCTTTTGGGTGAAAGTCTTAGATTTTATGAAAAATCTACCTGAAATGATCAAAATATTACTCATCCATAGCCGCTTGACATATTTCAACCAAATTTGGCTAGATTGATTCTACTGTGATAGGTTCTAGAAATTTTGTTCAGAATTTTGATTGATCATTTTTTTGGATTAAAATCGACCTGAAATGGTCAAAATGCTACTCCTCCTTAGTTGCTTGACATATTTCAAACAAATTTGATTAGATGGATTCTATGGTGGTAGGCTCTAGAACTTCTGTATAGAATTTTGATTGATAAAATTTTTGGCTCAAAATCTTAAATTTATGAACAATCTACCGGAAATGGTAAAAATGCTACTCCTCCATAGCCGCTTGACATATTTCAATAAGAATTTGACTAAGTGTGTTCTATGATGGTAGGCTCTAGAAAATATTTTCAGAATTTTAATTGATTATTTTTTTGGGTGATAATCTTAGATTTTGTAAAAAAATTACCGAAAATTGTCAAAACGCTACTCATTAAGCACTTGGCGGATTTCAACCTAGTTTGGCTGGAAGGACCCTATGAGTGTAGGTTTCAGAACTTGTATGCAGATATTTTATTTGTATATTTTTATGTGAAAATCTTGAATTTTATGAAGATTTACCGGATATCGCATAAAACGCTACTCCTCATTAACTGCTTGGCAAATTTCACCCAGCTTTGCATGGAAGAACACTCTATGGTGGCAGGCTTCAGATCTAGTATGCAGAATTTTGATTGGTCAGTTTTTGGGTGGCCATCTTGGATTTTCCAATAGTTTTGTTAAATCATTTAAAAACCTACACCTCATTAACCGCTTGGAAAATTTCAATGAATCTCAGCTGGAAGGACCCTAGGTGGGTAGGCTTCAGAACATGTATACAGAATTTTGATTTGGTCAATTCATTTGGTGGCCATCTTGGATTTTCCAAAAATTATCCATCGTGTCTTTAAATGCAAATTGTTCAAATGCTAATGGTCCAGGTGAGTGCCACAGAGCCTTGGGCCTCTTGATTTCAATACTACTGCTACTAGCTTAGCACCGTAATATATCATTGATGCACACCCGGCATCTGTCTGTCTGTCTGTCTGTCTGTCTGTCTGTCTGTCTGTCTGGCTGTCTGTGGGCAAACATTTTCATACACCCATCTTCTTCTTTTCGTTCGCTGATCATACCGCCAGTCCTGTAAGTGACTATCGACATGATCATAAGCGTTAAGTGCGTGGATCCATGGTTTATTAGAGTGCGCCGTGCGGCCTGGAACCTCCGTCTTCAGCACTCGAGGTTTATGTCAGGGTTACCTCACCCTTACCTCCTTTAGTCGCCTCATACGACACGCAGAGGATATGGAAGGTGTATTCTAAGCCCCACCTACAGGGCAAATATACCCATCTAATTTACCCATTATGAAAATGAGCCTGATTTGATAACAAATAGCTGAGTTATCCCCTTTTCTTCATTATGGGACCCAATGGGAATGATATTACTTCGGTGGCCCATTTAATAATTTTTAGAGCTATTGGCTTCTAGCTTGGTGGATGGGTACCTGTAGGCATGAGCTACCACCTGAACAAGAACTAGGTCAGTCTGGTCTTGGTGAAAGGTCAATTTCCCATTGGAACCAACTTAGTAAAATATTTGGGCTGTAGTTTCAAGAGTTTTCATATACATTCAGCAAACTTGGTGTATGGATACATTGTAGGCTAATGGCTTGTTAGCTCACCTGGCTATAATGGTCAAGTGAGCTTATGCCATAGCAACCATCCATCATCCTTTCTTCATCCATCCATCAATTTTTTCTTTAAACGATATCTTCTCAAGAAACACTGGGCCAATTTCAATTATTTTGGCAGGAATCTTCCTCCTTAGAGCCTGGAGATCCAAGTTTATTCAAATGAAGTCAAGTGATAGATTTGGCTGGTTGCCATATAAACTTGGATTTTGGGCTAGTTTTAGAAAGGTCTTTAAGAATTTTCTCTGAAACCATGTTGCAGATTGATGAGAAACTCGAGAAACTTCATCTAGTGCAATAGATGAGCCAAATTTGTTCAAGAAAACCTGATTTATCGATTTGCTTGTCGGCCGTCTTGGATGACCTAGTTTTCGGCTGGAACTTGTTTACAGAATTTTGATTGATCAATTTTTTGGGTGAAAGTCTTACATTTTATGAACGATTTACCGGAAATTGTCAGAATGCTACTCTTGATTAACCGCATGATGGATTTCAATGCTTAAATGGTTGGATGGACCCTATTGGGGTGGGCTCCATAAATTGTATTCAGATTTTTGATTGGTCTATTTTCTGGGTGAAAATATTAGATATTATGACAAATTTACTGGATATTGTAAAAACGCTTCTCCCTAGTTGCTTGACAGATTTCAACATAATTTAGCTAGAATGACCCTATCTTGGTAGGCTCCAGAACTTCTAAATTCAGGATCTTGTTTGGTCAAGTTTTGTGGTGAAAATCATAGATTTTATTAAAAATTTACTGAAAATTGTCAAAGCGCATCTCCTTAATTAACCGCTTGGTGGATTTTATTCAAATTTGGCTGGAAGCATTCTATAGTCGTGAGCTCTAGAACTTATATTCAGAATTTTGGTTGGTCGCTTCTTTGGTTGCCATCATGAATTTCTTGAAAATTTCCCGTAACCATTTAAAACACTACTGCTTAAATAATGTCCCAGTTTTAACAAAACTTCTGTGGAATGATCCTATGGTGGTAGACTTTAACATATCAAATGAGAATTTTGATTGGTCAATTTTTTTCGTGGCCATCTTGAATTTTTTAGAAAATTATCCATGTCTATTTAAATGCAAATGGTTTAAATGCTAACGGTCCAGGTTAGTGTCACATGCCCTTGGGCCTCTTGTTTTCAAAACAGACATTTTTCAAAATGCTGGTTCTACTGGGGAGGGATTTTCACCAAATTTGGGTGCAAGCTTTCCTGTGGGGTTCATGAAGCAGTATGCCAATGCTGGGGTCAAAGATAAAATGCAACAGCAGCAGCTTCCAGCAACATTGTTTCCAAACTATAAATTTTTGACCTCACATTTTGACCTCACAGCTATATCAATGACGTGTGTATTGGAAAGATTTGTCTTTGTTATTATTAGCTAATTCGGGAAAGAAATTATTTTAGTTCGTTTTTTCCATGGCGCATGCAGTCTCCGAATTAGGGAGAGCTCTGAGCATCAAGGACCTTGGGCTTCTTGTTTTATGTTTCAACCAGCGCACTATAGTCTCAGTCTAGTGAGGCATGACCTGAACCACTGTTGTTATTATATATCTAATTCACCTCAACTAATTACTTAATAACTCTTTCCTTCTCTGAAGGGGAGCTACATGTAGTAGGAATGATTTAATGCTCGCTGTCTGATGAGTATTGAGTGATTACTGAGTAAATGGAGGCTTCTCCGTGCAACTCTGTAGTCTCTCTGTATGGTGAGGATCCAGTAATTCACATGAATTCCATTCCCTCAATATATGTGGCAGTATTAGGGTTAATACACAATACCCTAAGCCAACACTAGAGGGCGCTCTGTTATGTAGATTGCTGCTTGGTTGAGATGAATTACATGTGCATTGACGCCGTCGTTGCAAAATCCTACTCGCTTCTGGGAATTTGGAAATTTAATGCTCTTGCAAATTTTGAATAAATTTGTACTATATTTAAGCAATTATATAAAATTGTTGGGTGTAAATGATGTCAGCAAGTCAGAGGAAGGTGAATAACATACATCTGTGTATCATTTTGACTTATTTACATGTGTGGAGCAAGTGTTACCGGTTTATCGTGACCAGTATGGTCAGTTTAGTGGTAATGTGTCAGAGTATGTTTAATCAGTAATCACTTAATAACCAACAGGCAGTAAGCGTTAAATCTGTCCTACTGGCTTCCCTTCAGTGAAGGAAAGAGATATTAAATAATTGGTGGAGGTGAGTATATGACATTAATCCTTTAATAATCAAGATGGCCCAAACTGGCCTCTGCAGTGGTTTTTGAGAAATGTCCATTTGCAGGCCAAGAGAGGCATATCTTTGAAAATTTACAACCTGAATGCCTGGTTTGATGATCAATACAGTCATTCCAGTGGTAAATTAAAAAAAAATAGTCCTCTTGGCCTGCAAATGTACATCCAATAAGGAAATATTTAGATTTTCTTGACAAAATTTGACCACTAAAGGGTTAATAAAACATACTACCAGCCTCACTAGAAGGAGTCTTGGTCATTTTGGACACAATTTTCCACTGCCACTCATTTCATTGGTAAATTGTTCAAAGGTAGTCATCTCTTGTCCTACCAAGGGTCGTTCACTATTAACCCTTGCCACCCTAAGGTTAAAATTTTTAATTTTCAAATTGAATTAAAAGATGAAATGGTGTTCTTTTTCAACAAGTTTGGTGGAAGATGCTGCCGTCATAGACAGCAGCAGCTTCCACCAACGTTGTTGAAAAATGTACACCAGTTTCTTTGCTATTGACGCTGTAAAAGATAGAATATTGGCATCAGAGTAGTAAGGGTTAAAACATTGTTTCTTGACCAATCTTGACCATTAGCCCTTTAGCACTCAAGCTGCCCAAAAGCATCTTTTCTAGTGGTTGGGAGAAAAGTCCATTTGCAGGACAAGAGGAAACTATTTTTGAAAAATTACTACTGCAATAACTCGCTCAATAATAGAGCCAGCCATTACAGTGGTAAATTTCCAAAAATAATCTTCTGTGAAAAAATTAAAATTCTCTGTGAACACATTTTTTGGATTAAAGGATTCAACAATATTATGTTATCAGGTTAGAGCTGGGTGTAACGGAAGCCTTATTAGAATCAAGCAGTGAAGTGAGTGATCGCCTTGCTGAGGGAAGCACAGAGAAACTTACAACTACAAGTAAATCCCGGGTCCATCCAAAAGGTAGATATACTACTTGAAGGTATAGGTATATATAATGATAATGTACTGTGTGTTCTGTGAGTGTAGTAGTAGTGGTAGAAAGGTCCTTCAGCTGGAATCAATCCTTCCTGGTCTTTGACCATTGCGTCCTGTCCTCGACCAAAATTGAATGTGATGTCCTCAGGTTGGATCTTGATCTGAGTGTACCGAGTCCTGTTTTCTAGAGGTAGCTTTGCAGCACAATTATCCCTTACCACACTGATGTCAGATTTTTTAATATTCAAATTAAATTAAAAGAAGAACTGGTGTACACTTTTCAACAAATTTGGTGGAAGATGGTGCTGTCGAAGTCAGCAACATCGTCCACCAAAATTGTTGAAATATGTACACCAGATTCTTTGCTATTGACATGGTAAAAGATAGACTATTGACATCAGAGTGCTAATGGTTAACAGCTTAATACTAATATTATATACATAATAATTTGCGATTACTCATAAATTATAATTAGCTTAGTTAATCAAAGTTACCAAACCTACCAAATACCAATGTGTTGCAGAAATGAACCTTATCTTGGATTTTGTGCAATTTTATAGCGATCCCAATTGTTCTATACTCATCTAATTTACCCATTTTGAACATGATCCTGATTCGATGACAAATAGTGGAGTTATCCCCCTTGCAAATTTTCTGCAGTATGGGACCCAATGGGGAAGGATTACACGGTTCATAATCTGTAGAGCTATTGGAGGGTAGCTAAGCTAACATCCATATAACATGCATATAAGAACTAGGTCAGGCTGACATAGTTTATTGATAATATAGGTCAATGGTAAATATTCACATTGGAACCAATTTATTAAAATATTTGGGCTGTAGTTTCAAGAGTTTTTTATGTACAGTGACCAAGCTTGGTGTATGGATGCATTGTAGGCTAATGGCTTGTTAGCTCACCTGGCTAGAATGGTGAAGTGAGCTTATGTCATAGCAACTGTCCATTGTCCATCTGTCGTCCATACATAAACTTTCTTTAAACGATATCATCTCAAGAACCACTGGGCCGATTTCAATTATAGTTTGCAGGAAAGCTGTAGAAGTGCCTTTAAAAATCCTCTTCCCCGAAAGCACGCAAGCCCTTCAACCTTCAAATTTGTTTTAAAAAGTTTCAATTTTCTCATAGAAAATGTCCATTTGCAAACCAAGAGAAGATTCTCTTTGAAAACTTACCACTCGATTGACTGGCTCTGTTATCGAAACAGTTATTCCAGTGGTACATTTTCAAAAATAGTCTTTTCTTGGTCTGCACATGGTCATTTCTCAAGACCACTGCAGAAGCTGTTTTAGGCGGATATGAATGTTAAAAGGTTAAGGCCATCATGAAGTATTTTATCTCAGACACAAATCTTTGCACTTTGGACCTAAAGTCTTCAATTTATAACCTAAATCTTCCTGTTTCCTTTCAAAATGTTAGTATTTCGAACTTAGATTGTTAGATGTCTATTTCATTAGTATACTGATGCTGTAGGAGAGGGATACAGGTCCCTTGCACTTCGTTTTAGCCATTTAACACTCATATCAGTAAAAAAAATGGCTTCTGCAGTAATCTTGAGAAATGTCCAGTTGCAGAGCAAGAGAAGACTATTGTGGAAAATGTATCACTGGAATGACTGGCTCGATAACCGAACCAGTCATTTCAGTGGTAAATTTACAAAAATCTTCTCTTGCTCAGAAAATGGACATCTTCTATGAGAAAATTAAATTTTTATTGAATAAATTCGAGGGTTAAAGATTTAAGATTTGCTGTTTGACTTGAATAATATTAATGATCTGATTAGAGGAATGATTCATGTCCAGTCTATATTTGAACAGAAGACCTTTTCAAATGTAAAATCTAACACCACTCTCTTGGCAAATATATATTTTGAGCCATATGTTGAATTTCTCAAGTTTCTTAAAGGGATGCTAATCTCATCTCAAATGTTACACTGCACTGATAGATTATGGTTTATAGATCCCATTTTCATTCATATCCTGTCACATTCCCGTTTCTGTCTCACAACTATCTGTAATATCGTGTAAATGTTGAACAAATATCGCCACCATTTTTTCTCCTCAAGTGATAGCGTGTGATATCATTCTTTGTTATGTAACACTCATCTCATTGAATATTTTGAAACTAAATTGACTGGAGGTTGTTTCTGCCTATGGCAGCAACAACTTCCAGTCAAATTAGTTTCAAAATATTCAATAGCTTACCTGTATGAGCACTTTTATACCGCATTGCCAAACTATAGCCGGCACCTCTATGACTGAACATATATCTCGAGGCAGACACGCTAGGCTTTTTTCGAATTAGTTGTAGAAATGTATCAACATTTAACTGCTAAAGCCTGAATAGCTTTTTATAGCGGCATGATAAAAAACTTTAAAATTACCTGCATAGTTTATGAGTGACATATTAGATCACCCACATAGCTATCATGAGATGAGATTAGTTATCCTTTAATCAATGGAGTATTTTCTGCTGGTTGCATCCTCTGCGCATCAGGGAATGTGACATTCATGCTATGTCTCCAGAACTGGACAAACTATCAAAAAAATCTTGCGGGAGGCTTGATCATTAAAAGGGTAAAGCCATTCGAATATTGATATTGTCACTATTTCTTTTATATTAAACTATCAATCTCTTTATAACGTTTTTATGGTGAAGCCAGACAAAACCTGACTACAGCGGTCATGAGGAATGTCCGTAGATAAGAGAAGACTACTTTTGAAAATTTATCACTGAAATCCCCTGCCTCGATAACCGAGCCAGCTATTCCAGTGGTTAATTTAAAAAAGTCTTCTCTTGGCATTCAAATTTTTTTTTTTTTTCCTGACCAAATTTAGTGATTGAATAATTAACCCTTACAACTCTGCTGTCAATAATCTATCTTTTACCATGTCAATAGCAAAGAATCTGGTGTACAATTTTCAACAGTTTTGGTGGATGATGTTGCTGTCTTCGACAGCACCATCTTCCATCAAATTTGTTGAAAAATGTACACCAGTTCACCTTTTAATTTTATTTGAAAATTTAAAAATCTAACATCAGTGTGGTAAGGGTTAATACAGTATGCTTATCTCTCTTTCTCTCTCTCTCTCTGTTTGTCAGAAGAACAAAGCAAAGATCGTGTGCTCAGTACAGTCACCCTCATCTCTCAAACAACAGGAGGTGGAATTGATAAGGAGAAATTAGATACACATAAGACACCACCAGAGACGCCTCGAAAACATGGCAGCAAGGTGATTATGGCAGAACCATTATGTCATAACATTTATGAATAATCTAGTAATTTCAAATGCAAGGGAGGTTGGGCTTGGAGTAGTTGTCTAGACGAAAGATAGAACATAAATATAACATAAAGGTACCTTCTGAATTGTTACAATTAACTTGCATGTTGTATTGTGGTTCTGTATGAGTCTCGGTCCAATGGAGAGATGCAGTCTGTCACTCATGTAAATGACCAAAAAATAATTTAAAATTAATTAAAACTGCTTTATACCTGGTTGAATTGAAGGGCTCACTCACTTGTTGTGCCCTAAACTTGTGTGAATGGGGTGATGCAGGTATAGTTATCTAGTACAGGCCTACCGTGTATATATGTTTGCTTCAATATCGCATATTCTGCATCTTGGTGTATGCTCTTATGAATAAGTAATTAGCATTTATCTAATTAGTACGTAGTTAATTATTGCATTTATTGACATTATTATCTATTGTTATTCTGCATTCTTCTTTTGCTGATCATTGTGGCCTTGGAATGATATTAAAATATTCATCGTAAAATGTGAGATTGGTAAAAGCTCCTCTCCATTCAGAATTACATGTACTTGTCATGCCAGCTTTTCTACACCCCTAGACAGGGTGTCAGTCCATTGAAAGTGACCCATTCCAGTCTTTACTATGGTACAAATTTATGTTCTTGTGTGGGGCGAGGAGGGAAAGAAGGTGCCTATCTTTCCATCTATTGTATGACAGTCAACACTGAGATGCCATCTAGGATTGCCGTTTGGCATTTCAGCACTTTACCTTGGCATCCATAACTCTCAACCGTACTTGGTCAGTCCCTAAATGAACCAACCAGAAGATGGGATTTCCGCAAGATTATGGGTCATTTACTATGAACTAGTGTATCTTATCTATGACTGAATATTTTGAAGATTACTTGACTGATGATAATAATGGCTGCTGGCAGCAATGACATACATTAGTTAACCCTTTCATAGCCAAGTCGGCCAAACTGACTTCTGCAGTGGGCTTGAGGAATCTTGATCTGCAGGACAAGAGAATACTATTTTTGAAAACTTACCACTAAAATGACTGGCTCGATAACTGGTAAAGTTTCAAAAATATTATTCTCTTGGACTGCAAATGAACATTCAATAAACATATATTATGACTTCTTGACCACATTTAGCCATTGCAGGGTTAACTACTTCCAAATCATTCAAACAAATTTTATCCTTAGCGTAATATATAATAAATTGACATACAGCATACGGTTGACATGACAAATATTGTGGTTACTTCACTTTCGTAAAATGAAGGTAACTTTGGATGTTTTACCAATGTTGTGTTAGTGGTGACTTGCAAAACTTTTCAAACTTTCACCCATTTGTAGTTCTGGTGTAGATAATAAATTGTTTAAGCCTTTAGCCCTCGAATTTATTTTTAAAAATTAAATTTTCTCAAAGAATATGCCCATTTGCAGACCAAGAGAAATGTATTTTTGAAAATTTACCACTAGAATGACTGGCTCGGTTATCGAGCAAGTTATTTCAGCGGTAAACTTTCAAGAATAGTCTTCTCTCGGTCTGTAGATGGACATTTCTTAAGACGAATGCAGAAGCCGTTTTTGGCTGAATTGAGTGTTAAAGGGTTAATTAAGCATTAAGTCCTATCATTTTCATTGATGTAACCCATCAGGAAGATCCATAACATAAACTCAGAAGCGACATATCCTGTTCATTTTGAAAAATTTCTCTAGTCATGTATTTAGTACAAGCTTTCTCTATTGACGTCCCTGATGGCAGAGTGACGTCGCTGATCACAGAGTGACGTCCCTGATAGCAGAGTGACGTCGCTGATCACAGAGTGACGTCAGAAGTGTCTTTTGTTGAAATCAGCTCCATCTTATTTAATGTTTCATCGTTCAGCGTGATAATCTTGTCAAATACGGCAACATGGATAGCAGACGAACGTCAAATGCTACCACAGAAAGATTCATGTGATGTCACTCACTATGACATAGTAGCTCGCTAACCTAGAAAATAGATTATTTTATTGCTTTTTTAGCCCTTCTTGTCTCAATAGTGCATCAAAGCATACATACTTCTATTCATATTAATTAACCATTTAATTCTCAAATTTTCTCAAGAAGATCATTGCTTTTGATAGCCAATGGCAGACTATATCTGTAAATTTACCACTGAAAGTTACAAAAATAACTTTCTATTGTACTTTAGATGGACATTCTTCAAAATCACTGCAGGTAATTTTTACCTGACTTGACCACCAAAGGGGTAATTTTAAAATTTTAGCCCGGTCAATGTCCATTTGCAGGCCAAGAGAAGAATATTTTTAGAAAATTTACCACTTGAATGACTGGCTTGGTTACCGAGCCAATCATTTTTGTGGTAAGTTTTCAAAAATCGTCTTCACTTGTCCTACAAATGGCCATCCCGTAGCATCATTACAGAGGTCGTTTGGCTATAATTGCTCAGTGAAGGTTTAAATTGACACAAGATAGGCTAAGCTTAGATTCCTTAAAGAACATTGTATTTTATGTGAGGCAATTTTGCATACTCATTGCTACCGGCATTAGCTTAGATGTCCTATGAGTGTATTACAGTTGAAAAGCTTTGCAGATCATGTTTAAATAGAGAAGTCATTATGATTATGTAATCTGCGTGCAATGTGGTGGCTGTTTAAATAGAGAAGTCATTATGATTATGTAATCTGCGTGCGATGTGGTGGCTGCACGCATTGTTGCGGACACGACCTATTATTGTTATTACTATTACTGTGCGTATGTTTGCATTTTTCTCCTGCGATCGTCGTCGTCTGTGTGTAGCAAAACTCATAGATGGTAGCAGAGTTATAGGGCCTACAGGTAAACCACTGATCTTCTAGACCTCCTGTTCCTGCTCTACCAGTAGTAACACCACCACCACCTCATTTTAATTATGGTATTAATCCTTTTAAAAATATTTAGAAGAATTCTGACGATGAATTCTTTGGCAATGTAATGAAGTTGTGTTGTGTATTATTAAACTAATTTAACCGCTAGCTGTTGCAACAACAGTTTTACTGGCTAGCCCTTTAGTGGTCAAGCGAAGCAAAATGGCATCTGTAGTGATCTTGAGAAATGCGCATTTTCAGGCCAAGAAAAGAGTATTTTTGATAATTTATCACGGGAATGGCTGGTTCGGTTATAAATGAGCCAACCATTCAAGTGATAAATTTTCAAAAAAAGTTCTTTTGACAAGCATTTATGGGCATTGAGTAAACAGAAGCGTAAATTTTCTTGACCAATCTTGACCGTTAACTGGCTACATTAGTTTCAGAATATCCAACACATTTCCTCTAGATGGTACCGTAAGATGGAGACGTTGGTATTTTAAAGTTTGAAGGATTAATACCATTCTGCTTAATATCATTTGGTTTACTCATGGGTCAGATAAATTAACAGCTTCGCTGCTGGCAAAATTTGTAACAATGAAGAAATTGTCATAGAATCCACATTGTCAGAAATGTCTGAGACCGTAGTGTCAACGCCGCTTGTTTTTCTTCCAATCATAGTGACTTCATTACCACACTATGTTTTCCATCTATAGGGACAGAAGGATTAATAGTATATATATGACCTAATATCATTGCTGTATTAAGAGTTTTGCCTATGGGATGGAGCACTGTCCTTGGAAGAAGTTGTTATGTGTTGGCTGACATGCTTCTGGATGGGGGACGGTAGTTAGTGTGTGTGTGTGTGTGTGTGTGTGTGTGTGTGTGTGTGTGTGTGTGTGTGGTGTGTGTGTGTGTGTGGTGTGGTGTGGTGTGGTGTGGTGTGGTGTGGTGGTGTGGTGTGTGTTATTAGTGGAGTGGTCTTGTTAGTGGACTGGTCTTATTAGTGGAGTGCTATAACTGGTAGAGCGATATTATTAGCGTAGTGGTTAAATTCACCTTTCCAGAGTATCCATCGATGAATTGATGTTATATGACGTCATAATCAACTAAGCAGGGTGTAGGATAATGCCAAAATCATTACGTCATAAATAATTCTATTAGGCCCGTCTTTAACTGTTAATAGTCCAACACGTTGTAAGAATTGTATGGCTCTAATATTTAATAAACATGCTGTTGACTATTTTGGAACTAATTTGACTGATAGGCAGCAGCAGCACCCAGTCAAATTAGTTTCAAAATATTCAACAGCTTACCTGTTATAGTTTTCTGGAAATTGATTGTCATGTTGTTAAGAGATCGGTCGATCCCAACACGAGAGAGGTGTGGGTGGAGCTTAGCGAGAGATGGGTGTGGCATAGCTAAAAATTGAAAGGTCCATTAACAGAGACATCTTATTCGTGAACTGGTATTATTAGTGGAGTTGTCTTATTTGTGGAATAGTGTTATTAGTGGACTAGTCTTAACTTATTGATAAAGTGGTCCTAAATTATGTGATGGTGTTATTAGCATGGTGGTTTTATGAGTTTGAAGATCTTATTAATCGAACGGTCTTATTAGTGGACTTGTCTTATTCATGAGATGATGTTATTAGTGTAATGGTGCTGTTAGTATGATGATCCCATTAGTGGTGTGGCTTCATTAGTGGCATGTTCTTGTTGTTGTAGTAGCGGTATTGTATGATGCGATCGAGTGCTCTTAGTCTCTTCTTAGTGACTTGTACTTGTTAGTCGATGGCCTTAGTCTTATTAGTGTCATGGTCTTATCAGCTATGTGATCACCGGGTATTAGTGATGTGGTGTTATCAGTGATGTGGTCTAATTATGGAATTATGTCTTGCTCTCATAACGATGTGGTCAAAGTATAATTAGTTGATTGGTCTCGTTAGTGGGTCAAAGTATAATTAGTTGATTGATCTTATTCATAGCGTGGTTTTGTAATTGATGATTTCTTTTTCATCTTCATCGTTGGCTTGTCTTATTAGCTTGGCAGATTTATTAGTGTGCTGGGATTATTAACGAGGGTGTCTTATTTTGTCAAACCACTTGGTGGCCTTCTTTCTGGAGTCGTCTTATTATTGGACGATTATCTCTATGAAAACTATTTATGAGCAGCGAAGGTGTTAATTGTCAATTATATTAAAAATTCCGCTTCTGGTTTTGGAGCTTTTAATGTCATAACTTCTGCTGCTAATTGCTGAAACTGATCTGATAATTATATCATTGTTAAATTTTATTTCAAAATTTTATACAGGTTCTTTTAAAACACTGTATCAGTGCGACCTAGGGATGTCTTCACATTTAAATGAAAGATTGTTTTTTATTTTTAGAATTATAATTTTTTGGTAAACAATTGCATGCATTATATTCACAATGCATTTAAAGATATGACTATCTCGCCACAATATTGTATTAATTGTTTGCCAGCCGAATGTATGCAGATACATTTTCAATGGGTTTAACTCTGGACCGGCTGAATATTTTGAAAACAATTTGACTGAAAGTTGATGGTGGCTAGGCCACCAACAACTTTCAGTCAAATTGTTTTCAAAATATTCAGCAGGTCCAGAGTTATTACTCATTGAAATTATTGTCTCGTTGCTTGCAGCATTCAGATACTTAACCATTGTGCTACTATAAGTAGATCGTCTAAAGCACTTTAGCTCAACTTTATGAAGTAAAATGAGCTATAGTTATACCATCCATATCATCCAGCGATTGCAGTGGTTGCAGCAGCGGTGGTGGAGGCAGAGATGGTGATGGTGTCGCTATCCAGTTTGCGTTTAGATCAACTTAGGAGTTAATAACTCATGTTTGATTAATCATACCGGATCCAAACGTTGACACACGCTTCCTTATAATAAGAAGGCATGACGCAATAACTTTGTGGTCAAAATGTCAAACATCATGGCTACTGCTTGGTATATTGATAAACGTTCTGTTAGCTTTCATCTTTGTAAATAGAGTTATATTTGAAGTCAAGCTTTATAGTGCATTTAAATGTTGTAAAATCAAACTTTATGGTTACATTGCAACCGCATTTCTGGTTAATAACCACCTACTAGGTCATGCTAAGTTCATTTTCTAAATTGTGGTTTTGAAGTCTGAACAAAAGCACTTTCAAAGTGGCCATATATTGAAAGCTTTACCAGCTGATGTTCCTGCAGTTTATGGGTTTATAACTTTTTCATAGGCAGCAACAGCACCCACTCAAATTGGTTTCAAACAACTGCTTAGTTTTTGATACTCAGGGAGTGCAGGGATTGATTGGTTCCATCACGGGCAATGTGTAGGTAGAGCTTAGCTAAAGATGAGAGATGTGAAGCTAAAACTGGATTCCTCGATTTCGGCCAGTAAAGAGCTACAATCTATGTCATAGATAGAGGATCTCGCAAGAGTTGAGATTGCATATCAAATTTATCACAAGACTTTTTGAATATCTCATTCTCCAAATGAGGTATTACTAAACAAGTGTACTAAATTTTATATGAAATGGCAATGAGTATGAGATTGACTTTATCGCATAAAGTATTACTTCAAATTTTCACGCTGATTCTGGCTATTTCCCTGCCATTGTATAATATCTTTATGCTATAACTTCACCAATGTGAGCTCTGACAAATACGCAACAAAATATAATTACAAACACAACATCCTATTATCTCAGGTCTTATGTTATTTTTAATTGATCGTTTTAAACTTTCCAAGCCTTATTTTAAAATTATCCAAAATGTTTCTTTCTACATCATTTTAACAGTAGTAAAATAACATTAAATGTGACATTATAGCATCTTAGATGAAACGTACACCATATTCCTGTGACTTTATTACATTAGTGGAATGTAAAATAATATGTAATGGTTTAACCCTTAAACACCCTTATCAGCCAAAAACTGCAGTGTTCTTGAGATTTGAGAAATGTCCGTTTGCAGACCAAGAGAAGAGTATTTTTGAAAACTTACCACTGGAATGACTGGCCAGTGGTAAATTTTCAAAAATACTATTCTCTTGGTCTGCAAATGGAAATTTTCTATGAGAAAATTGAAATTTTTTTTGGAGCAAATTTGAGGGTTAATAAATGATATTCAATGCAATACAAGCTTGATTATGGGATAAAATATGACCTATAATAAATAGTGTTATTTACAAGAATATAGAATCATCATCGGGTTGAGTTATGTTATAATATAGCTGTTTTTCCCCACGTGTTACATACTCGCTTGACGCATCAATATGTGCATGGCGTTATTATTGTTGAAATGTGTATACTTTTCTTGCGTGGGCATGAACATGGTCAAGCTAATATCACTGTGAGCGTCTTTGATACAGTATGGCGAAATATCAATTATTCTAATTAAAACTATATTTGATTCTAATTTGTATTTAATTTCAGTGCATGATGTGATTGACCTAAAGACTGCTTCACCAACACTACCAAAATATATATATATATATTTGTGCCAAGCATGTGATCGTTAATTTAGTTCTTAATTAATTTACAAGTACGCTCTGTTCACAATGGTTCAGCGTTGCTTAGCAACTGAGGTGGACTTTAGAGCAGGCTTGACTGTAGTTTCCTGAGTTATTATAAGAGAATTTAAAGCTGTCATGACATGTTTATATAGCTAATTCTTTACCCTATCATGCAGTAAGTAATGATCTATACAAAAGTTTCTGTTTTCACTAACTCTGTTATAATTCAGGGTATTGTTCCTTTAAGCAAGACCCGCTTACCGTTCCTGATGCATTTTAACCCTTTAATGGTCAAGCCGGCCAGAACTGACATCTTCAGTCATCTTGAGGAATGTCCCTTTGCAGGTCAAGAGAAGACTATTTTTGAAAATTTACCACAGAAATGCCTGGCGCGATAAACAAGCCAGTCATTCCAGTGATAAATTTTCAAAAATAATCTCTTGCCTGCAAATGGACATTCAATAAGGAAATATTTTGATTTTCTTGACCAAATTTGACCACTGAAGGGTCGCTCTGTACATAGCACTGGGAGCCAGCCAATATGCTCGCATGTGAGCGCTTAGCAGATAAACAATATACAGATGTCAACTCTTCGGTTGTCTATCACTGCATAGTGATTACTGGTCAAGACCTACTGACTAACTCCTGTACTGAGAGGTGGTCAGGATTAAAGAATCAATAATAAAGTTAACGAGAATGGAGATTGACTGGTAACCCTGTTACCTGTAGGGATTAACATTGACTATTTTAATTAGTATGACCGCCTTAAAGCTGTCATGACATCACAAAAATAGTAGCTACTGTGCCAGAAAAATATATGGATGTGTACCCTTAAATCCAACCAGGTGAGCTACCGCCATACTGTTTGCCTTTCGTCTCCTCTAGCAATTTCCAGCACACCAGTCGTCGCTTACTATAAAGGTTGCCCCCAAATCCCGAAATGGAAGCAGTCAAGCGCTGACCTTATACGTGAAAAGCACACAGAGAGGAATTTATATTATTCATTCATTTCAAGAAACTGACATGAATTCGACAATTGAAGATGTAAGAATAATAAAGATATGTTTGTGCACGCACTCAAACTTATAAGTGACTGATACCTATTCAAAAACTAATAAAATACAGGTACTATTTCTTCAAAATACTATACCTATACGTACATTCTTGTCGGTCTCCATTTGCGCAGACTATTACGTCACTACACCATTGGCCGGGATTCCTTTTTATAGGGGAGTTTGGGGTAATTTTATACAGCTGCTATTATTCTAGTTAGTCAATGAATGGATGAATGAATCTATCAATGAATGAACAAAGGAAGGAATGGGCACTATTTTTTTTACACCAACGAAACGATACCACAAACCACAACCACCATCATCATCACCGCCTCCACCACCACCACCACCACCACTACAAATAATGCCACCACCACCAAAACCACCACTCCACCTCACCACTGCAACTAACAATGCCAACACCACGAACACCACCACCGCCACTGCAACTGTGAAACCACCACCACCAGCAGCACCACCACCAACAGCACCGCCATCACCCACCACCACTACCACCACCACCACAGTGTGTGGTGGTGCTGCTGCTGCTCCTGGTGCTGCCTGTGGTGATGGTGGTGGTGGTGCTGGTGATGGCAGTGGATGTGGCTTCATGTTGTTGGCATTGTTAGTGACAGTGGTGGGGTCATGTGGTGGTTTTGGTGGTGGTGTTACTATTTGTGGTGGTGGTGGTAGTGGTGATGGTAGCTGTCGTTTGTGGCATCGTTTAGGTGGTGTTCCATAAAAAAGGTAGTGCACATTCCTTCCTCCCTCCCTCCCTCCCTCCCTCCCTCCTTCCTTCCTTCATTAATTAATTGATTGATTGATTGATTGATTGATTTTTTTAGGTTGGAGCCAAAAGGTACAAAATCGCGGTTACGGGGTCACTTAGTACATACCGGAATAAACATTTTCATCAATAACTCTGCGATGTAAGATTGTTGAATCATCAAATCCGTAACATAAATTCATATGGGGGTTGGCTAGAAGTATAATTTTGTATCAGGTCAAGGTTTCAAATATCTAGGTCACAGAGCACTAAGTGCATCGAAATAGACATTTTAGCGATATATCGGAAACGGAAGTCGGTAGCATCACCAAATTTTGCCCATCCTTTCATCTTATAGGTGGCGAGAAGTTCTTTGAGCTTAGGAGAAAGCGTCAGATATCTAGGTCACGAGGTCACAAAGTACATATTGGACTAAGTGCATTCTCAAGCCACACCACAAAGGCGTCAGTCAGCATCTCCCTCGAGTGCATTTTAGTTGATTTATTGATTCATCCATCCATTCATTGACTAACTAGAATAATAGCAGCTGTGTAAAATTATCCCAAGCTCCCTTACACAAAGGAATCCTGACCAATGATGTAGTGACGTAATGACGTAGTCTGTGCAAATGGAGACCGACAAGAAGGTACGTATAGGTATATTATTCTGAAGAAATAGGCCCTGTATTTTATTAGTTTTTGAATAAGTATTGGTTAATTAATAACAGGAGCCAGTGGAGAGACCCTCAATCCCACCCGACCAATGGTTGACAGAAAGCAGAGGACAAACAAGAATGGTTTGGGTGAGAAAGAAGACATAGATTTTATTTTTGCACTGCACAGAGGATGGACCTTTAACGTCCCAGACGTATACAATAAGGCTGAATTAAAATCTATGGTCCTCCAGATAAACTGTACAAAGACATTGAGTAAATGTAGCGGAGTGATAGATGTGGAGCAGCTTAGAGGTGGTCCTCCAGATACTTAAATAAATTCTATTGAATCATACAATCTGTACAAAAATACTGATCAAGGTTAGATGGGCAATGAGAGCAGCTTTCGAGTTAACATCCCCCTCCTTTTAACAGGGTAGGGAGGGAGGGGATTAATAATTTACTGCGAAGAAGGCCAGAGGTTGCGAATGCACAATGACGAGATGTAAGCCAAACAGCTTATTTTAAAGGTGGAAATGGAGCGACTCCATTGGCTAACTATTCCAATCCACAAGTGGTGAACTGGCACATGCGTCCTGGGTGTGGCCAATCCGCCCCGGGCATTGGGACAGATTTACCACTGACCAATCTGAGCGCGCTTGGCCATGGTGATGTTGGGCTGGTGTGGCGAGGCCGGAATTATCCCTCCGGGCAGCCGAGTGTTTTCACATGTGTTCTGTGAAGACAAAGGGCTGGATGGACACTTCCTGTCTCGCTTACGCAACCCTGTCTCGCCACAGCTGGAGAGCCGGTGGAGGCCCTCCATCCCACCAGACCAATGGCTGGCAGAAAGCAGAGGACAAACAAGAATGGTTTGGGTGACAAAGAAGACATAGATTTTATTTTTGCACAGCACAGAGGATGGACCTTTGATGTCCCAGCCGTATACAATGAGGCTGAATTAAAATCTATGGGACTCCAAAGATGGAATGCTCACCCAAACCATAGTTTTGAGTGTGTGCGTAACCATATCTTTATCATTCTAACGTCTTCAGTGGTGGAATAATGAGCGATATAAATTTCAGTCAGCATGATTTTCACGTATAAGGTCAATGCTTGACTGCTGCCATTTCGGGATTTGGGGGCAACCTTTATTACGAAGCGACGGCGGGTGTACTGGAAATGGCCAGATGAGATGAAACGCAAACAATATGGCTGTAGCTGACCTGGTTGGATTTAAGGGTACACATGCATATAATTTTTTTACAAAGTGGCTGCTATTTTTGTAAACCACCAGGTCACGTGATCACCAGCTCTCCAATATGCCCATATAAGGTCACCCACATGGCTACATCCGGGTACCCCCACTGAAAAGTATAAAAGGAGCGAGCAAACTCAGCTCAGATCATTCAGACTTTTGGATCTGACAAAAGCAGACCAAGCGTCAGGCTTATCATTATTCAGTTATTTAGACACTTAGTTATCATCTGCTATTTTTGTGACGTTATGACAGCTTTAAGTAACCAAATCAAGAATTATAAAATATAACAGCCATTCTAGTGGTAAATTCTCAAATATAGTCTTGTCTTGACCTGAAAATGAATAATTCTCAAGGCCATTTGGGCCTTTTATTTCTGGATGAATTAACCGTTTCAATGACAAATTCCGGAAAAAGTTATTTTTTTACAATATAAAACTTATTCTGTTGAATTTGACTGGATGTTGTTGCTGCATATGGCAGTAACCGCTTCCAGTCAAATTAATTTCAAAATATTCAACAGTTTTCCTGTATTGGTTGCTTTGAAGATGAGATATGGGGAGTTCATCGGTGAAAAGATGAACAATTACACTGATAAATGATTATATTATAGCCACTTTACCGGCATGTTGTGGTGGGGTTTATCATTGCATTTGGGAAATTCACAATTTTGACCAGTTTCACAATTACATAAAGTCTAGTGTCTGTGCCAATCTTATTTTATCCTGTCAAATAATGCAAATTGATATTGGCATGTACTTAACATTCTCGTCTCATTTATCTTTAGCATTTAGCATTTAAGCCAGCCAAAACCACTTCTGCAATTGTCTTAAGAGATGTCCATTTGCAGACCAAGAGAAGACGATTTGTGAAAATCTACCCATGGAATGATTGAATCGATAACTGAGCCTGTCATTCCAGTGGTAAATTTTCAAAAATAATCGCTTCACTTGCAAATAGACATTTCCTCCCTTTAACATTCATATCAGCCAGAAACAGTTTCTGTAGTGGGCTTGAGAAATGTAAGAGAAGACTATTTTTTTTTAAATTTAGCACTGGAGTGACAGGCTCGATAACCGAGCTAGTCATTCCAGTGGTACATTTTCAAAAATAGTCTTCTTGGTCTGCATATAGACATTTTCTATGAGAAAATTGAAATTTTCTTGAAAAAATCTGAGTGTTAAAATGTGAAAGGCTTAATCATTCACAGGTGATATTTTCTGTATAATATGTGTAAAATTCAGTAGTTTGTCTGAAGCTCACTACTTCTATTCAAATTGTTGTCTAATTATTCAGAAACGGTTTGAGTTTTGCTATTATTCTTAATATAGAATCTCGTAGGGATTAACCCTTTAACCCTAGAATTTGTTCAAGAAGATTTAAATCTTTTCATTACAAATGTCCATTTGCCGACCAAGAGAAGATTATTTTTGAAAATTTGCCACTGGAATGACTGGCTCGGTTATCGAACCAGTCATTTCAGTGGTAAATTTTCAAAAATAGTCTTCTCTTGATCTACAAATGGATATTTCTCAAGATCACTGCGGAAGCCATTTTTGGCTGATATGAGTGTTGTAGGGTTAACCTACAAACTTGCTCAAGAAACCTTGTACGCAAAAATTGAAATTGTGAATATTTCCATTATGTAATTCTGTAAAAATCAGTCAGTAATTTCTGCCATTTCAGCCCAAAACATTTGGAACTCACCATCAATCCAAGAAGGATGTTGAATCATTTGAAAGTAACTTTATTGAAAACTGTTGCTTCCCTATTTCATTCAAATTACAGCAGAATATTCTGTATATTGTCAGGAATTTGTCGCGTAATATATAAAGGTGAACCAGTCAATGTATGAATATTGATAAGGTTATTATTTGTTTTCTATTTTCTTATTTATGGATCTACTTTTCAGGGAGTGAAAACATCCGCGTTTGAATCCAGCACAAGCAGCTCTAGTAAAAAGTCCAAATGCCGTCAGAAATCAACGTCGTCTCCATGGAAATGGGCATTCAGTCAGTTTCTTCGAAAACACCGTTCTGTGAAAGCCGTTAATTCTACAAATGCAGTCATCCCTTCCGGTAATAGTAAAGAACTCGATGTGATAAACTCTCAACACTCATCTTCTCATAGTAATGGCCACGCCCACAGTCCTGTATCTAAAGTGGCTCCTGTGATTATCTGTGGTAATGGTGGTGGTGGTGGTAGTACTGGTGGTGGCGTCAGTGATGGTGATGATGGTGGTGGAGGAGGAGGAGGAGGAGGCATCTGGAATGCGGATAAAGAGACCAGCTGGCCTGTGTCTTATAGCCCGCCACCATATGATCAGGTTGTTAATATAGGTGAGTTTAGTTACTGATCAATGGACCTTTCCATTTTTAGCTATGCCCCGCCCATCACTAGTTAAGCTCCACCCACACCTCGCCGTGTTTGGATTGATCGATCCCAGAATACCCTAGCTATCAATTTCCTGAAAAATGTACAGGGAAGCTGTTGAATATTTTGTAACTAATTAGACTGGGTGCTGTTGCTGCCATTGGCAGCAACAGCGCCCAGTCAAATTAGTTTCAAAATATTCAACAGAATATTTATTAAATAGTAAAAGCAAACAATTTGTACAACAGCCCATAGACCGTCATCAAATATGCGTTCGTGACGTACTTATCGACGTGATTCATGACGTCATTCATTATGATGTCATTGTACACACCACGCAGTTCATTATGACGTCATATGATGGGTGTGTACTCTGGAAAGGTGAATTATTGCCAAAGTCTTAAAATTTATTTTAACCTTTTAACTCTGTAACACTCATATCAGCAAAAAACAGCTGCAAGCGTCTTGAAAAATGCCCATTTACAGACCAAGAGAAGTCTATTTTTGAAAATTTACCACTGGAATGACTGGCGCAATAACTGAGCCAGCCATTCCAGTGGTAAAATTTCAAAAATAGTCTGCTCTTGGTCTGCAAATCGACATTTTCTATGAGAAAACTTAAATTATCTTAAAAGAATTCGATGGATAAAGTGGCTTCTGCTGTGGTCTCTGGGAAATGTTCATTTGCAGAAAATTTATCACTGGAATAACTGGCTTGACACCTAAGCCAGTCATTCCAGTGATAAATTTTTAAAAATTCTCTGACTGCAAATGTATATTTTCAATGAGAAAAATTAAACTTTCTTGATCTAATTTGAGTGTTAAGGGGTTAAAGATAAACCGTACAACATTACAACCAAACAGGCAAACCATTGGTGGTTAATGTGATGTCACAGAAAAAGAGCTTGGCATCTCACAACTGTTAAATTTCTAATAATCTGTGTGGACGGAAAAGGGACTTCTAGGCCATATTAAATTTACTGGTGGACTGAAAAGGGACTCTTCTGACCCTGTTAAATTTCTAACAATGGGGGAACTGAAACAGGATTTCTGTGACTCATTTGCATATGTTCTAGTTCTTCTTCTTCTTTTCGATCGCTGGTATCACACTTGGAGAGCCGTTCTCAAGATGAAATCTGTGGTTTTCTGCAGTTCTTCCACAGGCCCATACAGCTTTTCAAGAAAAGAGGTTGACAAAGGCCAGATCTCTTCTCTCAGCAGCTGATACGTACTGCAACATTGAAGTATGTGCTCTGTGGTCTGTTCTGCTTCTCCACAAGGACAAGCGGGCGATGTAAGGTGGAACCGCCTGTACATGTGAGGTTTAGTCTGTTGTATCCAGTTCTGAGACGAAAAATGGTCACTTGCTCTGGCCTCGAGAGATGATGGTAGGCATCTTCTGGTTGAGGTGTTCTATAGAGTGACTTGATGATAGTCTTCATCTCTGTATGGGTAACCATATTTTCTGTCTGATTCTCTTCTGCACCCACCTTTGCCATCTTGTCTGCTTCCTCATTTCCTTGGACTCCACAGTGTGAGGGGATCCACTGCAATGCTATCCGAAAGCATTTGATGGTTTGTAGTGCTTCTTCAAGTTGTGGCAGCTTACCTTTGGTGATAGCCTCAAGGACGGAGCGGGCATCGGATAAAAAGACAATCTGTACAATAGGGTCTGCTGTTCTGCTGATGGTATTAGCTGCATGAACCAGTACTTCGACTTCAGCTCTGTAGTTTGTGCAGTGTTTGCCCATCGGTATTGCAGCTGACTCATGTTGTCCGTTTGGATACTGTATGTGCAGTCCATCACCTCCACTCCTAATTGCATCTTTGGCTGATCCATCTGTGTAGATCCTTATCCATGCCTCCTGAGGGTACATTTCTTCCAGCATGGCTAGGGTCAGGGCCTTCTTGCTCACATCACTGTGTTCATCTTTGGTTGTGAGATGAGGTACTGTCGTGCGAATAGCTATGCTCTCTAGTTTGTTTTCCCAGGGTGGAAGATCAAGGGTGTGGTTTGGGTCTTCTATTTCTGCTGGCAACATTTCTTGGTGTTTCCTTTGAAGTGCTTTTGTCTCTTTCACAAAACTTGATCTTTTAAGTCTTCCTGATGATAGCTGTGCTTTCCTGATCTTCATCGGGTGGTTGCTGAATGATTTGAACTTTGCAGCTTGGATCAGTGCTTTGCATTCCCTTCCTTTGCTAAGTCGGGGGATGCCTGCTGTCTGCTCCATTTTTGCTATTGGTGTTGATCTCATTCCACCAGTGATGATGCGCAGTGCCTGGTTTTGTACTCTGTCAAGGTTCTGTTGATGAGATTTAGCTGCTGTCATCCATGAGCTGGATCCATACTCAAGGTGTGGTCGTACAGCACCTAGGTCGATGGTCTTGAGGATCCTTTCATTGGCACCCCACTTTGATCCTGCCAGCTTCCTCATGATGTTTAGCTTTCTACTGGCCTTTGCCTCTGCGTTCTGTATGTGCTCCTTCCATGTTAATCTTCTGTCATAGGTGACTCCCAGGTATGTCTGCTGGTCCTCGTACTCGAGTGGAGTACCGCCCAGTGTCAGATTGCCAACCTTGGTTTTGGTGGACAGTGAGAATAGCATGGCTGATGATTTTTCTTTGTTGATGGTAATGCACCAGCGATTGGCCCAAGCTGTAATTCTATCGAAGGCGAGCTGCATTCTGTACGTGGCAGTCGTTGTGTACTCATCAGTGCACCAGAGTACGAGGTAATCATTAATGAAGAGTATGAACAGAGTTGGTGATAATACTCCGCCTTGTGGCACCCCTTGTCTCAGCAATACATTCTGTCCAGATTGTCCATCCACCAGCACCCTAGCTCTGCGATTGTGTAGGTACGACTTGGTCCATTGGAACATGTTGCCACCGATGCCTGTGCGCCGGAGCTTCACGAGGAGGCCATCCTTCCACACCTTGTCAAATGCCTTCTGCAGATCGATAAAGGCAGCTAGCATCACCTTCTTGGTTTGAAAAGTGTCCTCTATGACCTGTGCAAGATGTGTTGTTTGATCTTCTGTGCTCCTGTACCTTTTGAAGCCAGCCTGCTCTGAAACTATAATGTTCTCCGACTCCAGGTACCACTGCAACTGCTGGTTGATGATGCACTCCATGGTATTGCATATGCAGCTTGTAAGACTGATAGGACGGTAGCTCAGCACTTTCGTCTTGTTCTTCCCTTTTTTCAGAATAAGAGTCATTCTGGCTTCCTTCCAGCACTGAGGAACCTCTCCATTGGTCCAACTGAGATTAAAGATGTCTAGCAACTTGCAGAGAGATGCATTACCAAGGTGTTGGATCATTTCATTCGTAATGCCATCTGGCCCAGGAGATTTCTTCTTCTTCAATTGGAGGATAGCCTTCTTCAGTTCTGCTAAACTAATGTCAACTTTCATTGCATCGTGAGTGTTGGTGTCTGTTCTTTCCTTTTGCTCTTTTCTAACCTCTTTTTGACCCATCTTTGGTATAGAAATGTTGCTTTTGCATATGCCTTCGCAAAAGCATCTGCTGCCATCTTTCCTGTCAGTGTTTGTCCATCTTCTTCAAGAGTAATCTCTCCCCCGACACCCTCATCATTCAGTGCTTTACCCTCATCATTCAGTGCTTTAGTCAGTCTCCATAGCTTTGTGGTGTCTCTCTCTAAATTAAACCCTGCCATCTTTTCCCTCCAGCTTCTTCTTTTGGCCTCCAGCTTGGTCTTTAGATACCTGGCTTTAGTTTGTTGTAGCGTGAAGTGGTTTTCATGACAGGGATTACCCTCTGCATCTTCTCTGGCCTTGTCTAGTTTACCATGTGCTGCTTGCAGTTCTGTTGTCCGGTAGGGGCAGTAGTTTTTCCTGAACCCTCGAGGAATTGCTTCGTTGGCAGCCTTGAGGATACTTGAATTAAATTCCTTGACCACATTGTTGATGTTTCTCCCTTCTACTGCTATATTTTGGGTAAGCTCACTGGAACGAATGCCGAACAGACTCCAATTTGCCTTTTTGTAGTTCCACCTTGGATGTTGAGGTGTACTTGTCGAAATACTTCCAGAAAGAGAGAGGAGGACTGGGTGGTGGTCGCTTTCTCCTAACTGCGATCCGACTACTCTACTGAGGTTTCTGTGAATGTCTTCTGTACAAAATGCCAAGTCCGGCATTGTTGTCGAGTGCCACCGGCGCGAGTAGAAGGTAGGCTGATCTGTGGGATCATTGACAAGTAAAAGGTGCTTTTCATCTTGCCATGCTTCAATGTCTTCTCGTTTATCAAGTGTTCTGTATCCCCAGCTCTGGGACTGGCTATTAAAGTCTCCCGCAATGAGGAAGTGGCAGTCCGGGACCTGGATTGTGTCAAGTGAGAGATTCTTGTCATTAGGGAAGTAATAATTGACAATGTCAATCACAGAGTTGCTGGTTGTTACCTCAATCTTGATATATTCTGCCTCTTCCATAAAGGTTTTGATCTGGCTGGCGTTCACGCTGTTTCGGACCAAGGTGATCACCCCACCTTTCTTTCTTCCTCTTCGATCACACCGGAAAATCTGGTAACCTCTGATCTTAAATGGTTTTCCTTCTTGCAGGTGTGTCGCTTGGATGCAGCAGATATCAATGTTGTTTTCGTACAGGAACTGTTCGAGCTCTGATTTCTTGTTGGTAACCCCTTCTGCATTCCAGTGCATGATGTTGATACTTGGGTTCTCTTTGGGGTTGGTCTTCTCTTTCGGTTGGCCAGTAGCTCTCCATCCTCGTCCCCTGGCTCCGCAAGACGAGTTGATGGGACCTCCAGTAGCTGAGGGTGGGCACCTTCGAGGCGTGGAGCCCGGCGCTGCACCTGCCTGGCGAATCCTCACTGGGCAAGCACCATTTCGGTATATTCGATCTCCAAGTGTCATTTCATTAGCGTTGTGCATAATGCTCTGGTTAGCCCCTCCAAATGTCTGGATTGACACCCAGTGGGTTACACCCCTGCGCCACGTTGAGGCTGAGCATATAGTCTTAAACAGGGGATATGTTCTAGTTAAAATAGGTCTGCGCTGAGTTGACCTCATGGCCTGCTAAATTGGCGGGAAATTTAAAAGTCTGTCTGAAGAAACCCAATGCATTGATCATTAGTCTATACTTCTTATGTATTATGAGCTTTGCTTTGTACACAATGTATACAGAATTTAATACTTTGAAAGCACTGATACCACTGTTAGATAGAATATTTAGCACCAGTAACCTTAAAATAGAAATAGACCTATTTTGGAAGGTACGTATTTTATTTACTGAAATTTATTAGGTTACCAGTTTTGTCTATAATGGTCAAATTTTCTCAATAAAATTTCAATATTTGCTAATTGAATGTCCATTTACAGGCTAAGAGAATACAATTTTTGAAAATTTATCACTGGAATGACTGGCTCGGTTATCGAGCCAGTCATTCCGGTGGTAAATTTTCAAAAATTGTATTCTCCTAGCCTGTAAATGGACATTCCACAACAGCATAGTAGAGGGCGGTTTTGGACAGTATGACCATTAAGGGGTTAAACTCTTGTAATGCAGTGACCAGGCTTTCTAATACATGTTAACAATCTCTGGTTATAGCAAATATAACACAGGGTATCATACAGCGCTAATGCCTTGCTGAAATTGAATTAGTCATTTGTTATTCGCTCACCCAACGTATGTCAAAAGACATGCAAAAGACTCCTAAGGATTTCCTTTTCAGTCCTCATTTGCATAATTGGAACATAGACTGAAAAGGGACTCCCTATGCGTGTTACAATATTTAATTGAGACTGAAAAGGGACTCCTAATGAGTTCCTTAAGTCCGGGACTGAAAAGGGACTCTTTTTGGTCTCCTTGAGGGCCTGAAAAGAGATTTAAGGGATGTTTATGGGAAGCGACTGACTTTAGGTACGTTCTGGAGACAGGTAATCTGATGTCACAGAAATTGTGTAATAACTGGTAACAGGTAATAGGATGTCACAGATTGTGTAGGAACTAATTTACCTGGAAGAATATCTCTTGCATCACTAGGAAGTAGGTTTATCTGACAATAATAGTTTTGAAAATGTTTGATTTTAACACTTCTTAGATGCATAATTGAATACCTTAATGTCAAGATTGGTTGAGAAAATTACAATTTTTGCTTAGTGAATGTCTAGTTGTGACAAAGAGATGTGTAGTTTTGAAAGCTTACCACCGGAATAACGCGCTCTGACATTCATCAAGACCCTGCCAAATGTCCATTAATTTTTAAGTAAATTCCCTTTAAATCATCATATCATGATGACGATGAGTTGTAGTAAGCTTTCAAACCATCGACTGAAACCTGTACAACGGCCTGCATTCATGAGAAAGGTTTACGGATGCACTAGGTGTGGTTATGGACATCTGTGTGGATCAGTGGAATCTTACTAGATGTAATAAGAAATTGTTTTAACGTGTAATAGCAATTAATCATCTAATAATTTCCAGCACAAAAAGTCTAGATGGTTATGAGAAAAAGTACAGTCAACGTATTTTGCCACCATTTCATGGATCTATCAGCACATGTACATATAAAATGAACCGTTCCAGTTTATCCATCAATCATATGACGTCATAATCAAGTATGTGATGTGTAGTCTGATGTCAGTTCATCATGAACACTTAATTGATAATGGACTAAGCGTTGTTGTACGAATTGTATGTCTTTACTATTTAATAAACATGCTGTTGAATATTTTGAAACTAATTTGACTAGGTGCTGTTGATGCCATAGGCAGCAACAGCACCCAGTAAAATTAGTTTCAATATATTCAGCAGCTTACCTGTATAGTTTTCTGCAAATTGATAGTCAGGCAGTTCACGGATCAATCGATCCCAACACGGGTGACGTTTGAGTGGACGTTAGCTAGAGATAGGTGGGCCATAGCTAAAACTGGATTCCTCCATTAACATTATATTTATTGAACAGTCAAGGAAAATTGCCTCTTGTCTGTAATTTCAACTGTCACCGCTGCTCGCCATAGTTTACTGTATGTGTCGCTATGGAATTTGCCAGTTTAGCTATGCCCCGCCAATCTCTAGCTAAGCTCCACCCACAGTTTGCCGTGTTGGGATTGACCGATCCCTGAATGCCAAATTTCCTGAAAACTATACAGGAAAGTTGTTGAATATTTTGTAACTAATTTGACTGGGCCCAGTCAAATTGGCAGTTAAATTAGTTTCAAAATATTCAACAGAATATTTATTAAATAGTAAAGACATAGAATTTGTACAACAACCCATAGTCCATCTTCAATATGCATTTGTGATGTACTTATCTACATCATTCATGACATCATTCATTATGATGTCATTCTACACGTCACATAGTTGATTATGACATCATATGATGGGTGGATACTCGGGAAAGGTGAATTACATATGCCTATATTATTATGACTAACTATGTGTATATGAATTCTTGCTTTCCAGAATGCTTAGAACCTTTTCTACCTGAGCGCTCAGAGCCACCACAACCGCTGTCTCCTCAAGCCCACTCGACCCCTGTTCATTCAATTCAATCACCTACGCCAAGTCCAACTATTAAGGTGTTTGATTTCACTGCTTTACAACCGCCTTCTGAATCGCCAAAAACAAAGTCACGCTTTCTCAGTTGGCGAGCGTGCGGAGAGTGTACGCGGCATGATAGCTCATCAGAAGAGGTGTGTTTGTGTATGCATGCGCATGCGCATGTACGTGTGCTTGTACACACATATCTGAGTTTTGCCATATAATTCTTGACCTGTATCTAAATTATATGAGACATTGGTGTTAATTTTGAAAACTTTGCTGCAGACAAACTGAAAGTCCTACAGCATTATGTTGCTTCACTTAACCCTTTAACACTCATATCAGCCAGTGGTCTTGAGAAATCTCCATTTACAGACCAAGAGAAAACAATTTTTGAGAATTTACCATTGTAATGACTGGCTCAGTAACCCTAAGATTTCAAAATAGTCTTCTGTTGGTCCGCAAATGGCTTGTCAAGCCAGACAAAACCAGTGTCTGCCATGCTCATGAAGAATATCCATTTACAGGCCAAGAGAAGACAGTCTGGAATTTTGATACTGGAATGACTGGCTCGATAACTAAAGCAGTCATGTGGCTAAATTTTCAAATGTAGTCCCCTCTCTTGGCCTGCAAATGGACATTCAGAAATTTAGAATTTCTTGTCAAATCTTGACAGTTAAGGAGATGATTTAACAATCCTGTTCTTAGGATACATGCACTATCTAATGGAGGGATCTGATCTGTCACCCAATTAACTAACGAATATATTGCTGATGTTATTATCAAAATGACAAATGTCCAAAACTAAAATGGTAAAAAGCCTTAAACATTCTGTTAAAAATGTTGAACCTAATCTGACTGGGATCTGTTGCTGCCAAATTGGTTTCAAAATATTCAACAGCTTACCGATATCTTGAAATTTAGATTCTGGGAATTCAGGTTTCACAGTTTCAAATCAATTCCAACTCACATACAAAGTGGGCGGAGCATAGCTAAAAATAGGCGTGGCATAGCTAAGAATGGATGTCTATTACACTAGATCTTCTAGACATTAAATGATTAACATTGAAAGGCAAAATAAAATTGAGAAGTGTTTTAAAATGAGTACTTATAAGCATACCAATCAATCAATCAATCAAATAAGTTAAAGGAACTGAAAAGGGAAATAACAAATGATGTTTATTGATAATTTCATACAATGTTAAATAAACTACCATCGGTAAAAATGGAAATGAGCCAGGATTATTTGAGAAAAAGCATTTACTAACTATAGGGGCGCTTAACTTGGAGCCAATTAGTGACCAAGCTGGTGCTTCTCACTCCACTGTGTGTGTGTGTGTGTGTGTGTGTGTGTGTGTGTGTGTGTGTGTGTGTGGTGTGTGCGTGTGTGCGTGTGTGTGTGTGTGTGTGTGTGTGTGCCACATAGCCCTACCTGAATATAATGAAAGCACACCTGAATATAGTTTTGCAAGCTGTATGCATAGTATTGTCTATAGGAGCCGATGTAGAGCAATTAACTCGCCACTGCTAATTCAGTATTGATCCTTTTGAAAACGTTATGTTTGAAAGTAACTTTCTGGTGGACGCAACATGTTTCGGTCAAAATGATTTCAAAATACACTGCTGGTTTCCAAGGTCGCAATATGATGCCTACTGAATATTTTTAATTTCGTGTGACTGATTGTAGACACCATCTCTGGAAACAACACCTTTCAGTCAAATTGTTTTAAAACTAGACAGTATTTTACCTGCAGGAAGTAGGTTAAAACGAATATAACTGAGCTGATATAACCGGCTATAGTGTGTGTTATTTATTCGCTCAGCATACACAAGAGTGCATAGGTCCAGCTGCGTCACTAATTGGTTCCTGCCAGAGTGACACAAATGGTATTTAGATGCTTTTTTCTAATTACTCTGATTTATCTGTGTTTTTACTCGGGCTATAGGTTGCTTGGTATATATTTAAAGGTATATAGGTTAGTTCCCTGATGCTTTCCTTTAATTCTTACTTTCTATTCAAGGAAATCTATTCAAGGGAAGTAACCGGGAGTAGTTCACAGTTAATATCTTAAGCACAAGAGTTGTCTCCATTAATATGTCAAGGCAGTCTTGTTTCCATCCACTAAATATTCTGCTATTGTCTGTGAAATGGTGACAAATTCGCTGTTAAATTAGTTATTTTAACATTTGTGTGATTCCTAATTTGCCTGTCATTGCCGGGATATATAAGAAATGATGCTCACACGCTATTACTGAACCACTAGAGGCAATCAATTAACATCTTCTTCTTCTTTTCGTTCGCTAATCATACCACCAGTCCTGTAAGTGACTATCGACATGATCATAAGCGTTAAGTGCGTGGATCCATGGTTTATTAGAGTGCACCGTGCGGCCTGGAACCTCCGTCTTCAGCACTCGAGGTTTCTGTCAGGGTTACCTCACCCTTACCTCATTTAGTCACCTCTTACGACACGCAGAGGATACGGAAGGTGTATTCTAAGCCACACCTACAGGGCAAATCAATTAACATAGTTTGGTATTTTAAGTTTATAAGTCTAGAACCACCATCTTTTTAAACCTGTAGTGGTCAAGATTGGTCAAGAAAATTACAATCTCTGCTTAGTAAATTTTAATTTTCAGGCTAAGCGAAGACTATTTTTGAAAATTTACCACTCCACGGGTAAATTTTCACAAATAGTGTTCTCGGGGACATTCCTCAAGGGCAACGCAGAGGCCGTTTTGGCCGACTAGACCATAAATAGGTTACCATCTTGCTTTTTGCATTTCATGGGAATACCAAGTACGACAATCATAATCTAGACCAGTAAGCTGATAACAGTGCAGTACAATATACACGACTTTGAAATAACGTAACATATTTCAAAATAAAAATAAAACGTACTGTTGAATATTTTGAACATAGAATAGAAGACATTGCCGCCTTATGTTCGAAACATTAAACAGAATATTTCTTATTCACTAACCTGTTTCTGTGTTTGTTTTGGAAATATTGTAACTTCATTATAAGCTGTACTGTATTTCATTCCACAAATGTGTGATATTTGTTTTTCATTTTTATCAACAGGGCAGTGAATATGGTATCCAGATGGAACATTTAGACAAGTTGACTATCAAGCCACAAGTACCCACCTCAAACAACCGACAAGCGCCAGTCGTCGGCGAACTTACGCAGCCAAATGTCTGCTGTTAACGCAGTGAGCCAGCCACACAGTCAATTAAACGTGCCATACTCTGTCAAAATATATGTTGTTACGTTTTCGCTGGACGATGTGGGATATAGTTTATTTTACTTGAATTTGCAAACAGAAAATATTTAAATATTAAATGTATATCTATTAAAGTTCAGGGATTTTGGATGATAAGATAGAGCAATTCACCTTTCCAGACTATCCAGCTAAGCGGCATGTAAGATGATGTCATAATAATGAAATCATAAATGATTCTATATGGCCCATCTTTAACTCTTAATAGTCCGACACGTTGTACGAATTGTACGTCTATGATTTAATAAACATTCTGTTGAATTTTTGAAACTGATTTGACTGGGCGCTCAGCACCCAGTGAAATTAGTTTCAAAATATTCAACAGCTTACCTGTATGGTTTTCAGGAAATTGATAGTCAAGAAGTTCAGAGATCGATCGATCCCAACATGAACGAGGTGTGGGTGGAGCTTAAATGGATAGATCCATTAATGAGAATACGGCACATTATTACCATTTAACAATTGCAAAGCAGAAGCGCTAAATTCCTTATAATGTAGTCAATATTCTGTTGAGTATTTTGAAACTAATTTCACTGGGAGATGTTGCTGCCTAATGGTCTCGCAGTGACAGCTTCCAGTCAAATTTGTTACAAAATATTCACCATCTTTCCGGTGTATGCGTCTTGAAATTGAGAGACTGGGATTTCAAGGGTTCAAGGATTAAGCTGTAATGGATGAATCCAGTTTTAGCTATGCTCCGTCCATCTCTAGCTAAGCTCCACCCACACTTCATCCGGGTTGGGATCGATCGATCCCTCAACTCCATGACTACCAATTTCCAGAAAAATATACATGTACATGTAAGCTGTTGAATATTTTGAAACTAATTTAACTGGTTGCTGTTGCTGCTTATTGCATATTAAACAGAATTTTCAATCGCAAACTAAGAGAAGATTATTATTTTTAATTTATCACTGGTACGACTGATTCAATTATCAAGCCAGTCATGCCCAGTGGTAAATTTTCAAAAATAGTCTTCTCTTGGTCTGCAAATGGGCATTTCTTAAGACCACTGCAAAATCCATCTTTGACCAGTTTGAGTGTTAAAGAGTTAAAATCGTCTTGTCAATAAATGTCTGGTTACCGTGACGATATTATGATGCTGGATATTAGTGGCATAATGCTATTATGAAGCTGGGTATTGGTGGATTAAACAGGACTGAAGAAACATTTTTGACCATTATGAAAGGGTTCTCTTAGTACATCGAACTCGTATTTAGTCACTATGTTATGCTGGGTGTATTTGACGGGTAAACACAGGTGATGCTCAATAGTAGAGCTGTCACCTGTGTAGTGATTAGCTGCCAATTGCTCAGATGAAGACCCGCTGTCTAACTGTAAGCTCTGCATTGAGTGAATCCTTTAATAATTCGGAAAAAGTTGTTACTGGGTTTAGTAAGGCTAATCCAAGATTAAAAGTTTAAAGTCTTATTGAATTCCAGTCTTGATGTTTGAACACAGAACTTGGGACTAAAAAGTTAGTTCCACCACCAAAGTAGAGGACGCAGTGAATTGGTTGCTGCCATTTACACAAATTACATTATCACGCAATGTCTAGAATAGTAGAAGTAGTTTAATTCAGGTACTCACTAGCTGTCAAACAGAGCAATGTAAAAAGTTTGTAGAGATAATGCCAAAAATTTTATTAATTAATAATGCAAATTGTTTAAGGAGATACTTTGCATACAAATTAATAGTGTTCTATTACTGTTTTGAATCTTAGCCAACATTTGCCATTTTAATTTTAGTGGGGGATGGGGAGGGGGTATCTCTGGCTGATTAAGTGAATAGTTAATGATTTGGACTGTTTGTCATTCAGCCACACAGACCATGTTGCAAATGTGAAAGAAAAGTAATTTTAACCCTTTACTGGTCACGTTGATCAAAAGCGGCTGAATAAGTGGTCTTGCGGAATGGATATTTGCATGGCTAGAGAAGACTATTTTTGAAAATTTACCACTGAAATGACTGACTCAGTAACCAAGCCAGTGGTGAATTAAAAAAAATAGTCTTCTCTTGCCCTGCAAATGGATATTCAAAAGAGAAATAGTTAGATTTTCTCAACCAAATTTGACTATTAAAAGGTTAAAAAGACCATTTCTCAATCTCATTGCTATCTGCAGCATGCAATGTGGTGGTTTGTCTCGTTGAATGACCATTTGCAGACCAAGAGAAGACTATTTTTAACAAATTTACCACTGAATTGACTGGCTCTGTGATCCAGCCAGACATTCACGGTGTTAAGCATTTAAAAATAGTGTCTTCCTGTCTTGCAAATTGATATCTCCCAACACCACTGCAGAGGCAGCTTTTGTTCAGTTTAACAATTAACCATTTAATGGTCAAGCTGGCCCAGAACGGCAGTGCTTATGGTCATGTGGAATGTCTATGTACAGGCCAAGAGAATACAATTTTTGAAAATTGACCACTGGAATAACTGGCTTGGCTATCGTGCCAGTTATTCCAGTGGTAAATTTTCAAAATTATATTCTTTGGGACCTGTAAATGGATATTTTTTGGAGCAAATTTGACCATTGAAGGGTTAAAGTGATAAATCATGTATAACTTCAGATTAAGATTAGCTTACATGTACAGAAACTTAATAAATAAGGACAAAACTGTTGAAGGTAGCCGAGTAAAATATTGACGTTTATCAAGGATAAGAGCCGTATGTGAATGATTGTTAAAGTTACAAGATTTTCTTTGAGTTCATTGTCTCATTTGTTCACGAGAAAAATCTTCATGACCATGAAAGGGAGAGAACTCTTTGTGTCGAAAAATATCTAAGCACTGAATTATTTCTTTCTGAATGAATTGAATAGTCAACATATCATGATGGTAAAGTGTGTTTGTATATCATGTTGTTGATCATTGCTGATTGCGCTCTAGCTAGTCTCTGTCATTCATGTCGTTGGTTGAGTTCAACCTTTGATATTGTATCCATCTGTCTCTCTTTCTGTCTATAATCTTTGTACCTGGTCATAATGTGAATAATCCATCCACTCACCTGACAATCATGAACCCACCTGCAAATCACCTGTCATCCCATCCATCCATTCTTCCATCCATCCATCCCATCCACCTATCCATCCATCCATTCATCCACCCCATCCATCCACACACCCACTCCATCCATCATCCATCCAACCATCCATCCACCCACCCACTCACCCACCCACCCACCCATCCATCCATCCATCTATCCATGCTGTAACTAGCTATGATTCAGTTATCCATTCATCATGCTGGCTATCTCTGATTCATTTGACATCCATCCGTCAATCCATCATTCAGCCAAGCAGCCTGCTATCCATTCACATTTCTGTTTCTGTCATCCATCCAACAATCTGCCAGTCATTCATAGATCCAGTTAACTACATGATCATCAACCTATCAATATGTCACCAATCTATCCACCTGTTTCTGAATGTAATCCTATTCCCTCCCCCCTCCTCATCATTTGACTTGGCAATCCTGGGCCAACCTATCCATCCATCCGACCAACCAGCAAGGCAGCAACCTGTCCATTCTCCCATCCATTGATATATCCACCCATCCACTTGTCTATCCACCAAATCAATTCACATCCATACAATTAAATGTTTCCTTGCCCTGTCACTGCGTCATTTCCATGGCCATTCAACTATCCTACATGTCATTCTTGAACAAAGTAATAGTCAGCTTTACTGGTCATGGAAAGATACACCTGATACATTTTTCAACAGATGGTGTCTGTTCACCGGTCATGTGAAGAATATTTTAGAAAAACTATCACTGGAATGACTGATGATCCAGTCATTCTACTGATAAATTTTCGAAAATGTTTACTTGACCGGCAAATGGACAGTCTTTGAGACCACTACAGAAGGCAATTTTTGGCCAGCTTGCCCATTCATTTAAGGATTAACAAACCTTAAGTCGGATTTGCTTTGTACTTGGCAGAATGGTTCCTCGTTGGCGCATAGCCGGCTCATCAACCTAGCTTCATGCTCTTCCTGTCCTTGTATGTTATTCATTCATATTGGTTAGTGATTAGATTGAAAGTAATTGCTGCAGTTTAAACCTTTTCATCCAGAAAGCGAAATACAATACAGCTCAATATTGACATAAGTAAAAATGTACTCAAAACAAGATAAAAATGAAACATGAATGCATTTACTTACTTATGCTTTATGAATTATTAGAAACATTGGTCATAAATGATGAACTGATTTAGCATTTTTTGACGGGGCATTTATTTTTATGATTTGAAGGGACAAGAAATGCGTCTTAGATTCAGAGGCAACTATCAGTTTCCATTCATTTCTCAGTAGAACATGGATTCTGTTAACCCTTTAATGTCTAAATTTGGTCAAGAATATAAAAATATATTCTTATTTAATGTGTATTTGCAGGCCAAAAAAAGTATTTTTGAAAATTCCTCACTTGATTGACTGGCTCGGTTATTGAGCCAGTTATTCGAGTGGTATATTAAAAAAAATAACTATCTTTGCCTGCAAATGGAGATTCATGATGACCACTCTGTAGGTTGGTTTGGTCCGGCTTCACTACAAGGGTCTAAAACACACATTCAAACACCTTTTCTCAGGTGTTCAGAATTCTAAGGCATCTAAATCCAAATAGGTTTTATTTGTGTTTCTGTCCCATTTTTTATTCCGGAGACTAATTTGTATACATTTTGACAAAAAAATGCTTTTCAAAATATTGAGAGTGATTTGAAATTTACTGTATTGTATATATGCCATGCAAGTTACAGAATGAAATGGGTTAGACAATGTAGTATTATTATTGAAGTTGTTGCTATTGTGTGAGACAGGGTTTGACTTAAAAATTGTTTGATATTTTATAAGATTAGACTCACATGATGCATACAGATAACTCATTATTAGCCTGTTTGCTTAGTTGCTTTATGACTTAAAACTGTATTTCCTTTTTGCAAAAGGGATTATTACGCAATTTAATAATAATAATAATAATAATAATAATAATAATAATGAGTTGTTGGGTCCTTAAAATTTTAATGAGTGTTTAGATGATGAAAATGGTCTGAGAATTAATATATATATATTGAATATTTTGAAAAAATATATATATATATATGAAATGGTGTAAAATATGAATTCTTTGCTTAAATAATACATTGAGAATGATGGCCCATGCACGGGGTTTCACTGTACCGCCTTATCTTTAAGAAAGAACTTCTAAGCCGTCTTACAATGATTTTGTGATATTGATGTTAATCAATGCATTCACCTTTATTTGAATAGTGCTTTGTGCCGATAATTTGTCATTTTACGTTGAAACATAATTAATTGTTAAATTTAATATATTGAAATTATGAATTTAATTTGGCAGAGTTTAGTGTAATAGTTTGTATTTGAATTTTTAAATTTGATTTAAGAGTTTAATATGAATAGTGCATAATAATATTTCCCCATAGATATTAATCATTTCATTGTCAAAATTTGTTAACCCTTTCATCGATGAATTGCTAGTGTCTCAATTTCAATCCAATAATTCAGGAATATTTGTCTAAATATTTTGAAAGTATTGTGACTAGAAGCTGTTGCTGCCTTAGGCATCAACGGGTAAAGCAGCAACAGCTTCTAGTTATATTAACCCTTTAAGCCTCAAATTTTGTTCAACAAAATTTAAATTTTCATATAGAAAATGTCCATTTGCAGACTAAGAGAAACTATTTTTGAAAATTTACCACTGGAATGACTGGCTCGGTTATCGAACCAGTCATTCCAATGGTAAATTGTCAAAAAATGTCTTCTTTTGCCCTTCAAATGGACATTTCTCAAGACCACTGAAGAAGCCGTTTTTGGCTGATATGAGTGTTAAAGGGTTAATAGAATATGCTATGCATTGGAAAGAATGCACTTTTTCAGGGATCTGACGGTGAAAGGGTTTAGAATATATAGAAATCTACACAGCAAATGTCCATTTGCATGTCAGTAGAAGATTCTGGAAGACTCTTACTATAAAATTTTCTAAAATTAACCTCTTGGCCTGCAAATGGACATTTCTCAAGACCACTGCCGAAACCGTATTTGGCCATTTTGACTGTTAAGATTCTAACAGTTAGCTGTTAGTTATGATTGTATTAAATCTTTAATGGTTAAAACCAGCCTCTACTGTGGTCGCTAAACGTCATTTCAGCTGTAAAATTTCAAAAATAGTCTTCTGTTCACCTGCAAATGGAAATTCACTCAAGTAAAATGGTGATTTTCTTAACCATTAAATGGTTAATTTTAACTGTATATTTTAGTGATAGTCTTTGAACGTTATTCGTTATAATTATTTGTTCATTAATATCCAAACATTCCAGAATTACTTATCAATTAAATATGTAGTGTACGGGGTGGCACGAAAAATACAGTATGTTAACCCGCACGTTCATCTGTGAAAGTTGGCCAGCTAAATCTCAAAGCAAATTAACATAATACAACCTTGAAAATTTTGAAAATAATTTGACTGAAAAATGTTACTGGTTTTGCAGTACCAGTATCCAATAACATTAATTTCCCTGTAAAGAAGTTGTTGTTACGCTCTGAAAGATTTATCCATATCATGTATTCATAATTATCCAATTTGAATGAAAGTACAAAAATATTAACTCTTATGCCTACAGGGCCTGAGGCCAGCTGGTCCGCTCCAGCCTGCGACGGCTGAGGCCAGCTGGTCCGCTCCAGACTGCGATGGCTGAGGCGAGTTGTCCGCTCCAGACTGCGACGGTTGAGGCCAGCTGGTCCGCTCCAGACTACGATGGCTGAGGCCAGCTGGTCCGCTCCAGACTGCGACGGCTGAGGCCAGCTGGTCCGCTCCAGACTGCGACGGCTGAGGCCAGCTGGTCCGCTCCAGACTGCGACGGCTGAGGCCAGCTGGTCCGCTCCAGACTGCGACGGCAGAGGCCAGTTGGTCCGCTCCAGACTGCGACGGCCGAGGCCAGCTGGTCCGCTCCAGACTGCGACGGCTGAGGCCAGTCTATATTTTATAAATGGCACTCAGGCCAAAGGCTTTTTATGAAGAGTGCTCTTCCTTAATCCGTTAGTTGTCTGTGTTATCCAGGCATATTTACGCAGTGAAATATGTCATCGGTGTATGCGTTGAAGTTATTTTAAGAAGATTCGATGCTTGCCCAGTCATCGGGTGTCAAAATATTACTAAAAACCTATCACAGGGCATATGGAGATTTAATCGACAATCACATAACATTGTCAGATATCACATTGAAAATTCATTCGCTCGACCTGACCATTTTCAGCACCAATAGCATAGACATAATTTCATTTATTAGCTCACCTGGCCACCTGAGCTTATGACATGGTTACTGTCCTTCTGTCCATCCATTGGCCATCATCCGGTCATCAACTTTTGCTTTAAACGCTATGTCCTAAACTGCTTAGCAGATTTAAACCAAATTTGTCTGAAAGGATCCTATGGTGGTATGCTCCACAACGTCTATTCAGAATTTACTTTGATCCGCTTTTTCAGTGGACATCTCAGATTTTCCAATAATCATCCAAACATCGTTTAAAACTCTACACCGCCTTAATCAATAGCCCAATGTCAATGAAAGTTGGCCTATGGTGGTAGGTGGCAACAATTTCGTTTGTGAACCGTGATTGCTAAATTTTTTGACATCCATCATGAATTTTCAAAAAATTTCTTTAAACACTAAAGTTTATCTCATCCCAAACTGCATGGTGGATTTTAATATAAATCGGCTGGAATGATCCTATGGTGGTATGCTCCAGAAATTCTATTCAGAATTATGATTGATCAATGTTTACAGATGCCATCTTGGATTATCCGAAAATCCTTTAAAATGTATCTCCTACTAAAACACTTGACAGATTTTAACCAAATTTAGCAGGAAGTATCTTATCCGGAATATCTGTTCATAATTTTGATTTGTTAACTTTCTGGTGGCCACCTTCAAATTTTTCAGAAATCCTTTAAAATATATCTACTAAACCGCTTAGCGATTTGTAAGCAAATTCGGCTGAAAGGATCATATGGCAGTAATCAGAATTTGTAGTTTCCTATATTATGGCAGCCATCGTGACCTCTAAGTCATTTGGTGCATTTTAACCAAATTTGCCAGGAAAGATTTTATTGTGGTACACTCCGGAACATCTATTCAGAATTTTTATTGGGCAATTTTTCCAGCGGCTGTCTTGGATTTTATTTATAAAAATTCTAGAAGTCCTTTAAGCCACTACTCCTTATTAAATTCAAGGAAGCTTTGGTGGTAGGCTTCAACGCTTCTAATAAGAATGTTTGTTTGTAAATCTTGGGGGTGGCCATGTTCCCAGAAATACATTAAAGCATTAGTAATATACTGCGCTTCATTAATCTATGTCCCACTTTCTAACGAAGCTGGGATGGAATGATCCTACTGTGTTCACACAGGCTATTTCACATCAAGAGTATACTTACCTCCCTAATACTTTTGATATTGCTAAATATTGGCTTTCACTCAATAAAACACCCAGATTAAAAACAGTTAGGTGCCCCTACTGGGCAGGTAGTCAGAGGTAGTCCGGCGGTTGCCAGCCCCACCACCGCGCATGCGCCGACTACTACTACCTCTTTGCTAATTTATTGGCAAAGGGTTCACATGCGCTTGCAGTTATATACAAGTTTCTACGCGTTTGAGCCTATTTTCACGTCTGTTGAGTTCAATTCTATTGAGGAAAGATGTCAGAGAGAACGAATTCACCAGTGGAGGGGACTGGAGCTCTTTATCAGGTGATTTCAATGATATTCTAGCGAGTTTTTGCCCCGGTGTAATGTGTTTCCGGGACTCGCGCTTACCGTGATGGCGCCTGTTTGAGTTGGGTTTTTCCAACATGGTGCTTTATAAGACTAAATTCTCTTTGTGTTTATGTCCACAGGTATCAGTTTGGATTATTGGTGGACTTCTCAGCACAGGAGGGTTTGTTTCTCTCCACCACGGTTCCATTTCCTACTAATACTGTTAGGTTATCTAACCAAAAAGTCTATGTCAGTGAGTTGGAGGCTTACTATAAAGGTCTTCTCACTTTGCCCTCTTGATCCAATTCCTTCCCCCAAGGTGGAGAGAGTGAAGAGGCGTAGTCTTGGTGGAGTGCTCCAGTGCATCACGGTGGATGGTTTGTCTATACATGGTGTCAGGTATCTAATTAATGATATGAGGTAATATGAATTATTTGAAAAAATAATGACTGTTTTTTTTACCATTGTTATCATTCTGTATCTGATGATATGTAGTCTGAATATCCTTTTGCGGATGTTCTAGTTATGAATACAATTCGTCCTTGCACTTGGATGATGGTTGCGGACCGATTAATTTCTGTTAAGGGATTGATGACGTCATAATCGGCCTTGCGCTTTATTAACATTTAAAGTTTTGTCCAACGCTGGTTTCTTCTTGATTAGTGATCTTTATGATCCTGTCCCTCTCTTTTAGTTTGGTTTTGAGTTTTCTAACCGTAACTGTCTTGCTCATTGTCCTCGTCCTTTGTCCTGTTTCAGAGGCCTGGTTGCCCGTCCTGTGGTCGGTTTTTAAAGGACCGTTTTGCACCGCATTTGTGTTTTAGCTGCAGTCCCTGTGGACCGTTGCTAAAATGCGATGTCTGTAAGCAGTGGGGGGGTGAGCTAATGGCTGATTTTTTGTCGTTACAGGCAAGGGAGAAGGTGGTGGAAGAGGAGAGGAAGGCGAAGAAAGAGGGTGGTAAGAAAGGTAAGAGGAAGGCCTCATCCGCGGTGGATATGGAGGCCTTCCGGTCCGTAATGTTGGGAGAGATGCAGAGGACAATAAAGGATTTGGTCCCAGAGTTGCTTCGCAGCATGCTTCCTGGGCCAGGTCCTTTGTTGTCCTCGGCATCTGCTTCGGAGCAGGTGATCCCCGCCTCTGAATCTGAGTTCCATAGGTCCGTTCCGTTGTTCGAGGAGGATTCAGAGGTGGCCCCGTTGATGGGGGCGGTCCACGACCCTGGCAGCAGGCTTGGTGCCGCGCCGAGGGGCTGTGGACAACGGTTGTTGCTGGGACCCGCGGTCTGCTCATCAGACCCTGGGTATCCGCGCGCCGCGGGTGTCAAAGCCTCCTATGGCACCTTCCCTGGCCAGTCCGGGTTAGCTCTCTTTGCTGACCCGGAGCCTAACCTTTCTGGCCAGGAGGAAGAGGATTACCTGCTAGGGTCGCCGTCTGGGGACGTGGCCATGGAGTACGACGTCTGTGCACCCCTCGCGGGGAATACAGGCGACGTGTTCCATGGTTCTACTCACGCAGGAGTAGAATTCACGGTCCAGAAGGTGACCCTGGGCGGTGCTGATGGCCACGGTTACCGCGTACCTCGGCTTGCCGAGAGTATCGCTGGTGCTGGCCAGGGCCGTGGTGGGGCGGTGTCTACCCCGCGCTCTACCACGGTGCCTGCTCCTGGTCAAGCCAGGGAGTTTAGCATGCCTGTTCTTTCGGGCCCGCATGCTTTCCCTGGCTTGCCAGGGGTATCAGCATATCCGCCGTCTAGTACAACTGCGTGCGCTCAGGAGGAAGACGAAGGCCCTCGTCTAGTAGAGCGCTCGCAGTTAGCCACGGAGGAGGATTGGTCGGACGCTTGCCAGTGGCTGGTAAGTGTTCGGCCAGATCTGCCCGTGGAGCAGTCGGCGAGCCAGCGTGACCATAGGCCGTGGTTAGCTGGTAAGCCGACGGCCACCGCTATGCCATCTCTGCCGCTGGCTGAGCATGTCGTTGACATGTTCGAGGCGGCAGAGACGTCCATTAAGGCGAATGGGCGTCTCGCGAAGGCCCCTCGCGAGGTGGCTAGGCATTGCCGCATCGTGCCACTGGATTACCAGCGGTACGGTGTGGTGCCTAAGCCCAGCGTAGATGATCGCGCGGCTTTGGGCGAAGATACGCGGCCAGGCTCCCGTTCTGACACGGGTGTCCTGTGCTCGAACGCATTGCGTTCGGCTAATACCGCGCTGCGTGATGCGGAGGAGAGTGGGAGAGCGTCGATTGCTGCTCTGTCCCATGTCTCCCAGCTGTTACAGGGGGTGGTAACAGCATCCGCTTCACGCCAGCCAAGCCCGGTCACAGTCCAGAGAGCCATCCAGGATGGTATCAACCTGGCTCTGGACTGTTTGACGCGGGCGGTGACCAGGAGTGTCCGGGCGAGGCGCACGTTTGCCCTTGACAATCTGTGCCCATCCCAGGACCTGTATAATAGGCTGCTGCGAACTCCTATGACAGGTCCTGGTCTCTTTGGAGGTGAGGGATGTAGGCACCTCCAGGAGACGGTGACTCTGGTCAACAACCAGAGGGCGCTGCGTGAGCAGTTTGAGGTGCTCCGGCGGGAGCGCGTTCGCGCAGCACCCCCTGCGTATCGTCCCCTGCAGGCTCGAGGTGGCGCTGGCCAGGTCAGAGGCCAGCCACCAGCGCAGCGTCGGTCTAGGCCGCATGCAATTCGGCCAGCAGTGAGGGGGGCGCAGGCTCCCCAGGCGCAGCCAGCCAGGCAGCCACCCGCGCACCGTGGTGCGCGCGGTGCTGGGCGTGGCGCGCGGGGATCTGGTCGCGGTAATCGGGCCTGATGGGCCGGTTACCGCAGTGGGAACCACTCCGGTGTTTCAGGCCGAGAAGACAGTGCCACTCTCGCACTCCTTATGTCCACCTCTCTCCCTAGGTGGACCGGTGGGCGGCCGTTTGGCCGGCCACTTGCCAGAGTGGAAGCGGTTGACTCAGGACCGTTTAGTCTTGCGATGGCTTTCAGTCGGGTATCGTCCCGAGTGGATGACAGGCCCGCCATCGCGACTGTCTCTCGTGCCGATCTGGACTCCGATTCCGAGGGATCCAGATCAAAGGTTGTGTATAGAGGAGGAAATAAATTCCCTCGTACAAAAGGAAGCCATTCAGCCGGCGCAGAGGTGCCCGGGCTTCTATTTAACCGTGTTCTTAGTAACGAAAAACACCGGAGGGTGGAGGCCGATTCTCAACCTCAAGCCATTGAACAAGTTCATAGAGACCCCCAGTTTCAAGATGGAGACTGTGCGCTCGGTGTTGGCGGGGTTAGAGCGAGGAATGTGGACAGCGTCAATAGATTTGAAGGATGCTTATTTCCACATTCCCATAGAGAGGAGTTTCCGTCGTTTCCTGAGATTTGCATTCCAGGGCAGACAGTGGGAATTCAGGGTATTACCCTTCGGAATTTCCACGGCTCCTCGGGTTTTCACCCGTGTGGTTCTCGCGATCACTGCATACCTCCGCAGGAGAAGCATAGCAGTCCACACGTACATAGACGACTGGCTGTTGAAAGCACACACCCGGGAAACGTTATCGGCCAATCTGGAGATTGTTTTGAAAACTCTCACGGACTTGGGCTGGATAGTCAATTTCCAAAAATCAGAGCTAACTCCATCCCAGAAGTTTGTTTACCTGGGCATGTTCTTCGATCTGGAGAGGGGATATGTTTATCCTACTCAGGAGAGGGTTCAAAGACTCATCTCAGTAATACAGTCGGTGTGTGACAGTCGTCATGTCCTGGCACGGGTTTACTTGAGAATGCTGGGGTTGATGGTTTCATTGGAACCAGTCATTCCGCAGGCCGCCTTGCGCAGGCGCCCGATCCAGTTGTTTCTCATGACACAGTGGACCCAGAGTTCAGGTTCGCTGGACTCGAACGTGTCAGTGTTGGCGCCTCTGATTCACCACCTGCAATGGTGGTTGAATACAGAGAATCTCTTGCCGGGGGTTTTGCTAACCCCTCCCCACCCTCAGGTGACTGTGTATACAGATGCATCGATGGAGGGGTGGGGAGCTTGTCTGGAAGAGTCCACAATATCAGGGCTTTGGGATCTGGATCAGTCCAAGGAACATATCAATCTACTAGAGCTAAGAGCAGTAGTCCTGGGCCTGGAACATTTCTTACAGAAAGTTCAGGGCAAGATTGTTCTAATTCGTTCAGACAACTCAACAGTAGTGACTTACATAAACCGCCAGGGCGGAACGAAGTCGCCCAGTCTCTGTATGATGACATGGAAACTGCTTTGTTGGTGCCTAGATCATGGGATCACCTTGAAGGCAGTTCATATTCCGGGAAGGCTAAATCTGCTAGCAGACTCATTGAGCCGAAGGATGAGTGTTTTACCCACGGAATGGCAACTAAATCAATGTGTGGCGGATCGTCTGTTCGACCATTGGGGGAAACCCAACATCGATTTGTTCGCAGCGAAGAAGAATGCGAAGATGACGACGTACGTCTCTCCGATTCCAGACCCAAGCGCTTTCGCAACAGATGCGTTAGCTATCAGCTGGGTGGGAATGTATGCATACGCATTCCCTCCAGCAATCCTGATTCCAAAGGTGCTTCAGAAAATCAGGCAGCAGGAGTGCCAAATGCTTCTGATCGCCCCGGATTAGCCAAGCCGATCATGGTATACGGATCTGCTGGACCTTCTGGTCTGCAGTCCGGTTCCTCTGCCTCTGATGGACGACCTTATCTTCCAGGGCAAGGTCCTTCACGACAATCCGTCAATGTTCAGATTGACTGCGTGGATGTTGTCAAGGAATCTAGAATTAAGGAGGGCTTTTCTGAGCAAGCGGCCATGTTTATGGCCAAAGCCAGGAGGGGGTCAACCTCCAGAGCATATAATTATAAAATCAACAGATTTGCAGAGTGGTGCTCAAAAAGATGTATTGATCCAATGGACTCATCTATTCAGGTAGTGGCTGATTTCCTCTGTCACCTATATGATGCCTATAGCCTCACGCCTAACTCTATTGCTGGTTACAAATCAGCATTAATGACTGTTATCCCTTGCTTGGCTAAGAGGGGAAATGATGAAGTAAGTACATTAAATGTATTAATTAAAGGCATGGGCAATCTAAGACCAAGGAATCCTCCACTGATTCCGTCTTGGAGTTTATCTCTGGTGCTTCAGGTACTAGGAGATAAGCCTTTTGAACCACTTAGTTCCATTTCTATGAAAATGTTAACGCTTAAAACTGTATTTTTAATTGCTGCGGCCTCGGCAAGGCGTAGGAGTGAGATTCACGCCTTATCAGCCGAGGATGACCGTTTTGTGGTTACAGGGGAAGGCCTTAAGCTTCTACCTAGGATTAATTTCTTGGCTAAGAATCAGTCATTGAAATATCCAGGTCAACCTATCTTTTTGCCATCTTTAACTAATTCTAAAGCATGGTGCCCCGTCCGGGCGCTGCTCCGGTACAAACAGCGTACTTCGGAGTGGCGTACCGACCTATCAGCGTTATGGTTGTCATATATTGAACCCCATGGCAGGGCGTCTAAGGACACCATTTCTAGGTGGATTGTGGAGTGTATTCAGTTTTGCCACAAATCCGCCACCGGGAGACAGGTTGATGTGGCCAAGGCTCACAGTGTCCGCGGTGTCGTGGCATCCACTGCCCTGTTTAGTGGGGTCCCTGTGGATGACATTATGTCCGTGGCTCAGTGGCACTGTGAGTCAAGTTTTACAGACCATTACCTCCGTGACACCTCTAACCCTCTCGCCTTGTCGATTTTGAAACATTAATCGTTTTTACATTTTGTGAGGAGTGCTTCCGCATTGCTTATATACTTCGCAATTTAGCGATGGTAACAACCACTTGTTGGGACTGCATCAGGCTTCTCTACTGGGATCATGATGACAGCTTCCAAGTTCAACAAGGTCAGTCTTGTTCATGTGTTGTTCATTGTTACTTGTATTGTCACGTTACCCATTATTATTAATATGGTGATGGTTTATGTGGGAGGTGGTTCATCATAGAGAGTATACGAAAATGGAGCCTTTTCGTCTCTGTCCTATAGTACTTGGCACTAGTACGTAGAGAGCGTATAGGACATTGAGGTCATCTAGTCTTCCTCCCAGGAGGGGGGGGGTGGGAAGCGCATATGACATTCGGTCATCTCTCATGCATCGGTTGTGTTATCCGATGGTTTGTCAAATCCTGACTGTGTTCTCACACATTTCAGACGTCATAAGTGCCTTAAACGCGTTAAAACGTATAGGGAAGAGCTGGTCTTTTGACCTCGCCTCCCTCCCGCCAGATTCACTTTCGAATTCTGGCAATATCAAAAGTATTAGGGAGGTAAGTATACTCTTGATGTGAAATAAACGAAATCAAGGATTTCTTTTTTCACGAGAGAGTTGATACTTACCTCCCTAGATACGGACCCGGCCTCTCCACCCCACAGAGGCTCGGTCTTCAGGCTCTTGGTAGTTGCATGTGTTAGCCAATAAATTAGTCAGAGGCAGTAGTAGTCGGCGCATGCGCGGTGGTGGGGCTGGCAACCGCCGGACTACCTCTGACTACCTGCCCAGTAGGGGCACCTAACTGTTTTTAATCTGAGTGTTTTATTGAGTGAAAGCCAATATTTAGCAATATCAAAAGTATTAGGGAGGTAAGTATCAACTCTCTCGTGAAAAAAGAAATCCTTGATTTCGTTTATTTCATGGAATAAACTCACTCGGGATACGCTTAACCCTTTAACTCTCGAATTTGTTCAAGAAAATTAAAATTTTCTCTGAGAAAATGTCCATTTTCAGACCAAGAGAAGACTGTTTTTGAAAATTTACCACTGGAATGACTGGCTCGGTTATCAAGCCAGTTATTCCAGTGGTAAATTTTCAAAATTACTTTTCCCTATTTTTCTAATAGACACTGAACATGAGAAATGTGAAGAAGCATGCTAGAAAACTGTTGAATATTTTGAGATTACACTTGATGAGAATATGTGGCAGTCATTCCACATTCCGGTAGTATGTTTTCCTAAATAGTCTCCTCTTGCCTGTAAATTCAATAAGCAATTTTAGATTTTCTTAGCCGAACCTGACAGTAAATCCTTTCATGACTACCCTTTGTGAAGATGCCTACACCAAGTTTCATGACATTTGCACCGACATTTTAGAATACGACTTCCCTGCGAACCGAGGCCAGATCTGTTCCCGCTCAAAAATAACATTGCTCACAAAATTGTAGGGTAAAAAGTTCTCTCCCTTGAGCCATTAGGTATGCACAATAATCAACCTACTATCTGCTGTGTATATGCATAGGCACTATTTTAAGGAATTTTACGAAAATAGATACAATTCGTAAATTTCGCAACTTTTCTGACGGAGCTGTACCTGATGATTGATAATAAAAATAATAATAATAATAATAATAATCATAATAATATTAATACTGATAGTATTACTACTAATAATAATTAGCAAATTGTCCTTCACGCATTGACAATTTCATATCTTACACAGGAGATAACTCTTGTAAATTTATACCCACAGATAATTTTCTGAAAGTATTCCACTGATATTATTGGCTCAGTCAAGAGAGAATTGTAGGCTCTTTTGTCAGTTAACATGTGACATATTTTGTGAAAGATCAGATCCCGTCATTAATATTCAGCAGTTGCAGTACCAAATGGCTTTCACGGTCACACAATGGTGGGTTCTCAAAGCGGTTGTTATTGAAGTTTTTGGACATTGTCCCTACCATAGTATCAACATTGCATAAGATAGTATTATCTATATGGACATTCACATTTCTGCAGCCCAGTATCATTCCAGGTGAGCATTATGGGCCCCATGTCATTAATTAACACAGCCTAAAACTGTTAACACCATTTTCACTTCAACATTTGGCTTACTTGTTGAAATTTCTAAAACGACTAAATGCCCAGTCGGCGTGACAAGCAATAATGTTCAGAAGGCACTCATCCATTTTTCAGTCAACCATTTTACATACATCTGTTGTACATTGGCAGTCAGTAACCGTGATAAAACCTATATTGCCAAATAGAGTTAAAATAACCTATCATTGTGAATTTTACGTGAATAATAATAATAATAATAATAATAATAACAATAATAATAGCTTAATTAAATATTTCTATCAAGTAACAGAATTGCCTATTTAATCATGATAATCATTAAGTCTTTAAACCTCGGAATTCCAGCATCTCAATTTCATGACAGGTAGCTATACAGGATACCTGTTGAATAGTTTGAAACTAGTTTGCTTGAGAGCCTATTACAGCAATAGCTTCCAGGCAAATTATTTTCAAAGTATTCAGCAACATATATTCTACATCATCAGGAAGATCTGGCTTGTCTCTAGTGGCTAAAGGGTTAACACTGCAGCCTAGAGATCAGATATGATGTACTAATGGAGGGATCTGATCTGGCACTCAAGTATATGACATCATAATCAATTACCTCGCTAGTGAGCTGACGCCACATTTATTATGATTTTAAATTCTTGTCATGAAAATTGGAAAGCCTGTCATCGAGTTACAAATTGTATGTCCTAGACGAATTTATATTTTAAAAGTTCCCTTGAATATTTTGAAACCAATTTGACTGGGAGCTGTTGATAGGCAACAACATCCCCAGTCCAATTGGTTTCAAAATGTTCAACAGCTTACGTGTATAATTACCTTGAAGATGGAATCCTTTGGAAATTTAGGTTTCAAAGTATATAAATTGACCCCAACACATGCAAAATGTGTGCAGGGCTTAGCTAGAAATGGGAGTTGGATGGCCAGAGCTGGATCCCTGTATTGCTTTGATGAACTTTGTGTAACTAAATTTGAAACTACTCACATTTCAAAATTGAGATACTGTGATTTTGGGATTGAAAGCGTTAATGAATTCTAATTTTAATATTGCATTGTCATCATCAGTCATATCAATCCCATTGAATTAGATAATTGATCGGTTGATTAATTCTAGTAAATATTTAATAAACATATGTTCACAAATTATATGGAATATTATATTGTATTTTTCTGCAAAATAATTTCTCATTGCAAAATTATGCATTTTTGACGCCATGTCATTTGTATAAAGATTATATCTTCGATAAATTTATTTGATTCATTCAATTAATTTGAGTCAAATCTTTTGCATCCAATCAGAACTTTTATCAATCGGTCATGCTTTAATTAATTAATTATAAATTAAATAATTAACATCTCTTTATAATTACATTTGGTATTATGCAGATTAATTATAATAATAATAATAATAATAATAATAATAATAATAATAATAATAATATTAATACTGATAGTACTGCTAATAATAATAATTAGCAAATTGTCCTTCACGCATTAACAATTTCATATCTTACACAGGAGATAACTCTTGTAAATTTACAGCCACATAATTTTCTGAAACTATTCCACTAATATTATTGGCTCAGTCAAGAGAGAATTGTAGGCTCTTTAACGAGGAGAGAGATGCAGACATTTTCAGAAATCAGCCAATGGATGAATCCACTATTAGCTATGCCACACCCATCTCTATCTAAGCTCCGCCCATGCCTTGTGCATGTTGGGATAGATTTACATAGTTTGAATCCTGAATTCCCAGAATTCCAATATCAGCTATACAGCTAACTAAATAATTTGGCGGAGGCCTGTTGCTGCACAACGGTGCCCAGTGAAATTACTTTAAAAATAGTCAACATAATGTTTATTACATGGTAAAGACATACACAACACAAACCGATGGACTATTCCAGGTTCATTATGGACTATTCCAGGTTCATTATGGACTATTCCAGGTTCATTATGGGCTATTCCAGGTTCATTATGGACTATTCCAGGTTAATTATGGACTATTCCAGGTTAATTATGGACTATTCCAGGTTCATTTTGGACTATTCCAGGTTCATTATGGACTATTCCAGGTTCATTATGGACTATTCCAGGTTCATTATGGACTATTCCAGGTTCATTATGGAGCATTTCTGTCAATTATGATTGTGACGTCAGCCTACATGTGATGTAGTTGTTTATGCTGTCATATAGTTGACTGACATCGAATTTATTCATTGAAATCAATTTGACCTATTTCTTACAACTGGCTGCTTATAAATCTTAGAGTTATCTTCTCTGTTAATATGTGATGCAGATATTAATTGTGAATAACTCACATTATAATAACATAATTTCTTAGAGTTAAAATTAAATTAAATTACTATTTACCCAGAGGTTTGTGATTTCGTCTTGCATGTTTATAGCTGTGTTAAGAATCTAGTTTTAATGTTTTGCTGTGTGTGTGTTTTGCTGTGTGTGCTTGCATAATTAGTACTAGATAATTACCTCCAATTGTTGTTTAGTGGCGCCACATCTTTCTACACTACGTATTAATTAAGCTGAAAGCAAACTATTCTTATATTAAAATCAATATATGATTGAGCATATTCAGTGGGTAATCTGGCCAAAAAGATCCTAGTTTTTTCAAAGGAAGCCGATCAGCCAATTTGGCTTGGATTTTGTCAGATTATTAGGAACGTCTTTAGAACTCTTCTTTTCCGAAACAGCTTAGGGGATAGATTCAAAACTCATGAAATAACAGCTGAACCAACTGTGTTCAATGGAACTTGATTGGCCAAATGTTTGGACGGTCATCTTGGATGACGTCATTTTCATGAAAACGACATCCAGTATCACTAAACAAATCAGGATGAAATTTGGGAGATATGATTAGGAACTAAGGGCCATTAAAGTTTGTCCGTTGGTTGCCATTGATAAAAAAGATTTTGTGTGTTTGGCGGCCACCTTAGATTTACTGAAAATCTCTGAGAAAATCATATGATTATGATATATAAGACTACTTATTAACCACTGGGCCAATTTTAATAAAACTTGGCTAAAGCTTCTTCAGAGAGATTAGATTGTTAAATTTTTATGGCGGTCATCTTGATGTGTTCAGTTGTGCCATTGGCCAATACTTCTACGTGAGCAATAGAGGCCCAAAATAACGGCCTCTTGGGCCTCTTATTAAAAAATGCCTCGGAAATGTTCATTTTGAAACATTGTTGCTGAGAGTTGTTGTTGAGTTTTACCGTTTGACGTCTACATTTGGATACCTCTGTGAAGCCCAGAAGCAACTGTCCACCTAAGTATGTAAAATAACCCTCCATTAGAGTTATTGAAAAATCCCTTAGGAACAAGAAGGATCTATGCTCGTGACACAGGTAACTAAAGCGTTTAATTATGCATCACAGCAGAGTGACCAAAACTGCAAATGGCAATTATATTGGCAGAAAGCTTGGACATCCTGACTAATCCTATCCACGATTCTCTTGTTAAGAAATGTTGCTTTTTTCGTATGGCATTCACCAATTCTGAACACGAGAATCGTGGATAGGATTAGTCAGGAGATCCGAAAGCTTAACACTAATCTAAATCTTGGTAGCAAAAACATGGCTTCTTCATCCGAGTTGGATAATGTTGAAAGAATCAGTGTATCCAGTATCGTTCTTGCAGCTAGGATAAGTCATTTGTTCGTTCGTTCCTATCTCTGTCAGATTTTTAATATTTCTAACAGATCTGGCTAAATCACAACTATAGTGTGTCACATGTGTTCCCTACACTAACGCTGGTTTCTAGCTTGTGGTTTTGTCGTAGGACTTGGATATGTCGTAGGACTTGGATAATGTTGTCTGAGTCATGTTGTATGGAATGTTTGTGGCGCGTGATGTAACTATCCACTGGAGTTTCTCACACTTGGGAGATATCTCTAGCATGTTCGATTTTTAAGTTCTTTATTTCTCGCACATATTTCCGTGTCAGTATTTACAAACGAGTAAGTAAATGCGGTTCCACGATTTGTGGTTAGCTGTATTTTGTGCCTAGTATGTTACAATTGAATGAGAGTTTTTGAGTTGTCAGAGTTGCAGGAGATCCTAGAGGAATATGTTAGATTATTCATGATGGTAGAATTGTTTATTTAGTCAGAAAAATACAGTTTTTATTAAGGTATAAATACATAGTGGGAAGACAGATAATGGAATCAAAGTACTGGGTCATGTGTTGGTGACGTTGAAACACGACTGACAATCACATCTGATATCCCTGATTGTTTGCTTGCCTCATATTGTTTAGAAAGTTCTCTTCACTGAGGGAAGTGTTGGAACCTGTCTGAGGTGTGCTTGTTTGGCTGCTTCCCCTCATAATGCAGGTTACTGGGCCAATACCGGGCCAATACAGCCCAGTATTGACCCAGTAACCCGCATTATCAGGTCCTCTTTCTGCTGCTCTTTGAGTGGTACACGCTGCTTTTGTTTGCACTTTATTGGATGCATTTTTCCCCATCTTGGATTTTCCCCTTGACTGGTATATCTGAAGGCTGGTTGGAAACCCACAGTCATTGTAGCAGCAGTGTTTCTGACCTGTAAGAAATGCTTCACTAATTTGAACATCTCTATGGCCCTGACTTTTTGGCTTTCCTTCCACTCATGACTGAACATGCTCTCTAGAGGATGTGAAAAGGACACTCGGATGCATGTACTGGAACCTGTGGTTGTTTAGGACATCGGTCAACCAGTGCCATGCAGCTTACTTGTACCGTAATGTGGTCCTGTTTGCAGGCTGTGTTTTGGCACTGTTTGTGTTGTGACAAGATTACTGGTGGGATGGGGTGGCTTGGCAGGTTGTGACGGGGGTTCGACTGAAATAACTTCCATCTCTAAGGAATGCTCTCTTTGTTCTCAGACACTGCATGAACAGATGACAATTGGGCCATTCACGTTCCTCGCAGGGTGTGGTTTGGGGGATGGGGAATAAATTGCCTGAACACTATTGCTGCTTAAAGATGGAGGTTAAAGTTTATATTATATCTCATTTATGATTACCAGGTAGATATGTGAGGTGTTATGTTTTAATCCAATATTGTCTCTTCATTTAAGTAAAAGTTAAGTTATTTGAATCTGTGTACGATATCTTAGAAAAGAGTATTAAATGCATTATATACAGTAATAGCATTCATTGTTGTTATTGATCAGTATTTTGTATGCAAATTGTTAAACATTTTGATATGGTCTGTGATATAATTGTAATTTGCTTAATTTAGTTTTATCACTACATGGGTTATAAAAAATAATTTTTTGATGATTAAATAATTAATTAATTCATTAACTAATTGTTCATATATAGTATGAATTGTTACGAGTTTGAGGGTAATTTAATCTCCATATGGCATCAGTGATTATTATTATTATTATTATTATTATTATTATTATTATTATTATTATTATTATTTAATAAACGCAGTATTAATACTAATTCTTCTTACCTTTGTTATTGTTTATTTAAAAGTTGAGTCTTAGTCACTAAATTTTATCCATAAAAACACTAATTTACTTCTAAGCAGAATTGGACATGAACCATCTTGATAATTGTTGTGTTAGCCTGTTTAAAGTTAATGATAAAAGATAGCATTCTATTACTTGATTTCACTCTAAGCCTTGCATAGCTGAACGCTCTCCTCGGTGATGTTATTTTTCTAGCGAGCGTACAATACGCACAGGTCAGAAATAACTAAACAGGTACAGTTGAATATTTTGAAGATAATTGGATTGGAAGACAACAACGTCTTCCAATCCAAAGTAAGTTCAAATTGTTCAACAGAACATTTCTTACACCGTGTTCAGGATTTGTGCTAAGTAATAATGTTTCTGTTTTTGTCTGAACTGTACTGTTTTAGATGTTATTTATTTTTGATTAACCCTTTAAATCTCTGACCCTCATAGCAGCCAAAAAACGGTGTCTGCAGTGGTCTAAAGAAATATCCATTTACAGACCGAGAAGACTATTTTTGAAAATTTACCACTGGAATGACTGGCTCGATAACCGAGCCAGTCATTCCATTGGTAAATTTGTCAAAAATAGTCTTCTCTTGGTCTGCAAATGGACATTTACTCTGAGAAAATTGAAATTTTCTTGAACAAATTTGAGTGTTAAAGGGTTAATCCAAGCATTGGGGGCAGTTTATAACAGAGCCAGTAATTTCAGTAGTAAATTTTTAAAACTACTCTTCTCTTGGGCTGCAAATGGACATTCATTCACTGAGGAATTTGTTCGATTTTCTTAAACCAATCTTGGGCATTAAATTAAAATGTTTTAATGTCATGTATGTTTATTGAGCCTTTAGTAAATTACTGTTTTCCGTAATGTGTGAATTAAAAAAATGTTATACATTAAAGAGCTTTTACCATTAATTAAAAAATAGTTCACTTCTTATAGGAATTGTCCATTTGCAGACCAATAGGAGACTATTTTTGAAAGTTTATCGCGGGAATGACTGGTTCCGCTATCGGGCCAGTCATTCCTGTGGTGAATTTTCAAAAATAGTCTTCTTTTGGTTTGCAAATGGACACTTATCTAGACCACTCCAAACGCTGTTTTAGGACACCTTGAGTGTTAAATTGTTATCACCGTGGATATTGTTACACTTTCAATAATCGCAAATGCGCACACACAACTACTAACCCAAACACAGCCCAGGGAGGGGGTGGGGTTGGGGGTAGGGTGGGGTGGGGGTGGGGGGAATGAATTCACACAAATGCGCCTTCTAGACATTTGAAATCTCAAGTCCAAGTATATCTCAATTTCAAATCAACAATACAGGAAAGCTGTTAAATATTTTGAAAATAATTTCACTGGAAATATTTTAGCCCGTTAATGACCAAACACTGGTTTCTTTAGTGGTCAAGAGAATTTTTCATTAGTGGTAAATTGTCAAAATATATCCTCATCATCAGCAAATGCACATTTGTTAAGGAATTATTCATTCTGATATTTTTTTTTATCAATCTTGAAAGTTTAATGATTTTTCTTGCATCATAGAGAAAGAGTTGTATCTGATCTTTGAGGGTTAAACGTGCATATTTACACCAAAATGCTTGAAAATAAAATTGGTAACCCTTACCACTCTGATGTCAAATCTTGAAATTTTCAAATTAAATTAAAAGATGACGTGGTGTTCAATTTTCAACAAATTTGGTGGAGGATGGTGCTGTCGTAGACAGCAACATCATCCACCAAAATTGTTGAAAAATGTACACCAGTTTCTGTACTATTGACACAGTAAAAGATAGAATATTGACATCAGCGTGGTAAGGGTTATCATTGTGTATGTTTAGAGGGTTAAATTGTGTGCCTATATGTAACGAAGCAAAATAAATCTTAACACACGTATAAATTAATATAATTTTTTTAGTTGTGGAACTGAACTTGGGTCTCGAATTCAATTTCCCAATGTAAAATATGAATAATGGCCATATTAACCCCTTAATGACCAAGTTTTGTCAGCGAAATTAAAAAACCTTTCATAGTAAATGTTCATTCGCAGGCTAAAAGAAGACTAAATTTATCATTACAATGACTGGCTCGGAAACTGGCTCGATTTTTTTAGCCAGTCATTCTAGTGGTAATTTTTCAAAGATAGTCTTCTCTTGGTCTGCAAATGAACATTTCTCAAGACCACAGTCTAAAGCGTTGTTGGCTGGCTTTGGTGTTAAATTATAAAACTTAACCCTTTAAACTCTCCAGATCTGATACATAACAAGTTCTGTATAATGTAAGAAATTATCTCTTGTATATTCTTAAGTGTCTCACCGCTGGAAGTCACTAGACTATACTTTCAATGGACAATAACTCTGAACCTGCTGAATATTTTGAAAACAATTTGACTGAAAGTTGTTGGTGCCTTAGACACCAACAACTTTCAGTCAAATTGTTTTCAAAATATTTAGCATGTCTAGCGATATCCCTTGCAATATGTCATCTGCAAAAACTCAGCAGTCAGACAGTTAATCTAATTACAGTTGTACAGTTGTTAAAAATCTTAGATACCGTTATTTCATGAATGCAACTGGTTCATCTTATTTTGCCTTTACAGCTTCAAAAATGCAGTATCATATAACATTATTGGGTAGCAATTAATTTGTAGCGTTATAGTTTATCTTTAATATAATCCCGTTAATCACTCAAATTTAAAATTGTTCTTAGTAATTGTGGTTCAGAAGATGTGATTGTGTGTGTATGTTATGCGTGTGTATTGACGTTTTCACAACATTTGTATTAAACTCAAAATGTCTGCCCTTAACAGTTTAATTAATGTCATCGCATCAGTTCTACAAGAAATAACCGATTTGTTGATTAATACTACTTTTATTAATACTAACTAAGCGAATAATTATCAGTCATTACAGATAACTACAATATTGTTGAAGTTGAACAGTTCGTGTGTAGTCAGTCCTCTTCCGACACATTATGATGTCGTTGTTATTATAATAATATTACTAATATTATTATTATTATTAAAACTAATTGTTAAATTGTTATAATTAAATTAATTATAATAATTATTATAATTATTATGTATAGGTGCTTCCATGTTTCTTATGACTGTGGAGTCACCCGTTTTTTTAATTGTATCATGAATGCCATGCGTTGTTATTATTATTACACATAAATGATATCACTTTTTCAATGGCTCTGTATACAAATGCAATAGGATGATAATAAACTGTTTTCAATTAATGAAACAATTGACTTGCTCTTTTGAAACATCTGGAAGCCTTTGTATGGTCTGGTAACCTTTATATGCGGTCGATAAGCCATAGTTCTATTGTCACCGTCGTCATGGTTATCATGGTGGTGGTGGTGGTGGTGGTGGTCACCGTCTACTGTTTTCTATGGCTGCAGTTGTTTGAAAACATCCTGCCGCTGCAATAAGTCCTTTGTTCTCAGCAAGTGTCCTTAGCTACCAAAGATTCTTCTTGGTCGTCACTGCGCTGTCCTGCTTTTTAGATCTGTACACAACACACTTAGCAGGTTTATGCAGTGACGTCGTCGGCAGGCTTTGTAGATGTTGGTACTGACTACAGCAAATTCCAAGCTTTCTGTGGGTGGGGGAATGTCTTGTAGCATTCGCAGAATATGGTCAAACATAGACCATCAGTTCAGTTCAGTTCTGTTCTCTTTGTAGATACCGCCTCTCTGGGTCTACACGAACCATCAGCCAAAATCTTGACTGATGTACTAAAATATATAGGAGATCTCGATGTTGTAGCATGCCTTTCTGAACTCATTTGGTTGTATTGGGACTTTCCGATAAGCAAGTAGGAGCGTAAATGTTGGGGATTAAAGCATAGGTCCCGTGCAGTTTCTTCTAAGAGAATAGACAGTGGGTTATCTGTAGACAGCACATGTATGACATCCAGGATGAGTTTTACTGAGCCCTCTGACTATCGATGCTTTATGCCAGGTTGATCTGCTGTTTGCATGATACTGTTTATATTGTGAAGATATGGACCACAGGCATCATCTTGCTTAGGACAAAATAGGATAAAGTGTTCCGTAGTTTCCACCACAGATTTACTTAGTGGGCATGATGTATTCTTTGAATGGCTATGCATAACGCCCCCGTAAATATTGTATCCTTGCATGAGTAATTTTACCTTCAGTGCATCCGTATTCTAGATATCCCACACTGAATGGGATGTTCCAATGAACAGAATAACACCCCAACTCACCGACAACGCGCCTGTAAATTTCACAGTTGTGAAACTCAACTAATTAATGCCATCAACGATTGGACTTCATCCATTGATAACCGGAAACTAGTGGGATTTTTATTCTCGACTTTGAAAAAGCTTTCAATACCATTCCACATGAACGTTTGATATCTATATTGCACAAATATAGTGTGTCGAAAATACTAAATTGGATTAACTAATTAACGGATCGCAAACAATGTGTAGTAATGGTGCTAAATCAAAAGCTGCAAAGGTTGTCTCGAGGAACGGTTCTGGGCCCGGGTACTGTTTTCAGTCCACATAAATGATGTAGTCCAGGAGATTTCCTCAGAGATCAGGCTGTTCACCAACGATTGTATATGTTACCATGAAATTAATGACCCGAGGGACTGTGAAGCACACCAACAATACATAAACATGTTAACTGGGCGGCTACTTGAGGAATGCACTTCCAACCAGTAAATCCAACATGAAATGCCTCACCGGAAACCCCCCTCCCCCCCATCAAATTCTTGGACCAAAAGACTTGGACTTGGTGAACTTTCATTACCAGTCCAATACAACATCATCATGCGTGAGGATTGTAAGGGGCCTGGAAAGCCCACCCTGTGGGGGGATCCCGGACATGTGGCTGTGTGACGAATGTGACAAGATACGAGTAAATGCACATTTTGCAGCACAGGCAGCAGAAGCAGCCCAAGCTTCTACAGAACAGGTTAAGGTCCCAGAACTGAATCGCCCATGGTAGAGCCTCCTGGAAATAGTGGTGACCCAACTGCAGAAGTTTGTGCGAACCCGAACTCAGTTGAGAATACTGACTGTGCAGAGGTTTGCACTCTCACAGCAAAGCGGCCTAAATGCATCTGTAAGGCAGAGGACAACCTCTACGTGATACAATGCTACCATTGTAAGGGCTGGAAACATTACATCTGTACATCACTACCATCTTACATGCTCACATTTCTAACAGCGTCAAAACGTAGATACACATGCTCCGGGTGTGCAGTCATCTCTGACCACATAGACGAATTTCAAGCATGGCACCTGGATACACAACGTTCTATACAAAGCTCAAGTATCAACTTCGCCGCAGCATCAGCCAAGTATGTCAGACACCATCGCAGCAGTGGAGCCAACAAACAACCAGACAGACACTACCATAGGAAGTGCCAGTGATATGGAAGCTGTGCCACCAGCAGAGGCGAGTACATCTACCAGTAACCACACAGACACCACTGCTAGTGAATTGGAAGCTGTGGTACAGATAGAGTTTAGAGCAACAACCAGCATCCACACAGACACTACAACCAACTCTGCTAGTGGTATGGCAGCTGTGACACCAACAGAAACTAGCGCAAGGACTTCTACCAATACAGAGATCACCACCAGGTTCAACAACACATCAATCTAGGAAACAACGAGCAAATGCTGAATAAAATCCTAACAGAAGTGAGAGGTCACTTACAAAAGCAAATATGATCTGAAAATCCGACAACTAAAGCATTCAGGGGTCATGATGCTCAAACAGGAAATGATCTCAGAAAACAGAGTTCCTGAAAACAATCGGAATAGGATGGACAAACACAATCGCACACAGAATGATGTCTCAAACTCACAGATTTCTGACTACCATACCAACCAGTCCAGCTCAGAAAACTATTCCACCCATACAAAACAACATGATAAGACACAAAATCGCAAATTACACCAACGAGAGACATGCATTAACCCAGGGAATTACCGAGACACGGTAAAAAATGGATCAACCAATCAAAATAACAACACACAACATCCACATGAACGAGGCAAACCCATACAACAGTCAATGGCCAACACCATCCTGAACATTGGTCCTCCAAAAATATTCGTCTTATTGGCAGTTTTACATATAAAAAGCTAAGCGCACCTTGCATGTCAACACCAAATATCAGTGTCACCATCAGATCATATAGCGGTGCAAGAATAAGCGAGATTACAGAACTTCTCCAATACCTGCTAATTCCTGGAAAGTGTAATGCCTTTGCACAAATGATAGGCGGAACACTAATGACATGATAGAGGACTATGACAAACTAATTGAGAAGGCCAAATCTATATCACCAAGCACAGAGATCTTTGCCTCCTCTCTGCTACCACCCCCGAATCGTAACAAAGACAACATGTCAACAACCTAGTTCAATCACGCACGCACGCACGCACGCACGCACGCTGGCACGCACGCACGCACGCACGCACGCACGCACGCACGCACTGTCTTCATGGGTAGGTATAAAATTCATTGACCATAGCCAACTCTTCTCTGATCAAGACGTGAATGTATACAATGATTTATTTTGGACGACGTTCATCCTAACACGAATGGCATGAGTATCCTCTCAGAGAAAATCACAAATTACCTAAATACAACATTAAATACTCCCCAAAATAAACTAGAACGAGCAAATGGACAAGATTTTTACCATGGAAGGAACATCGGAAAGCGGCCACCCAAACAATGTAGGAGATAAACTCAAACCCTGCCAACTCCTGAACTCTACCAAAGCAAATACTACCTGGTGAGTATACAGATACCAACACAAGACCAAAATCCAAGGATTCTCAAATACGTACACATTGCAAATCAATAGCTGACACATGTATTTACACGAATACAGATAGCCCTATTAACAAAAAGGCTGAGCTCGAGACCCTTGTACACTATATGCAACCTGCCATCATATTAATTACCGAAGTGCTACCGAAAAACACAACCGTAAACAGTGAACTGCAGATTGATGAGGACAACCTCTTGCTGAACAGCAATCCATCAAGAGGAGTTATCATCTATACCCACATATCATTAAACGGCCAAAACTGCGGCATGCTAAATGATCACACATTTAACTAATCAGTATGGTGTACATGGATGACACAACAAAAGGAAATAATTCTTGTTGGTTGCATCTACAGAATCCCGAACTCAGATGGCCCAAACAATAATAGACTGTTAAATCTGCTAACCAAAGTTGAACATGCTAATGCTGATTACTTTCTTATTGCGGGGGATTTAAACTTTTCTTCGATTAACCAGAGCACGGGACTTTCATCAAATGAGGAAGAAGAGGCATTTCTTAGCACTACTAGGGAAAATTTCCTACAACAACTAGTTACAAATGCGACACGCCATAGAATAAAGAAGACCTCAAATATTTTAGCTCTAGCATTAACGAACAACCAAAATATTATCCATGAAATAACACACTTACCTCCACTGGGCAAAAGTGACCATGATGTTCTACTAATCTCACTACATCCCGACATCTTAAACACAAGCAAACAAGCAGCTATGCCAAAGTTACTGTTGAACAAATGACGGCATAATGAAATGAGAGCAGACTTAGGGACGATTGACTGAGTGAACTTAATGCACCAGAAGCTTGGAACTTCCTACACACAAAACTAATCACAATGAAGGGGCTGTACATTCCTACATCAAAACAACAAGGCAAGAAGAAACACCTCTGGTGGCTTGACCAAACGACAACACAATCACTCAAATGTAAAAGTCAGACATACAAAAGATACAATAAAACAAAGAAAACCACTGATTATGCCCTTTACAAAATTGCTAGAAACAAAACGACAGCATGCATCAGAAAAGCAAAACAGACTTTTGAACGTAAAGTGACAATTGAAAGCAAAGCAATAGAAATCCTAACGCCTTTTGGAACTATGTCAAGAGTAAATCTGTTATACGTGAATCAATTAGCAAGCTACGTAACCCAGCTAATGGAACTATGACTATAAAGTATAAAGAAAAATCTAATATTCTTAACAACTTTTCTTCAGTATGTTCACTTCAGAAGATTTTCTTTCTACACCAATCATTAGCCCCAGAAGCAATGTTATTGTATTAAGGGACATAATAATAACACCTACCGCCATCGAAAACAAATTAAAAGCACTCAAACCCAATAAAAGCGATGGCCCTGATGAAATCCCAGTTAGAATATTAAAGGAACCTGCTAAAGAAATTAGTAAACCACTATGCAAAATCTTTAACAAGTCTCTAGAAGAAGGGGTAGTACTTGAAATATGGAAAATGACAAATGTATGCTGCATACACAAAAAAGATCAAAAAACGACCCAAGTAACTACAGACCAATCAGTCTTACCTCTACCTTGTGTAAGGTCCTGGAGTCATTCATAATGGACAGAATAGCAGACTTTCTGGAAACAGCAAATTTATTTACCAAATGTCAGCATGGATTCCGACATAACAGATCATATAAAACTCAACTACTAGAGTACCTCGAAGATATAACAGCCAAACATGATTCAAACGAACCTGTCGATGCAGTATACCTAGACTTCTCAAAAGCATTCGATACTATAACCCACCAATGGCTTAAAACAAAACTCAGAAGCTATGGTATAGGGAACAATCTAGCAAAATGGATAGAAAACTACCTATGTAATGGAAGAGAGAGAGAGAGTAAGAATCAACAATGCAACATCAGACTGGAAAGAAGTGACAAGCGGCGTGCCACAAGGAAGTGTTCTGCGACCTATTCTCTTTCTGATATACATAAACGATCTACCAGACCTACTAACATGCCACTGCACAATATTTGCAGATAACACAGAAATATATGACAACCCAGCTACCAGTAAGATCCAAGACAACATAGACAAAGTATGTAAGTGGTCGCAGACATGGCAGCTATACAATAACCCACAAACTATACTATATGACATTGTATCCAAGGCAAACAGCCCATTAGGACTAATCAAAAGAACATTTACCAACATAGACCCATCTACATTCATGCTCTTGTACACGTCTCTAGTGAGACCTATTCTCGAATACTGCAACTCGGCATGGTCACCAAAATTGAAAAGGCAATCTCAGTTTTTAGAAAGAGCAACAAAACTCGTCCCGCAAATCAGAGAGCATAGTTACATGGAAAGACTTGAACCCTAAATCTAATGTCACTGAACTATATACAGTTTCGAGGAGATCTAATTGAAACATTCAAACTCATCAGAGATCTATATAATATTGATACGACCTACTTTTTATAACCATCCAGTATTACACAGACCAGAGGTCATATGTTCAAGCTCAACATAAAACGCAGCAACGAAGATATTCGCAAGCACTTTTTCACTAATAGAGTGGTACCACAGTGAAATCCACTGCCAGCTATGATAGCTGAAGCAACAACAGTCGAATCATTCAAGAACAAATTAGATATCCACTTCAAAGAAAGAACGTTTGAATTTGACTGAACAAGCCATAGGTATACAGTCCATCATAAAGTCATACTGCAATCCCGCAAATACAGTGAACTGATCTAGGAGTAGCCTGTGTATAGACAGGAACATGCTCGGTAGCAATTCCAATTACCAGTAGATTCTTCTCAGGTTCCACGTCCACACTTTTGAGACACTAGCATCGAGGAGGAGACTCGGATAGCGCAGCAGGGTGTAACCGTGAATGTAGGTGACATGCCGTAGCAATCGCGGGGAACCCCCATCTGCGCGACGGTATTTCCACAAATCAATGTTAACCCTTGCCTCTCTGATGTCAGAATTTTAAACTTCAGCTTAAATTACGAGATGAACTGTGCTCATTTTTCGGCAAAATTGGTGGATGATGTTGCTGTCATAGACAGCAACAGCATCAACAACAACAGAATTGTTGGAAAGTGTACACCAGCTTCTTTGTTACTGACACAGCAAGAGATAGAATATTGACATCAGAGTGGTAAGGGTCAAATTCTAAAATCTAATGGTTTCCAGTAGACTTAATTAAGCAACACCAGTCAAATCATTCAAGAATAAACTAGAAATCGACTTCAAGGAAAGAACTTTTGAATTAGAATGAACAAGCCATACTACAACACAACTCGGGGCTATAACAAGCCAATGGATTATGCCTCGTAAAATGATGATGATATTAATGTTGATGATGATGATGATGATGACGATGATGATGATGATGATGATGATGATCATAATGATGATGATGATGATGATGATGATGATGAAGATGATGATGATGATGATAAAAGAATGATGATGAAATTCGACTACACGCTAAAAGAAACCAGTCTTGTCTCAGCAGTGAAATATTTGGACATGAACATCACAAATGACTTAAGTTTGAACAAAGACATCACAGAGATATGGAGCAAATCATACAGAAAGTTAGGACTATTGCGGATGAATTTATCATTCTGTTCCTAAGAAATCAGACTTCACTGATTAGACCAGTTGTGGAATAAGCAAGTGCAGTTAGCGACCCTCATCAAATACCGCTTCAGGGCAAACTAGCAAATGCGCTGACATGGGTAGCTAAATGTATCACCTCAAACTACAGCTACAAACCAGGCAGCATGACAAATTTCATGGAAAACCTAGCATGCACAGCGCATTGTTGGCGATTATGCTTCCAGCCAGTGATGTTGGATTATAGTACGAATGTGTCTGCGGTGACAGGCATCAAGCTTATCTAGAACGGCATGCAGAGCTGCTCAGTTGTACAAGTATCAGTGATACAGACAAGCATAGTTTTGTGTCCAAAGGGATCTCTGATCCACAGATCCACTTTCACCGATGTCAGAGGAGATGCACATTAGCGAAGCCATGGATATCTCAAGTGCTGCACACATCACATGTTTTACTCACACTTTCGACTTGCTATTTACCAATAGCCGTCTGACTAGTCACTACTGGTCGTCATTGCAGGCTTGCAGCCAGCTTGATCTAATAAGTTCAGGATCCTTAATCGCTTGATGGTGTCAAAGGCCCATGACATGTCGAAGCCCATCGTGTAAAGGTCTCTGTACTTGGACATGACTACTGACACTGACTCCGTAAGTGCTGACATCCGCATACAAAGCCAACCCTGATTATGTCTAACCTTCTTAAAACAAGAAACTGTGCTCAACATCCTCGGACGATGCGATCTTTCCAGGAGCTTACCATAGCTATGTGGAATGTACCAGGTCTGAGTGCAACATCAAAGAGGCAAACCTTAGGTGCAGACTGTAAACACTATAACATATTTATTACATGCATTCAAGAGACTAAAGTAGCTAAGCACTCAGAGCAGCAACTACAGAAGGCAATAAGCTAGTACTCATGGAGCAAAAGCAGGCCTCATACCGGGGTTTAAGCTTCGTAATCGGACCAAGGGACTTCAACCATGTCATTAGTTTTGGATACGTCAGTGATCGCATTGCATTCATCGACCTGTCTATACCAACGCGAAAATGCTCCAGCACTAAGTGTCACATAGTCAACGCATATGGCCCAACTACCGAAATAGCCAAAGAAAATCCAGCAATATTAGATTCCTTATATGCTGAACAGAGCTAAGCCATTACAATCCCAGCTATATGCCAACTGTTCGTGTGTGGAGATTTCAACTCCAAACTGGGTAAACTCGGCATTGCAGACAGGACTTAGCTTATGCATGTGATCATATGGCGAGGGCACACGTAACAGCAATGGAGATTCACTGGTGGCATTCCTTAGTTCTAATGGCCTATTTGCCACAAATACGACTTTCAAACACCCATGCCGTCACTGGACAACATGGACCGGACACACTATCTATTTATCTGGATACGACCATGTCGCCAAATAAGACAGATGTAACAGAATGGCTCAGAACAGAGAATCCTGTATTTTCACTATGGAAGGCATGGACATTTGTTCGATTATGCCCTATGAATATATTTATGGCCAATATTGAGTCATTGAAACATGACCAGCAGCAATATATTCCGAGCTGGTGTGGGTTCCATTTTATTTTAGAGATCAGTTATAATGAGAATACTGCAAGAACTGTTATCTGGTATAATCTTATTGTACATGGTCTGCCAATAGATATGAATACAATTTACACAGCATTGACATCTCTGGGAAAGCAGATTTTATCCGTAGGTCAGGTACATCCTGTCATTGCGTTAGATCTCCAACTCTACATTGTTGCTAAAGAAGTCCGTCTCCGCAATTGGGATGAGTTCACTCATTATATCCTCAGACTAGGAGGCTTTCACATCTTGGAGTTGCACTGGAAAATCATGGGCAAGCGCTATAAGGAAAGTGGCTTGCAGGATGTGTTAGTTGAAAGATGAGCTTTTGGTCCCAATGCCATGGACATGGTCATGAAACGTAAGAATTACAAGAGATGCACATTGGCTCATAAACTCATATTTGAAGCTATGAGCCGTATGCAACTGGAAGCTTTTCTTGTTTGGACAGTGCAGAAAGCAAAGCATGATGCTGGCACATTAGAAATACTTACAACATAAGATGCAGCATATGTTTGAACTTGATGACGATGGCAAAATATGGGTAAATGCCTTATTCCAGGCGATTCAAGATTTCCAGACGAGATGGCAACCAATGCATCTTCAATTCCAAGCGATTGGCGATTAAGAATCTCTCACACTCCATTTTTGGAAGCAGTAGGTCGATGCCTTCGATTTTCCGCTGACAAAACTGCGAAACGGGACGATCACCTTAGGTGTGTAGCGGCGAAACTATTGTGTTATGGCTTCGCATATGACCGTCATAATTACTCAAGATGGGGCCAGGTATATCTGGCTGAGATGAAAATGCTACCAGAAACATCACCTGAAGTTCATCAACTATTCAAAGATGGTAAGCATGTTGCAACACGATCAGAGTAAACAACATATAACAGTGTGTATTCTGAACTAGGCCTTGAGCAGTCGCTTGTCAGAGATATTTCAAATCAGGACACAGGGCCATCATTAGCATCAGCAGAGAGAAAAATGCTACTCTAAAATGGTATCTTACTGTGCATGTGAAAAGTGCCATCATGCAAAATTTTAAGAGCAGGTGTGGCCTTCATAGCCACTAAGAACTAATTCACCATAATTTGCGTCCAGCTGAAATCAATAAAGATGAGAAAGATTTCCAGGTAGTAATTCAAATTATAGATGTCCGACATGGAAATCCTTTTTCAGTTGATGCGTCTGATGATGCAGAAGAGGCAAAACCCCTAATAAATATTGCTACTGGTGTAATAGCACCACGTGCTCTGGCAAATGATCTAGGTTAGGCAAACAAGATACGGTAAAACTATGTTAATGACAGATTAGAGTCGAAAACAGACCCATTTAGGATGCCCATAAAGACCCAAAAATTTGCCACATTAGCAAAAGATCCAGTCTTCTGGGAAAATGTCATCCAAGAAGAAGATGAGATCTCTTGATTCTGACAGAGAAATGTTTGATAGGCTAAGGATTGTATCAAATGAGAGAAAGCTTGGTCGCAAACAACTCTTTACCTAAGAACTATCTAGTTGACACATGGCTACAGGGAACATGGATGGATCTTTGGCAAAACAAACAAGGCACAGCTGCTTAGAGACTTGGAAAGTTTAACGTCTTCCTCAGTGGATCAACAAAGCTTTCTCTCTGAACTCACACCTGAAAGAAAACCAAAGACAACAATGTTTCTAGATTATATGGGTGTCTCCATAAGTTATCGTCACGTTCTGGGGTTAACACTGTTAGGGACTTGATGGCCTAGAAGAGGTTGTCAAGAGTGCCTTTAAACAAGGCGATATTGTCCATGTCATATCCGATAAGTATGATGTAAAAGAATAAATCAAGGCTGGTGAACGAAGAAGAAGGGAACAGACTGTTAAGTCCCCAGAAATTAGAACGAAATCAAGAGACCAGGTGTTGCAAAAGAATGTGAATGCTTTTTTCTATAATCCCTTAAGCAAAACCAACTTCAATGAGTTTTCCTTCAATGGATTAACAGAAAACAGAAAATTTGACCTTCAGGCGCCTTCAGCCAAATCAAACACTGCTTTTGGCTGGTAGGTATAGTAGCCATGAAAAGGTTACATGCATTACACCAACTGATATGAAGCATGTGAATGCAACTTACGGTATCCAATTGCAAGAGGAAGCTGACAGCCGATTATTTTTTCATGTGTTTGATTCTGCAGAAAGGTTGAAGAATGAAGAAGTCATAATATAGTCACCAGATGTGTTGGTATTCGGGATTTTTTCCAATGAGTTTATGCCAGGAAAGATGCGGTTTAAAACTGGAAACAGAACAGCCAGTAAATTAATTTCCAATAACATCGTCTGTGAAAAGCTTGGTCTCATGCTATGCTGTCTTCTGTTGTCCTTTCACTAATTAACTGGATGCGACAGTGCAAGTTGTTGGAAAATCCTCACTGCTGATGCAAGGAAGTTTCAAGGCCTCGCTGAACTGGGTGAGAGCTTTAATTTTCCAGATGAGGTAAGGGATATCTACTGAGCTGGTGTGTAGAATTTACCAAACCCAATCAGATGTAGTAGATGTTCTGCAAGACCTTAAAGCAGAAATAATGTCTTCCTCCATGCAATTAAAGTCTAGTTCAACATTGCCACAGGGATAATTATCAATATGCCATTTAGAAAGCTGCATTGGAAACAAGACCTAATAGACTATTTCCAGCACAACATGGATGGGACGTGGAAGGAGACAGATTAATGCCACTGCTGATGACTAAAGCTGCAGCACCAGATGAATTTGTAGGGTTCACAACCTGCAAATCTGACAAATCAAGATGTTCTTCTCATCATTGTACGTGTGCCAAGCGTGTGTTGAAGTGCAGCCCGCCATGTTTGTGTGAAAGCGATGGTGGCAAGTGTGAGACCCAGCCCATCCAAGATGCAGAGAGTGAAGACATTTATAATGACGATGACCTGGATGAATAATGTAATTTCCAGATAAAAGGTTTCATTTTAACCATTATAAATTTCCCCCGTTTAGACGAAAATTTAGTTTGTTTTGGGCACCCATTTCAATGCTTCATATCTTTTTAGTTAACCACTCAGCCACATGTCCAATACATATTTTCTGAAAGAAGAGATATCACCCTTTCATTTTGTGTCAATTAACCTTTTATTACAGTGGGAGTAACGGGGCTCCCAAGCACCCAATTTGGCCGCAAGACTATGAGCGAATATTTTGGACTTTCCAAAGATTTTGCGTGAATATTTAAAACGCCACTCCTTAATCAATGATTCAATTTCAACGACATTTTTGTGTCATGATCCTATGACTGCGTAGCTCAGTGATCTAGAGCGTTCACCCCTGCCGCGAGATTCTAATCCAAATATTCCAGGTTCGATCCCACACTCAGGTATGTGAATAAGTGTAGATACGGGCGCGATGTCCGTCCTTTTGAGGGGGTGTAAAGCCGTCGGTCCCGTCCTGAGTGCTGACTATGCCATTGGGTTAGTAAAAGTACTCATTGATCGGCAGTGGCATCCATTAATTCGCCAGTCGGTAGTAAATACGATCTCAGATAGTGTAAATTATGTAAATACGTTGAATACTCTGTAAATAAATTCATAATTGTATGTTATTTGTCAGATCTGTCATCAATGTGGGCTCCATGATGCATATGTCGTGCCTGTAATTCCACTAAACTGACAGGCGTGCGTGTGCGCAGATCGGATTTCACTGATTGACATAGCTGGCAGCTTGGACGGTTCTCCTATCACAGGAAGGATATATTTATAAATCAATACAATACAATACAATACAATACAATACAATACAATACAATACAATACAATACAATACAATACAATACAATACAATACAATACAATACAATACAATACAATACAATACAATACAATATGGCGGTAGGGGGTCAAAATAACAAACGGAAATTTTGATTGGTCACATTGTTTGGTGGCCATCTTGGATTTCCCAAAAACTTACCATCATATCTATTTAAATGCAACGGGTTTAAATGCTACTAGTTCACGTTAGTGTCAATGTCCCTGAGCCTCTTGTGCACACCGGCTTAATTCCTGCTTCTGCAGACATTTATTCTGCCACGTTTCATATCTAGCTATGCGCCGCCCATGTGTAGCTAAACTCCTTCCCACTTTGTGCGTGTGTTGGAATGAATTGATATACTTTGAACCCTGAATTACCAGACTCCCAATTTCAAGGTAACTATACAGGACAGCTGTTGAGTATTTTGAAACTAATTTGACTCGATGTTGTTTCTGCCTATAGCAGCAACAGCTCTCAGTCAAATTAGTTTTAAAATATTCAACATAATGTTTGGACGTTTTGAATGTTCAGGATGGAGCTAGGTACGTCAGTGTGATTGTGACGTCAGCGATACCCAGTTACATAATTGCTCATGATGTCGGATATTTGAGTGACAGATCGGATCCCTCCGCTATAGCCCAACCAATTCCAGGAATATGAGAAGAGAGATCAGATTATTTATATCAGGATCCCCTGCTGAATGAGAAAGGACAGCTATAATATCTTAGTGTATAAATTGGTGCGAAGCACCAGATGTCGAGAACATACTGCTAGAAGGATTCCCGGACATTTGATACAGATGCGATGCCGTTGGCTTATAGTTGCAGCAGAAGAATTTATGGCTATCATGGTGGTCATGGGGACTGGTACATCTATGACCGTTACTAGCTGTGAAATATATCAGAAGCTTAGACTGGAGGAATATCCTCCAATGAGAGCAACAACTTAGTTTCTGGTGTTGATGGAGCTGTGCATATGATTTTTGAAAAAGTAATTTTCCTCATTCAAATTGATGATCTAATATGCTTACAGCATACCATACTAGCAGAAATTCAGGACGACACATTGTTGGGATCCAAGGTAAGGTAGGCAGGCCTATATATTCATTGCTGGACAGGGATAATTGAAATAATTGTGACGAAAAGATATCTTATTTACGGATGAACTGCACACTAGTTTTATGACGGAGAATGAGAGCGACGTCAAGTAGTAGGGACAGGTTAGTATAGTGTGATACCGGACTACCCAGTAACCAAGCCTGGCTATGCATCGACCCTTGGTACCTTCATAGCGGAATGTATTCATTGCTGGTCTGAACTGATTGGGATGGATATCTCAGTTCCAGATGAACTGCACATTATATTTATGACAAAAGAGCAGCCCCGAGTATTTGGGAGAGGTCAGCATGTGGTGAAACGAGGCTCCCAAAGCCACGCCTAGACCGTCGGAAACATATTGGTCGGATGAATGTGATAAAGTGGTTCCCAGGGAAAGTACCTGGTCGGCATAGTGATATTAGAGTCGATAGTGTTGCTCATGAAACAAGATTATAGGAAAAGACGGACATGATAAACCCAAATTGACAAAAAAAGAACCCAGTGAAAAATTGAAAATAACAATGAAGATTTACAGACATTGGACTCGACTGATATACTTACTGTAACGTATGGGAGCATCTCTATGGGCAACACTTGGGAAGCTGTAACCTCCCTCTAGGTACTCATGAAATTTATTACGCCTGATCATGTGATTATCAATGATGCCACTACATCAATAAATGTAGTCCTAATCAGCTTCCAAGCGCGTTTCCACCCTTACCATCCGGATCAGTGTCATCGATAGTAAATCACCATTACCCTATTGCTTGAAAACTAAATGTCGGGCACATTTTCTTACTATTTTATTAGAGATATCAGAGACTAAATGGATGAATCTAGTTGCAGCTATTCCCCGTCCATTCCTCGCCAAGCGCCCACGCTGTGCCCGTGTTGTGATCGATCCATCGGTGCACTCACTTAATATCAATTACCGGAAAACTATACAGGTAAGTTGTTGAAGATTTTGAATAAAAATTTAACTGGACGCTGTTACTTCAGATGGTATGTTTATAAAGAGTAGAAACATAGGCCTAATTACCATGAAATTCTGATTCTGGGAAGTCAGGCTTCAAAGTAGACCATAGGGCCTATATACAACCATAAAGTGATTTCAACACACGTAAAAAGCGGGCGGATCTTAACTAGAAATCGGCGGACGTAGTGGAAATGGATCATTCGATAAATATACATTGTGTTTGTATTTCAATGAATTTATTAATCTCAGATTAACTCAGTTGTATTAATGAAATGAAAGATTTATATAAAAATCACAGTCATAGTGATCAAGATGTTATAGTCTTAGTAACAGATACGTCTAGGGATAATTGGATATGGTCGTCTGTTCAAACGTTTGGGTCCTTGAGAAGTCGCGTGTTTGTACTAAGTCACGAGAGTGACTAACTGGGTCTTGCCACGCTGCTTTGGCACATACTGATGCCAACCCTTTTAACGTAAATTTACCATTGATGGGATGAAGGATACGATTGTAAGCCCTGAATGAAGAGTCTTTTGGAATTTTGCGATTCATGCAATTTTTGAATGCTTGCTGAAACAATGGTTGGTACCTAGGTAGAAGAGTGGGAACGAGGCTGTTGACGCCATCAGATGACGCATGCCCTGCGTAAGATACGAGAGCATTGTTTTCGGGCGCGGTGCTACAGACTACCCGTCGTGGTTCAAAGCAGTTGTTAGACACGCGCATTAGCTCGAATCGTAACTCGGCGTACCTTCCCCGCCTTTGTGGAAAGTGAATAGATTTGATGACATCCAAAAGCGTTACATGACTCCGTATCAAGGACGCCAAAACAAGCTCGGCGTGACGCTGCGATTCAAACCCAACATATATTATCTGACGGTGCCGTCCTTTCTCATACGCTAACCGCATTGATGTTGTAATGACAGGAGATTCGATAGGTAATGGAACATGTCGGGGTTCTTGTTGTCTGGCTGTTCTGCTCAGTCTTGCACTTATTTTAGTATTACACATCACCCGTATCGTCCATAAACCGTTACCAACGGAAGCCAGTCTTTGACCATTTGTCCAGCAAGATAAGTATTCAGATGATCTGGCATCATGATATAAACGTCTTGCATTCGTGGAATTTAGTTCCAATGATTTCTCGACATTTGTCTGTTTTACCGGTGGAACGCATTGCGGAGAGCTGATGGCAACATCTTTAGTTTCAGTATCCACGGTCTCCGATACACTCTCCTGGTTGCTCACTGTTTCTTCTGTCTTTAACTTTTCTGCAACCCTGTTAAAATTAACAATGCAGTGCATGGGTATAATACAAGGCTTAAAATCCAAACTGTACATTGCATATGTGCATAGTTAATGTACTTCATATAATGTGCAACATGGTAAAGCAATGACTGTTCTGATAACGCAGGTGCCCTGTATTGACCCAATACCGGCCCAGTAACCTGAGTTATCAAGGTGGTCTGTATAGTAAAGGTTGTTATCCAGCCCTTGTAATGGTACCGGCAGTAAATCTATGGGACAAGGGGAGACTTTTGAGGGTATGCAAGGGTTGTGGCCCAAGCCCTTGCCCCAATAGAAGGTGCTTCGGTACGTGTCCTCCTCCACGAAGAAATTGAGCATTAGATGCTATGAGACGCCATTTTATGCATTTTGAATGATAAACTACATCCGTAATTTGTTTCCAGATTTACGTCAATGTGGTATTGATGCAAACATAATTTCCGTATTTTGGTCAATTCGGCCCATTCTTAATTGACACTATGGTGTGTATTCAATAATGCCAGATTCAGTGTCTATTCTCCGAATGCCTTCATGGGGCAAAACTGAAACTCGTTTCCCCATTTTGTCGGGAGGGTGTGGAAAGGGGTAATCCGGTAACCCTTCTCATACGAGGCAGGTTCATGGGTCCTTCACACGAACATTTTGAAACTTAGGCCCACATCTACATTATAGTTTGAGTATAAAACACTTTGAGTTAGTTAATAATGCTTTACTATTCAAATTGCAGAAATGTAACAATTGTGGAATGTATGCCATTTCTCATTTCATCCATAGATAGGCTACTATATTCACTCTATCTGCAGAGGATACTCATAACGCACTAACTGCTATAGTATGTGTTCGGCAATATTTAATGTCAACATTTTCTCAGAGAATTTTCAGTGAAAACGTCATCGTAAATGCTACATTAAAATCTATCTTGGTTAATAAGGGGAAACGTAGGGCCTACAGTTAAATTGTTTAACCTACCCTGAACGATGTTATTAGTAATTAGGTTGAGCCAAAAAGTTGACCTGTGTTTTGAAACTACAAGATAGAATCACAGTATCACGTAGTCCTGAACATGTAGTTAGTACACGAAGTTTCACTGCGTGTGTTATATAACAAAGATTTACACCAAATTAATGGCGGATTCCAGTTTATCCAGCAATCATATGACGTCATAATCAACCACGTGACGTGTATACTGAGATCATAATCAATTACGCCATGAATGACGTAAGATAAGTTAGTCACGAACGGTTAATTGATGACGGACTAAGCGTTGTTGTACGAATTTTATGTCTTTACTATTTAATAAACATTCTGTTGAATATTTTGAAACTAATTTGACTAGGCACTGTTGCTAGTAGTAATGGGTGGTTCTGGACGTTATTGTTCTTTTTCTCGAGAACAATGGCGTCCAGCCGCCTAGAGTGGAGAACAATGGCGTCCAGCCGCCCAGCGAAAAGAACAATGGCGTCCAGCCGCCCAGCGAAAAAGAACAATGGCGTCCAGCGGCACACGTTTGAGAGTTTTGATAACAATGGCGTACAGCCGCACACGTTTTTTGGATTTGCCTCACTCTGGAATGCTCTATTATTTTGAATCAATTAACCCTTAAAAGTTTAAAAGTTGTGTATTTTACGTTTGAACGTAGTGGCGGTGCGCCCCCCTCCGTGGTTATCTACCGTGGTAGATATTGTAAAAATAATAAGAGAGTAATGTAAAAGAATAGAGTTTAAGAGGTGGTCCGATAACGGAGGTCGTATGAGTAGGAGGATGTATGAGGAATTACGGTATTGATGTTTGAAAATAATTTGACTGTTTCGTCGCTAACGTTATTAGTAAACTGTAGAATATTTAGAGACTGTCTGTAAGCTGTTAGTTAGCAACAGCTACCAGACAGATTAGCATCAAAATATTAAAAATAATGTATTAATGGTATGTACGGTTGGAATGGTAACCAAGACTTGGTGGTGATGGATTGTATCCTGGGTTAAAAAGAAGTTAACTCTTTCACCGATGAATCTATATCTCATTTTCATCGATACCATACAGGAAAACTGTTGAATATTTTGAAAATAATTTGACTGCCTGTGTCAGTTGAGGCGGAATGCTATAGTATTCCTCCTCAGTTTATATTGCTGGATGATTATGAGGGCGATGCTAGCGTACTTGTTTACAAGGTATGCATGATGTACGAATATTTTGATAATTTGTTGCTGAATATTTTGATAATTTGAGTGGTAGCTGAATATTTTGATAATTGGTTGCTGAATATTATGATAATCGGTTGCTGAATATTTTGATTGGTTGCGGAATAAATTGATTGGTTGCTGAATATTTTGAAAACGATTTGACTGTGTAAATTTTAATTTCTTATTAGGCGATGTTAGGTAAGAGAGAGGTGGTCTTATAACGGAGGTCGAAGGAGGAGGGAGGAATGCTATCTAGGCCAGCAAAATGTGTTCCCCAGTCATTTAATTTTCAAAAATCAGACACGTACACAGTAATTTTTCCTATGCTATTATATAGATAGTGTTATCTATCGTATTTATGTCTCTAAAATGGCAGTCATTTAATTATTAAATTTTCAAAAATATGGACAAAATGCATTCCTTGTCAATGGCAATGCATTAATCGACCGCGAACAATCGCGTACAGATGCCCATTTAGAACAGTATCGTTGGTATTGATAATAGTAAAATAATAGAGTTTAAGAGGTGGTATGATAATGGAGGTCGTAGGAGTATGAGGTTGAGGATGTATGAGGAATTACGGTAGGATATTGATGTATATTTTGAAAATAATTTGACTGTTTCGTCGTTAACGTTATTAGTATACTGTAGAATATTTAGAGACTGTCTGTAAGCTGTTACTGTCTTAGCAACAGCTACCAGACAGATTAGTAACAAAATATTAGAAATAAAATGAGAAAATGGATTGAATTTGTACCGTTTATAGGAATATATGTACTGCGGCCGCAAATCCGCAACACGAGCCCGCAAATCCGCAACACGCGCCCGCATGCGGCCGCACATGTACGCATGCATTTTGGCGTGTATGCGTGTTCAGGCATGTGCATATAGTTGTTGCCATCCGCAACACGCGCCCGCAAATCCGCAACACATTTTAGCCGAATGTACATTAACATTTACATTTATACTACATTGCTCTACTACAAAAAATGTAAGGAATATCGTGTGAGATGACTAGCGTCCTATCAAAAACTGTCGCGTACTGGCCTCCATATAATGACACATACATGCGGGTGAAAATCTTGGATATGTTCACGGGCTAGATGCGATGGATCAGTTTGTTAAATGGTTTATGCGCATAAAAATCTGTGCGTGTTAAAAAAGTATCCAGGGAAATATGTTTTCTCTGACCACCTCGTTATTGTGCATAAAGCATCTAAGATTCGCTTTTAATCCTTCAATTTGTATGCAAATGCGTTAACCTTCATCTAAAACCCTCAAAACTAAGCGGCTTCCTACCAGTCATTTAATTTTTTAAAAGAGAGCAAAGTACACCTCTATGCGGGTAATATATAGCTAAGCCAAGCGATGTTGTATGTATAATATTACATAGATAATAATCATGCATCTCGTATTTAAGGAGTGGTCTTTAAAGCGTCAGTCATTTAATTATTAAATTTTAAAAATTGTTATAAAAATGGTGGGAACAATGTCCACCGTCGTCATCGTTGACGAATAATGACGAGCATCCTTGTATCGTTTAACGTATTAGGTGGTCGATGCGGTCCCTCGTGGTTGTAGTAAAAAAGTATTTTGAAACTAAGCGGAATTGTGGCTTCCTATGTCAAATTGTCGCATTGAACAGCACTTTTTTAAAGAGTTTATGTGCACGAAGGCACTAGTGCGAATTGTAGCTTCCTATGTCAAATTAGTATCAAAACTATTCGCTTAAACTACCAATGCGCCATGATTTAGGTTTGAAAAAAATCAGAAAATAACATCCCTGGAATGAGTGTAGGGGTGGTCGCATAACTGAGGTCAAACGAGTGAGGAGGATGAGGGATGAGGTATGCTAGCGTGGTGCTGCCTGGCATGAGGGATGAGGTATACTAGCGTACTTGTTTACATGGCCGGCAATGTGCGTTGTACGAATATTTTGAAAATAATTTGACTGCGGTGTTAGCGACAACTTTCTATCAAATCATTTCCATGATATTTAGTGAATATTTTGAAAATAATTTGACTGTCTGCATGAACCTTTGCTCAAATCGTTTCCAAAATATTTTGCTAGGAAGTAGATCCCTGAAATGTCTGAAACACCTCGCCAGTCAGCCAGTTAAAGGTAATAAAACTAGGAAAAATTACCATGTCCGGGTACACACAGTATGAATGCATTATGAGTACCTAGTCAATGAGACCCCGACAACAAAAATAATATAGTTGGCTAACCATTGTCTGGACATTGCGGGCGCAACCACCTACTACCAATACGGACCATCATCACCAACACCATCACCATCCCTCTATCCCCACCAGCACCATCACCACCAAGCATTAACCTCACCCGATCATCCACCACAACACCTATTTTCATCAACTGCCAAGCCCACCGCCACCACCACTAAGTAGAACAGCACTCCGATTTGTATATCGAGGGATGTGGGGGGACCCAGCTGGGCATCTACAATCATCAAATCAACACGCGCATAAAGAACCAATGTTTTATTTGTATCCATATTTTTACATTGAAGTAAATATTACATATGAAAAAACGTATAGTTGCTGTAGTATAAACAAATAGTCAATGTTCTGGAGATCCATTTTATCAATGACTGATTCCTTAAGGATCAGATCTATCACCGACAGAATCATCATCATTATCCTCAGCATCTAGTTGGTTCCTTATGTACTTCTTGATCAGAAACTCTCTTTTTCGAAAAGCTGAGAAGACTGCTTCATCGTATGCATACCCCTCGTCGATAAAATCTTTAATTTCCTGACGAATTATTTTAATGAGCGTAGAGTTCTGTAATCTTCTCGACTGGAGCATTATGTCCATACACCTTGTAACTAAAGCATCAGCATATACGGAAATAGGCACATTGCCTACACCATTTGGGTCTGTGTCCACTTCACCATCCTCATCTTCTAAACCTGATTGTTCAGCGTCTAAGATCTGCTTAATATTTTGGAGTATGGTAAATAGTTCCTCATTGCCTATGGCATCTTTTTCAACTTCACCTTCATCTTCACTCTCAGTCTCCGCTGAGTCACTACCGGCTTCAGTCTCCAACTCTGCTGGCTCATCATCGTCACTATTCATCTCTGTCATTTCTTCATCTTCACTGTCTAGATTTTTGCTATCTTCATCATTATGGAATCGGATCTTATGCTGCTTCAGGTCATTTGACCTATTAAAAGTTGAACCACATTCAAAACATTTATGTCTCGGCATATTGATTATAGGATAAATCTAGCAAGTATTCAAGTTACAAGGTTCTTCAAAGAAATCTGACTGCCTAACTACTCTGCAGTTACACGTCCAACCACTTTGCGATGTTTAAACTGGAATGAGAAAAGGGAATGAATTTGTACCATTTATAGGATTAAATGTACTGCGGCCGCAAATCCGCAATATGCGTCCGCAAATCCGCAACATGCGCCTGCAATCCGCATCATGCACCCGCAATCCGCAACATACACCCGCAAATCTGTATCATGTGCCCGCAATCCGCAACATGCCCCCGCAATCCGCAACATATGCCCGCAAATCCACAACATGCGGACCGCATGCGTCCGCACATGTATGCATACATTTTGGCGTGTATGTGTGTTCAGACATGTACATATACTTGTTGCCATCCACATCACGTGCCCGCAAATCCGCATCATGCGCCCGCAATCCGCAACATTCGCCCGCAATCCGCAACATATGCCCGCAAATCCACAACATGCGGACTGCATGCGTCCGCACATGTATGCATACATTTTGGTGTGTATGCGTGTTCAGGCATGTACATATACTTGTTACCATCTGCAACACGCACCCGCAAATCCGCATCATGCAACCGCAATCCGCAACATACGCCCGCAAATCCACAACATGCGACCTCATGCGTCCGCACATGTATGCATACATTTTGGTGTGTATGCGTGTTCAGGCATGTACATGCACTTGTTGCCACCCACAAATCCGCATCATGCGCCCGCAATCCGCAACATACGCCCGCAAATCTGCATCATGCGCCCGCAATCCGCAACATACGCCTGCAATCCGCAACAAGCGGTCACAATCTGCAACATGCGGTGGTGGTGGTGGTGCCTAGTGGTTGGTGGTGGATGTCGGTACTGGCGTTGGTGGTGCTAGTGGCAGTGATGTTGAAGGTGGTGTTGTTGATGCTCGTCGTGATGGTGGTGGGTGTTGGTGATGATGATGAGGTGGAGGTGGTGGGTGTTTGGTGGGTGGTGTTTGCTGTCGCAATGTCTAGACAAATGGATAGCCAGCAGAGCCAGTCATTCTGATGATAACTTTTCAAAAATAGTCTTCTGGCGCATGCATGTGCACAAGGGCGCACACCAGGGCATGCACACACGCATAAGGGTACAACATATAACTAGCAGTATCACACATTAGCACATGTGCATACGAGCGAGACCTTTATTAAATCCTCATTGACATACCCTCTCCAACCTATTTGCCATTTTTTCAAACACAGCGCTCTCAAACATTCCGACCACAATGTCTAGACAAATGGATAGCTGTCAGAGTCAGTCATTCCGATGATAAATTTTCAAAAATATCCTTCTCTAAGGATGCAAGTATGAATATGAAGAAATTCGCTATGGGTTGGCGGGTGCATGGGTGGTGGTGGTGGGGTTAATGCATGGTGTTGGGTGTAGGTCGTAGTGGTGGAGGTGGTGGTGTTGTTGGTGGTGGGTGTTGGTGATGATGATGGTGGCTGGTGGAGGGGAGTGTTTGCCGTCGCAATGACTAGACAAATGGATAGCCTGCAGTGCCAGTCATTCCGATGATTAATTTTCAAAAATAGTCTTCTCTTGTACCACAAATATGAATATGAAGAAAATGGACATTTTCTTGAAGAAATTCTAGGGTTAAAAGGGTTAATAGCATCCATGTAATGACGTAACACGAGGTGGTCGCTTAGGGCAGGACTGAATTATATAGTAAAATACATGGTTATAATGTATCACTGCTCTGTAGCCACAAGGATATATATATATTTGTAATAAACGGCCATCTATGATTATGCTACTACGCTCAAAATGTTGCTCTTAATTGTCATATCTTTAAGCGTCGGTAAACAGCAATAGCCGATGAGCGGGTGCAGGCGTTATTATCGATTTTTTTAAAACTCTCGTCGAGGACATTGTAATATCCCGTGCTTAGAACGAGACGGGTGGTGTTTTAACATTCTTTCATTATTAACACGTGCCATGTTTGTAATTCAATTAAGGACCGATCTCACGGCTATTCAATACGTATGGTTAAATCATACGCAACAAATAATCTTTTTAGCATAAGTACGCTCTACATACAATTCTATAAACGGAACCCTCAGAGATATAATGACCACATTTTAACCGTATCTAAAACGAATGACGTCATTGCAAAGTATTTAAAAAACAATTTGTGTGTAATGACGGTTAAAAGTCAATCAAAATATTCAACAAAAAATAGTTTTACTAATAACGTTAGCGTCATCAAATTAATTTCAAAATATTCAACAGTTCTCCTGTATGGTATCGACGAAAATGAGATATGGGGAATTCATCGGTGAAAGGGTTAACTTCTTTTTAACCCAGGATACAATCCAATCCATCACCACCAAGTCTTGGTTACCATTCCAACCGAACATACCATTAATACATTAATTTTAATATTTTGATGCTAATCTGTCTGGTAGCTGTTGCTAACTAACAGCTTACAGGCAGTCTCTAAATATTCTACAGTTTACTAATAACGTTAGCGACGAAACAGTCAAATTATTTTCAAACATCAATACCGTAATTCCTCATACATCCTCCCCCTCATACGACCTCCGTTATCGGACCACCTCTTAAACTCTATTCTTTTACATTACTCTCTTATTATTTTTACAATATCTACCACGGTAGATAACCACGGAGGGGGGGGGGGGGGGCGCACCGCCACTACGTTCAAACGTAAAATACACAACTTTTAAACTTTTAAGGGTTAACTAATTCAAAATAATAGAACATTCCAGAGTGAGGGAAATCCAAAAAACGTGTGCGGCTGTACGCCATTGTTATCAAAACTCTCAAACGTGTGCCGCTGGACGCCATTGTTCTTTTTCGCTGGGCGGCTGGACGCCATTGTTCTTTTCGCTGGGCGGCTGGACGCCATTGTTCTCCACTCTAGGCGGCTGGACGCCATTGTTCTCGAGAAAAAGAACAATGACGTCCAGAACCACCCATTACTACTGTTGCTGCTATAGGCAGCAACAGCACCCAGTCAAATTAGTTACAAAATATTCAACAACTTACCTGTATAGCTTTCTGGAAATTGAGATTCAGCGAGTGCGGGCAATCGGTGGAGCTTAGCTAGAGATGGGTGGTGCATAGCTAAAACTGGATTCCTCCATTTTATGACTAGTCTATTCCTCATTACGTAGTCTCTGTCGCTCTGCGTCCATCAGCCCTAATGAGTGATGCAGTGGCGGTCTCATTCGCCTCGTATGCCCACTTTTATACATCCATATGATTTCTGAATTTCCTGTCTTGTGTAAGCGTCACAAATGAGTAAATGGAGCGAGTGTATTTATGCAGGGGCGATCCTTTAGATGTTGTGGGGCATGTGTGAAGCCAAAAAGGCGCACACCTGGTGGGGTGCTGGAGGAGTGTCACCCGCTCACCAAGTGTGTGCCCACCAGAATACCTTCTCAGAGCGTGTCTTGTGCATTTCTGTAGGTGATATTAGTTGAAATGTTATTTAAATATGTGTGGGTTTTTGGAGACGGGGCATGCTGCATTGTCCTGTCATAGAAAAATTCAGAAATATAGAAGGTCTCAGATTGTTTCTCTAGCGATTCTGGAGGTGATATCAGGTGCAATCTTACATGAATATATGGAAGTTTTACCGGGGGAAAGGCACTGAGGTCATAGCCGAGATTTAAAAAAATTAATTGCCTTCTGAGTGTGTCTTTGCATTCCTTGGGGGTAATATCAGTTGTAATCTTACTTGATTATTGCTGCGTTTGGTCTGCAGGAGAAAGGGCACCCGGTTCCCACCCCACCCCACATCTACAACTATTTTCGAAACTTAGAAGCCCCCACCTCCACCCCTGAGTCTGTTTCGTTCATTTCTAGAAGTGACATACGTTAAAATTTTACGAGTATTACATTTAGAAAGTTTTTTCACAATGGAGCTAATTGCTCTGCTATATGCTAGAGAAATATTAGGTAGCCGTATTAGTTTTATAGACAATAAAACATGGTTCAAAAGTAGTCCCTTTTAAGACTAACTTAGTTTATTTTGACGGGGTTTCGTACATAAATGTGCTTCATCATTGACCCGGTGATGGAGATTTATATGCTAATGCTCGTCAAGATAAGCATTAAACACCAACATTGTTTAAAATATGCACCCGCTTCTTTGCTATTGGCACAGCATAAGACAGTATGTTTACATCACAATAGTACGGGTTAAACATAAATTAGAATATTGCATGCACCAAAGTGTTGCGACTAAGTAGGCCTACATGAGATAAATTAGAGTACATACAACTTGCCATAAGGACGAGATTTTGGGGCCGCGCAAAAAACATATTTTAAACCGTCACTACTCGTTGACTTCAACACTAAACTATATATGTAATCGTTATATATTACACAGTTAGCTAAACCATTTTCATATTACTTGACCTTGAAACACATCATTCCAAGGTAGTACCTTTTACCACATACCGTATGCTACCGTATGTTGATTCTGGACGAAAGACGTAGCCTAGTAAACCTACGAGTCCAGATCCCCATCTTCAATACTCAATAGTAAAACTGCTGCGTTGTGTCTCGAAGCAGATATCTCCAGATGTGCCTCGAAAGTATAGATTATCTCCTGGGTCGACCATTGTCTATCCAAGCGTTCGAAGCTTTCGCTATCGGGGCTTTTACGACTTCCCCATGCAGACTATTCCATGGTTCAGCCACCCGGATACAGAAACTATTTTGTCTTAGTCTGGTCTTTACTCTCTGCACAGGGTGATACTGGCCTCTCTGCGCGGTATGTGTGGGTATACATCACTGTCATACACCCCTGTCAATATCTTGTTTGTCTCTATCATATCACCTCTGGCCCGACGGAATGTCAACGATGGTAGCTTCAGAATCCTTAGTCTGCCCTTGTAGCCCATGTCCTTTAAACCTGGTATCGGTTTGGCGACCCTTCTCTGTGCATTTTCAATGCTGACTACGTCGTTTTTCCTAATTGGGTGCCATACTGCATTCGCGTACTCAAGGTGCGGTCACACCCGCGCCTTGTACATCCAAATTGAAGATATATGCATGCGTCATGTATTTAAACGATCACCGGATCATCCGCATGATTCGTTCATCTTTTCATCAATATTTCTGCCTGTATCTAGTTGGTCTGTCCATGTGTCTAGCACTTTTAATAACTGCAATACTGTTGATCTCCCACTAATAAACCCAAACTGCTTACTACTGACAATGGAGACAACTGATTAATCCAACTTAGTTTATTTTGACGAGCTTTCGCACATAAATGTGCCTCATCAGGTCTTCATCACCTGCTGAAGCACATTTAAATGTGCGAAGGCTGGTCAAAATAAACTAACTTAGTCTTAACTCTTTAACATGCACATCAGCCAAATCGGCTTCTGCAGTGGTCATGAGAAATGCCCGTTTGCAAACCAAGAGAAGACTATTTCTGAAAATTTACCACTGGAATGACTGGCTCGATAAACGAGCCAGTCATTCCAGTGGTAAATTCTCAAAAATAGACTTCTCTTGGTCTGCACATTGACATTTTCTATGAGAAAATTAAAATTTTCCTGAACAAATTTGAGGGTTAAAGGGTTAAAAGGTACCTGTCTTGCCTCTCTATACAGACTCTAACGCGGCTCAACACACGTGACATACCGTAAAACCTTAGCATCACCCGATGGCGTATCTTCGATTTCCTTAGCGTAGAATTCGATTTCCCCAACACGCTCCGTGCATTGTAACTAAAATAAATAGATAAATTAATAAATAAGGCGTCAGACATATGGGCAGACATACAGACAGACAGACAACAAGAAAGACCGATCGACAGACAACAAGGCAGATCGACCGACAGACAAACACACAGACATAGCGATATATACAGTAGAATAAGTCAAGTTCGACTCGCTAACTATAGTCAGTTTGCTGGTTTACTAATCATGCGCAGTTGCTATGCCCAGTCGAACTTGACTGTAGTCGACTATAGTTCGTTGGTACCAGGTTACCTATTGAATTACTATTGCAGAAAATTTGGAACCGGATACCAGTCTCCATTAACCCTTTCTGTCGTCTGTTTTGATGACCTACGAAAATGGGTTATTTTTGTCCGCTAAGACGTCAAAAAGCGTTCATATGGCATAACGTGGGAAGGAATATGGGCTTGGGAACATTGACATACAATGGGAAAGCATAATTTCATCAACCATAAGTTATTTAGTGAAATATTTACACTTTTATACGCATTTATTCGTGGCAAGCGATCGGTGTCCGCCATTTTGAAATCTACGCAAATATCGGACTAACCATCTGAACCGAGGTCGGGTGCTCGGTTGACTATAGTTGACTAGCTAGTTAACTATTTGAAGTTCGGCTGGTACTCTAGTTAGCTATAGCTAACTGTGGTTAGGAGTCGAACTTAACCATAAAAATCGGAAGAAGAAGAAGAAGAAGATAGATAAGATTCAAGATTATTTATTTCATGCTTGATATACTATATACAGACATTACATGTGGGCAGTCCATCAAAGGCAGAGCCTTATGAGTCGATGCCCCCCCCCCCCCCCCGCCCTACACACAAAACAAAACATTACAATATATACGGTGATAGTTAATTATACAGACATCTGTGAGTAAACACAGAACACAGGACGGCACAACATCTATTTTTTTTACCATATTGTCATGATTGTTCTAGGCTTGCGTGATTACATAATTAAATCGAAAATCGTGATTATGTTTTAAATCGTGAATTTATATGATTAAAAATTAAATGATCGAATAATCGTGAACATTTTCTATTGCATAAATATTTCAAAACCAACTTTCAATTACTTTTTAATGTGATCGGTAATAAAAAAAACCCATGATATTTTGCTTAGTGTATGTATGTCCATTTGCATGGCAAGACAAGACTATTTTTGAAAATGTATTACTGGAATGCCCTAGCTCGATTTCTCTTGCCTTGCAAATGGACTTTTCTAAACACCATTGCAATTTTCGTCATTGATATTCTTTGTTGTTATGTCTTGCTAAGTTGTATCCATGCTGATTAATCGAGTAATCACGATTATTTTTTAATAGTCGATCGCGATCACTCAACGCAATAATCGCACAAGCCTAGATTGTTCTACATCTAATGTATTCTACATATAAAGGGTCTTTTAGATTGCAACTACGATTTTGATTGTAGATACACGTATTTTTTTAATACCGTACAGTTGGGGGGGGGGGGGGGCGGTGCTCACAAAGTCAGTAGTATTTGGGGTGAGAAGTTGTTGGTATTGACTTAGATATTTTATAGTAGAGTGTCGGATTGATAGAATGGGAAATATTAGATCAGAATCTGAAATAAATAAAGGACATTGATGCAGAATTGGGATAGCTAGGATGGCTGGGATTGACTCATACTGGCAGTAATCGCCCACTACAGGTACAGAGTAAATATGAGATCTGGCTGCTAGGTGAGAAAAAGGTTTAGATTTGACACTTTTGCCCGATCACTTAATTCCCCTTACTTATGCAATGGCTGGATATGCTAGGACTAGCCACCCTGAAAGATGCTGCTGCTTAGGTTGAAGCTGGTGCATCCAGTCTACCCAGTCCGAAAAGATTCAGCATTGACCAGCTCCCATATCTTGGATTGAAATTTATTGCTAGTGCTATGTGGAGCCTCTCCGCTACCCGACAACACCGGCCTTACTTATTAGACATGGGACTAATACCCTCAACCATTTGGTTGTACATTCAACCCATTAATCCTTTCACGCTGCATTCCACGGCTATCAGCTACAATACAAATATTAGTAATCTGTTTGATATATTGGGGCTACCCTGACCAGGAAAACTGTTTGTTCCAGTGGCAGAAGCAGTTTCTAGTCAACGCAGCCCCAGCATTGGCAGACAAATATTATTTTATTAGGTCTTGAGGCTTATTTGGCTTTGCAGTGTTCAAAGGGTTAATCCGACACTTCGGCAGTTGCATTAATGGTTTTTGTTGTATTGTGCATTGTTACGGCGTGTCGGATACGATAGAGGGTGTATGTGGTCAGCGGTGTCGGAAATGTCAAATGATAACAGATGGGTGTCTAGACCACCAGTCTGGTGTATTGGCAAAGCCAAGCTCTGTCCCTGTGGTTTATGGATAGGTTAGTTTGTAACATGCAGATTGGATTCACCTGAGTTGAATTGGTGGTGGTGGTGGTGGTGGGTGGGTGGTGGTAGTGATAGTAGTAGTAGTAGTCGTAGTAGTAGTAGTAGTAGTAGTAGTAGTAGTAGTAGTAGTAGTAGTAGTAGTAGTAGTAGTAGTAGTGGTAGTAGTAGTAGTAGTAGTAGTAGTAGTAGTAGTAGTAGTAGTAGTAGTAGTAGTAGTAGTAGTAGTAGTAGTAGTAGTAGTAGTAGTAGTAGTAGTAGTAGTAGTAGTAGTAGTAGGTGGTAGTATTCTTTAGATAGATAGATAGATAGAATTAATGAATGAATGAATGAATGAATGAATGAATGAATGAATAAATAAATGAATGAATATCCGGTTCCACTGTGCACTTACACATGATGCAAACAGCTTTTGCGCATTTTTAAACCTATTGCGGTGTTTTTTGTGTTTAGATCCCATCGCAGTTTCCTGTTCCTATGTTGTCGCTTCTGTCCACGGAACTTTGTCTCTCCTGTCCACGGAACTATCGCCAATGCCAACCACGCATCCGTATATTGCGTTTGTGACGTGATAAGAAACGGCGTTCGACGTCATCATTCTTCTCTTACGCCTTACTGGAAACGTTTATGACGTCGTGTTGCCAAGGAACGTTGACTATCAAGGGCGCGTTTTCGCTACTGACGTGGTCGGTTAATGGACATTTCCAGTTTATTCATCCATCATATGACGTGATAATGAACTACGTGACGTGTAGGATGACGTCATAAGCATTACGTTATGAATGACTTGATTTACACCCGTTTAAACGCTTTATAGTCCAACACGTTGTACGAATTGTATGTCTTTGCTATTTAATAAACATGCTGTTGAATATTTTGAAACTAATTTGTCTGGGCGTCGTCTTGGCAGCCTCAAAGACATTTCCACCGCAACATGGTCACTACAACGGGCGCGTGACTTGGGGCTTCGAAGCGAAGATGACCATCTGAGAGCTCGTGAACCGAATTAATATACATGATCAGGGGTTAAATCTTGATTAATAGACACGAAATTTGCCAACAAGAAATTGGATGAACAGCAGATCTGAAACCCGCTTTCGAAGATGTTTGTTGTCTCGGATCATAGAACATCTCATTATCATGGGACGGCGACGTCGGTACGCTGTATAAATGGCCTGGGCGAATAAAGAAAACTGAAAGTGAGTGGCGAGGACAGCGGTAGAAACAGCCAAGAACAGTCACGAGGCGGCCGACCCCCCCCCCCCCCCCCCCACCCCCTGCAGCAGCAGCAAATACGACACTACTGCTCTGTTCCATGGACCAAGATGCCAGTTCATGACTAGTCCGAAATGCAAAGAAGGAGTATGACGATAGGATAAACTATAAAGTCATCGAAAGCTAAAATACATGCAACTTAAGAAGTCATCGCACTAACGGAACCTGTGAATAATCGTGACAAAGACGCGCAATCTGAGGCATAGACCACAGAACACCACATAAGCATATGTGATATTTACAACAAATTATGTATCCATGTAATAAAATCACTGCAATTCATTTAGATAATTTAACGGAAAATGTAAGCTGTTGAATATTTTGAAACTAATTTGTGCGTGCGTGCGTGCGTGCGTGCGTGCGTGCGTGCGTGCGTGCGTGCGTGCGTGCGTGCGTGCGTGCGTGCGTGCGTGCGTGCGTGCGTGCGTGCGTGCGTGCGTGCGTGCGTGCGTGCGTGCGTGCGTGCGTGCGTGCGTGCGTGCGTGCGTGCGTGCGTGCGTGCGTGCGTGCGTGCGTGCGTGAGTGAGTGCGTGAGTGCGTGCGTGCGTGCGTGTGTGATTCTGCCTATGCGTTTATGACAGACTAAATCGCGTCATTCATGACGTAATTGATTATGACGTAAACCTACATGTGACGTTGTTGATTATGACGTGTATGACTGACTGAAGACTGGATTCATCAATTAAAATGAATATTTTTTGTCGCAATGTGGGTTCGCTGAACGCACATCGGAGCTATTATCTATTTCTAGTTATTCCCACATTTTGCGTGTATTGAAATCTATTTGAAATTTTGAAACCTGAATTCCCAGAATCTAAATTTCAAGGTAACCATACACGTAAGCTGTTGAATATTTCGGAAAAATTTGACAGCTGTCTGTTGCTGTCCTGCAACAGCTCACAGTCAAACTAGATTGAAAATATCAAATTCATCAAAGACATACATTCGTATACGTTATTTTCATTGGGACGTCATGTGGTGTAATTGATTATGACGGCAGATACTTGAGTAACAGATCGGATCCCTCGATTCTTTTCACCAGACTAGGCTCACTCCAACCTCCCGATTAGTGGGAAATCGTCGGTCTGAAGCGGCCCTCAAATTCCAGCGATAGGTTTGCTGAATGAGGCAGACAGGCCATCACTTACCATTCCGACTGTAACCTGTAAGAGATGACAGAGTACCCGGTACACATGTACCCAACTTTATCATCAGAGAGAGACAGATAGAACGAATGTGTTTGTATATTGTGTTTGTCGAAGGAAGTTATTGGTTTGATTGGCGTCTATTGATCCCATTCATGCCATATCTAGGCTGGTTTTACTTCAGTATATTGTAGGGTTGGGCGATATTGCTCAAGGCATGACGATATCGGTATCTCATTAAAATACCGCGGTATCACGATATATCGTCATTTTGGGTGGGGTGTGGAGTTAGGGTGTAAACATAGAATAACATGTCTTTCAAATTGGTGGTGTCTGCAAGTTATTTTCATTAAATTTGTTACATTGAAACCGTAAATTGAGATCGCCATGATTGCCATTTCCGCATATTTAATACACGAAATTCCACACTTTGACACCCTTCAACACACAGTTTAAAGCAACGAATGTAATGCAACTAACCGTATTCATCACAAATAAGAAAAATAAAGGATTTCCTTCTGTTCTTGTGTTGTATTTTGTGTTATTTTTACCTCACGACAACTGTCACAAGATTGAGCAAGGAATACGCATTAACTTCATTGCGCAGAAAGGAATTCCGCAGAGCGAAATCTGATTGGCCGCCGTATCATACTTGAGCCAATCAGAATTCACACTGCAGAATTCCGACAGCTGTTATTACGCCCGCCGCTAGCATAGACGATGCAAATTAATAAAATAAAACTGCATGATTTTGAACGAGAACCAGCGTGAAGACTGGAAACAATTATATCAGATTTTATTTGGTCTGTAATATTTATACTAATTTGCCCCATTGTAGACCTATTCAAATTCGCTCACTACTTAGCCGGTTTATCCATTGATCTCAAGGCGTAGCCGGGATGTGTGAAATTAACCCAGTTAACTCTGCAGCCAAGACTGCCACAACAGGTAGAAGACTGGACATAATTAGGCCTAAATTCTTTATTTTAAGGACGTTTCTCGAATAAATCCGTAATGTTATATGTGGAATGAATTTTGATCTGATTCATATAAAAATGCTAAATATATTGTATGAAGTTACATAAAAACGTATAACGGTAAAGCAAGAGATTAACTTCCCCTCACCCACCGTTCCAAGCTGTGGTATTGATAAGGGATTAAGTGTGTGTGGTTTCCTATCGACCTCAAAAGTTTTAAAGTTTAAATCTGTCACCGTCAGAAGAATGTTTAACCATGCAGCTCAATGACTAATGGGTAAATAGCTTGACCTGTAGTAATAACGTCATCAGATTGGAATGTGGGTAGTGCAAATGGTATTCCCCACTGACTAATACTCAGAATGAGGCAAGAAAAAACATGGCGTCGTCTATTTATGTAATTATGAAGTGAACAACAAAGGATTATTTTGTACTTTAAATCATTTTATTAGCGCAAACAAACCATGAATTAAATGAACACAGATTATTTTGGAGTTTATTAAGTTTTTATACCTTAGACAAAGACTGGATTATTACTTAAAGACTATTACTGGACCGAATAGAGGTAAGAGTATGACATTTCTAACTTAGTTATTTATATTATGCTCACAGCTAAAAGTGCAATATCGTCCTGTCGGTATTGACGATATTTACGATTTTTCGAAATTATGACGGTTTCGGTATCGGTATTCGGTATATCGCGATATTGACGATAATATCGAAAAATCGCCCAACCCTAGTATATTGTAATTAATTGGTAACTTCCCCAGTTTTACACTGGTACCCATTTATACTCCTGAGTGGAGAGAGGCAACGAGTCGTGAAGGAGATTGCCCGTTTCCACCAATTTCCCGTCACCTACCTGATCGCATTCGACAGCCGAGCGGGACTTGAATGTGTTTGTCGAATACATAGAATTTAATATGGTATTGGGTACACATCAGTGGTCTAATATGAGATAAGTCAAACCAAGCACCATACGCTACATCGGAACAAACCTTTCCATTTTTAGCTATGCGCCGCCCATATCTAGCTAAACTCCACCCACACCTCGCTCGTGTTGGGATAGAACAATCTCTGAACTCCCTGACTATCAATTTCCAGAAAACTATACAGGTAATCTGTTGAATATTTTGAAACTACTGTGACTGGACGCTATTGCTGCCTATGGCAGCAATAGCGCCCAGTCAAATAAGTTTCAAAATATTCAACAGCATGTTTATTAAATAGTAGAGACATACAATTCTTACAACGTGTCGGACTATTAAGAGTTAAAGACGGGCCCAATAGAATCATTTATGACGTAATGATTATGACGTCATCCTACACACCGCTTAGCTGATTATAACGTTATATGACGTCATTACTCTGGAAAGGTCCTTTATACTCTCACAGAGCTGTCATCTCAGGATGTTGTAATGAAGAATATAGCAAAAACAAAATCACGTGATTAAACCTCTCGCTGAAGTTAATGCTTCAACCATAGGGAACTTGGTCGGACAAGGACACTTTATTTGTGGACGCGAATAAGCTGATGCACTGGACATGCTCTGACCCAATTGTAGTTCGGATCAACCGGTCGGGTACCGGCCGTACCAGCTAAGCTGGGTACGCGCCGCCCGTCCTGGATTCGCTCCATGAACACGGCCCCCTGGGTAGAGCCATACGCGTATATGGGCCTATGAGAGAGATCGTTAAAGCACATAATGCGCATGCGCGCGCTTAGATGCTATTTTTGATGGAGCACGTGATTTACGACCAAGATAGGATGACGCTTTTAGTGTACCGAGATAGTACCCTGTAATCCTTTTTGATTACCTATTCCCGTTAAATCTGGCATTAATCAAGACCAGAATTCGACGGGCTTTATAAATCTGTAAACCATTTCAAAATCGGTTAAGAGATGGCTGAGTTATCCACGGAAAACCCGTCTTGATTATCTTCAAAATATTGCCGTGACGTCATAACCAGGTGCCGAACAGGTTGGACCTGTACTAGCTGCGATCGACAGATATTACGCATATGACTTCAGTTCCTGTTCTTCTCCCGTAACTAGCAGTAGCCAGCCAACCCACCGCAGTAAGAACAATTTTGTAAACTCCCTACTTACGGGAGCAATTTGGAACTTTCTGATTACTGTTCACGAATATCAATATCTACTTCGGAACACAAATTTGCGGTGAGGCCTTTACGGCCTGAATATGTGAGTCTACAGATGTAGAGGCAGGATGTTCTTTGATGGATGATGACTCGCCGGATCTGCCAGCCACGCCTAAAAGTGGTATTTCAACTGTCACCGCACTAAAATCGTGTAGGTTCTTCTGACTTTCGACCGCAACAAGTACACTTTGCCCCCCCCCCCCCCCACCCCCACAGTGGCCATCAGTTCATATGTTTATTTATAGAAAATATAGGACTGCAGTGCACGTAGGAAACACTATACACCAACACTTATATATGCAGCACCTTCTCCCGCCACCAACGATTTTTCACTGAGGTCGCTGTCCGTGCTATAACTCTGTTTAGCCCGGCATGCTACCGACTTAACCTTTTCTATTCAGCTCGATAGGATAGGTGCAAAATGATTAGAGACACTTTCTTCATTGCGAACTCTGTAGTATACTCTTCTCTTCCGGAAGCGCGATAATCTAGACCCGCACTCCAGTAAGACTCTTAACTCTTAAGATTTTGTCTCTCTTCATGCTCCACTCAGCCTTGTGGCTTCTTAATTGTTTGGATGTCCCTATCCACACCATGGGCTAATCCGACCCTGGGAAACTGTTGGGGTTTCCGAGCGGTGATGGCCAGGGTGTGGTATCACACACATTCCCTCCGTATCTTCGGATACTTAGTAGTTAGCACTTTTGCCAATGTAGGAAAGCACTGCGAACACATATCTTAATTATTATTTTATTTGCCGAACAATCCTCCCAGTGCAAAACTGGGAAACTTGTATTTAAAGGGATATTCCACTGGTTTTTTTTATGCATCTGACGTAAAGTACTAATTTTCCGCATTAATTTGAGACCAAGAGCACAATTTTATGCCAACAAATAAAAAAGATATTATCAATTTAAATTGCTAAAGTAACCAGTAGATAGAGGCGCCATTTTGGACAAGCAGCTGACGTCACCGACACACCTACTCTGTTTTCCCGATCGAGGATAGCCGTAACCAGGGGAGGTAAATCTTGCATCTCGTGGATAATTAACGTACTGGCTAAACAACTGACACTTTGCCACAGTGTTTGGAGGAAATTAAAGTGCAATTAGTGTCCCGATGATCGCGCCAGTCATTGTAGTGCTAAATTGTCAAAAATTGTTTTCTTACGGGCAATTTCAATTTTTTTAAAAACATTGAAGGGTTATGCCAGGAGCGTGTTTGCAATCAACCAGCTACAACAAATTCTTGAAAAATATGTTAGTTGAATAAATGTTGAATGCAATTTCTCTGAAAGCTGTTGCTATTGCAGCTTCTGCTTCCAGTCAAATTCCAGTTTCAAAATATTCAACAGGCAGTAAATATGGGTCAACATTAAACAATTTGGGATCATTTAGTTAACCCTTTCAAGGACAGAAAAGCAGAAAGCTTAAAATTTACCCTGCCTAGGCCTATATTGTGTGAAACTAATTAGTTTGGAAGCTACTGCAGCATAATTCCAGGAAAATTTAATTCAGAATATTTAACACTCAGCATAGTTATTTTAAAATTGGGAGTAAACGTTGTAAATGATTAATAACGCTGGATTTCAATAGTGTGAAAGCACTAAACTACTAATTATGTCTAGCGTACACTTGTCATTATTTACTTGCTGTGACCGGGCAATCAGCGACATCGTTTCATTTTGGTTTGCAAATCCCGTTTTACAATTGATGCAAGCAAATACGACGTTAATTGTCGAGTTTGATTCTGTTATATTAAAATTAAGTACCGCGCCTTTTGTTTTGAAATGCATGACACATTATTTTAAAATTATACAGACTATATGTTCTAAACTTGTGTCATCCAAATTTAAATGTGGAAGATATCCATCCAGTGCCGATGTTATGAAGCCATCTTTCAGTTAGCCCCTTTTCATGCGGATGCTTCTGTGGATCCGGTATCTGAAAATGTGAATTTCCGTACCCTTTCCATGATCGTTTCTATTACTGCAAGCCCATGCTTGACATGCGGACATGATGCGATTTAACCATTTCACGCCAGCACTGGCCTCTGCAATCGTCAAGTTGAGGACGCAGGTAAAAAAAAAGGCTATTTTGAGAATTTATAACTAAAACGACTGTCTCAGTAACCGAACCAGCCATTCCAGTGGTAAATTTTCAAAAATAGTCTTCGCTTGGCCTGCAAATGGCCATTCAATAAGGAAATATTCTGATTTTCCTGACAGAATTTGGTCATTAAAGGGTTAATTAATATTCGGCCGTCATAACGCGAAGTAAACAGGTAAATCTAAAAGCGCTGGCGATATTTTGCTGGTGTGTCGTTGACGTCATAATCTCGCGGTTTCTCGCTCTCGTTGCTAGAAAATGGATGCGCCCAGGAGTCACGTTTTCGAGCGTTTTGGGCATATTCATTTTATTATTTCTAGGCAATGGAACAGTGTATTTTATATTTTTTTGCGGCAACTATTTCGGATTATAGTATATTTTTAGTTGACTTATTCCCGATTTTCACTGGAATTTCCCTTTAAACCTAACGACAGGTTAAACGGTTAGTTCCATAGGACCCGGTGACGGGCGAGATGCGTATCCCCACCGAATTCCATAAGAATGTCTGGGCATGATATTTTGATCTGCCACGCCCTTACGGGAAGGACATTTACGGTGGGTATTCGTCTCTCTTACCCCCACCATAACGATAGGACAATTGTCTAATAATGCTTTCGTGAAAACTGAAAAGTAACCTACGTCCTGTAACGTTGTATGTGGTTACAGAGCGGGATGTCCGGATTCTTATCCAGTTCGGAGATCTTACTAAGTAACATGTATGAGCGCTGTCTTCAGTATTGATGTCTTAGGGCGTCTGTTCTCAATGACAGCCGTGTCTAATAGCTAGGTAGATACCAGCCATTTGCGGCCTAAAATAGCTCTTGTTTCGAAAAACTAAAAGCTAAGTATGCGAAGCAGAAGGCCTGCATAAATAAAGCGGCAACTACTAATTCAGCATACTAAGAATCACATAAGACGGTGACGAGGGGATCCATCGGGAATCGCTCGTCCCGTCTTCACGTAAAACAGCACGCAACCCTATAGTCATAATCTCACTAGGTATGGTCTTTTCTTCCTCAAGCATTTTTGGTTGAAACATTTTTGCCTACTACTCTTCTCCCGCTTTAAGCAGTGGCGACACCTTCCCGAGACGGAGGCCCGCGCGAGGCACTTGCCTCTCACAAGGATTCAGCGACGACGGTCCACGCGAGGATAGTACTCCTCACCCAAACTAGCACTAGGAGTAGTGCCCGCATGAGGCACATAACTTTTCGTCCGAGATAATCTTCTTCCTTTCAGCTCAGAGGTATAATAACTTATAATAAGTTAATTAGTTAAGTCTCGTGTCGGGAGCCTCCCTTGCGGGGATACCTCTGCGGATCTACGAGTCTGTGTGGTACCTCCAGGAGCCCCATGTTTAAAAGTTCATCTACCTGTCTCTATGTCTCGTATTTTTGTATGCTCTTATTTTAGTTTTATCTAGCATATTTATAATTGTTTAGGTAAAATTATTGTATAGACTTATATTTTTAGGTCACCAAATCAAATCTTGTAAGTTCATGGATCACGAAATTGCTATGGACAGGCATACTGGTGACACAAATTCTTGGGATGAGACAGTTGTATTTAATATTCGCGACGATGGTCGCACGGCCCACCGATTGAGTTCCACCGGCCTTAGGAGCCGGTTTTTGTTACCCGCAGGGCAGTCTTGTACAAGGTCCATCACCTCGAGACTGGATGCTAACCAGCATCATCATTCGTCGTGCACTTGCGTCGGGGCGAGTCGACATGATACACCAGAACGGCCCGACACTACCTCGCGAGCTGCACAATGCGGTAAACACCCTCTAGTATGCCTACCCATAATACACCTCATCATGCGCACGCACGCACGCACGCACACACACACACACACACACTCGCGCATGTACTCACTCACACGCGCAGGTAGCCTACTCACTCACCCACTCACTCACTCACCCACCAATCCACCCACCCACCCACCCACCCACCCGGCCACACACGAACGAACGAACGAATAAATGAACGTACGCACTCGTGCAGCCACGCTGAAAATATACTCTTCTGGTTTATTACCGTACTGCTGGATTTCGGACATTGATACGAGACACAACGTCCTTCATGGAGAAGTCAGATTGCTCTGTTATCGACATTAACTCATCAACTTCACAAGTTGAAGAATAATACAAAGGTATCCTAGCCATGCGTCTGTACTTGAAAAGATGTAATAAGTTACGCCGTTGATAGAAGTGAAGCCTACAGCTGTTACAGAACCTCAATCTGCACTCTATCTCTGCATTGCATCTGCATTTTGGCTGGAAGGACCAAAGCCAAATAGGCATCAGAAATCCTATGCAGAAAATCTATACAGGTATTTCTCCAGCTCTTAACTCTTTTAGCCTAAAATGCTTGGTAGATTCGAAACCACACGCTAATATTGACGACCAAATATGAGTTGTATGTCTTGTGTGGCCGGATCCTCAGAATACAGATCCAAATACTGATATTCCAGATGAGCGACATATGCTCTTGAGCCTCTTCTTACGCTTATCAATGTGATTATGACACGTTTGGGTTCTGCAAATAAACAAAACCAGTCACATAGCGGACACCTTAGAGATCAATGCGTGGTCACTAAATACAAGTAGATGCCTAATTATAGTTATATACAGGTATATCATATAGTACAGGGCTTTTAGGGCCACGTGGTGATTCGTATTCAATACATGTTGTTATTCAACCACCCGCTATGGTAATAATAATAATAATAATAATAAAAATAATAATAAGAAGAAGAAGAAGAAGAAGAAGAAGAAGAAAAACAACAACAACAACAACAACAACAACAACAACAACAACAACAGCTGGGACCAAAGTCAGTTTCCATCATAGACGGGTTGATTGTAGGTGCCAGTGTAGGTATTGAGTTCCATTAATGATAATCAGAAAGCCCTACAATGACCTTAATGGGTATCATCGGCGATTTCTACTAATAAAAAAGTTCAACTTAGGCAGCGAGTCGCAACTAAAATGATCAATGGTACCGTATAACCAGAATCGCAACCAAACTGATATACTTTTAGGTCATATTCATGACGTTTACTCCGCTTAAATGTCCTTCCATCAAGCGGACTACGGAGAATGACGCGCGCAAAGCAACACACTCTTCCTGCCCAGTTATCGTTGTTTCAAAGTATCGAACACCGTTTAGCATGTGTACTCACTAATTGCGAAATTTGGATTTCAGAGGTGAAAGAATTAAAAACAATATCTCTATCTGCGCGTATGTATTGCTAGTGACGCTTGGTAACTTCTTGGATCCCTCCTTCCCAGCCGATGAGTAAGAAATAATGCGCCGGCTTGTGACCAATTCTGCGACACAATGCAGCGTTGAAGGTAGGAAAATAGATGCTTGCTAGAAAATATCTCTATAATTAACACTGAAATTACAAAGTTCTTCGTGGTGGGGTGGGGGTTGTGCTGCTGTAAATCTCACAATCGATAGTGTTGCCCGGTAGTTATTTTCTTCGCAATGTCAGAAAAACTCTGAAGAACGATTCATAATTTATGACGCAGCAAACAGATTGGATTGAGCAGACGACCGAACAGTTCACTTCCCGCGCTCACTTGATGGTGCTGGCTACTATCATCATCATCATAAGCATCACCGTCTGTGATCGACGTCTACAGAAGGAAAAGATCCGATAGGCCACTTCCACGAGCGCGCGACACATAGCACAAACCGGAGGAGTTTGAGAGATGCAGCTATACAAGAATTCAAGCAGACGACCCGCGAAAATTCATAGCGGGCTACGACCCTGTGATTTAGCAACATAACAGACGTGATTTGTCGTCTTTTGTATCGTTTTAACGACAGCTTGCAGAAAGTAACATAGCTATTTCTTGCCGTTGTCAAAACTCGTAGCCGCAATTTTCGTTTGTCTAAGACAGGACTAACGAGCTTGCTAACAAGATGCGAGTCGCAGACTTTTATATCACAGACGATAAATCAGAAGAGACTCGTCATAATTGGATGATCAGATTGTTTTAATGCGCTAGAAGAATCCAGTTAAAGCCATACACTTATTCTGAAGACCACTGCCAATTGTGCTTTTGGAAAATAAAAGGTCGGGAGCGCCGGTACGATTACTCTTTTTAGAATATTATTAGATATAATGTTCTTATTAGCGTCATTAAAATTTGGCTTCGTCTCGGTGTCGATTCCTGGTTAGTTAGATGAATTAAATCTCGGTAATAAATTCGAATCTCCAAACGAATACCTGCTAAGTTGCTTAATTTGGTGTAAGATGTGAATGGGTCTCGTGAGTTGTCTGACAACCCTGACACGGACCGAGTGAATAACAAGGAATTGTTGATAAGGTACAACCTCTTTAGCAAACATGTCTTTGAGCATCTCAAGACTTGGTAGAATTGTCCGGTCCTATTTTCCAGTCGCCGGGACAAAAGAAGAAAAAATTAACTTTGTTAAGTTTTCACAATCGGAGAGCGAACAAGAGCTAACTGTATTAGGTAATGGCGATCTTAGCTCTGGCGGTGGTGGTTGCGGAGGGGCCGATGGAAATGCTGGATATGTGGACGAAATATCGGGAAATTCCGATTCAGGTGATGGTGGAAGTTGCAGGCACCAGATTACAGAATGGCAAGCTGGCTGGAATGTGACGAACGCGATCCAGGCGAGTTGTTTATTATTATTATTATTATTATTATTATTATTATTATTATTATTATTATTATTATTATTATTATTATTATTGTGAAACGACATATTTAACAATACAATATCCTTCACAATTGACTACCAGGCCCCTCCTCCTCCTCTGCCTCCTCCTCCGCCTCCTGCTGCTGCTGCTGCTGCTGCTGCTGCTGCTGCTGCTTCTGCTGCCTCCGCCACTTCCGCCACCGCTGCTGCTACTTCTGCCGCTACTCCTAATTCTACTACTACTACTACTACTACTACTACTACTACTACTACTACTACTACTACTACTACTACTACTACTACTACTACTACTACTACTACTACTACTACTACTACTTACTACTACTACTACTACTACTACTACTACTACTACTACTACTACTACTACTACTACTACTACTACTACTACTCTTTTATTGAAAGGCATGAATACTTTATTTTAGGTTTTTGAAAATGGCACTTGGTAGGACATGAGCAGATTGAACAGCATAATCTGCTGCATGTATCAACAGTTACTATTATGACTACTCAGACATAATTTGCAACATTTGCTAAAGTGAATACATATTTTATCATACTGTTTCTTATATCACGCGATCATCCAAATCCAGGATGACAAATAGATTTGGCGTTGGTCAGCTAATATGAAACGTGTGCAAGCGCGCGTGCGCAGGCGCGTGTGTATGCGTGTGCACGCATATGCTCACACACGCACGCACACACACACACGCACGCACGCACACACGCACGCACACGCGCACGCACACACACAGGCGCACGCACACAGAGTTCCGTACCTGTGATGGTTATTTTACCTCCACCTGATGCTCATCGTCGAGTATCAGTTGACCATCTAAGCAATAATAACAAAACTGATCGCCATCATCTCACCCACCCAAATTTAAGAACAGTCACAATCCCTAAAAGGACTGCACATCTAATTTTACATTTCACCCGATCACATCAGATCAGGCTTCAGAACCTATATAGTCTACATAATTTTGATTGGTCAATATTTTTCGGGTGAAAATCTTAGATCTTTTGAAAATTTAACGGGAATTGTCAAACCGCTACTCTTCAATAACCGCTTGCTGGATTTCAAACTAATCTGGCTGGAAGGACTGTACGCTTCATAATTTATATATCGAATTTCGATTGGCCAATTTTTAGGTGAAGATCTTAGAATTTATGAAAGATTTAGCGGAAATTGTCAAAACGCTACTGCTCATTAACCACTTGGCGAATTTCAACTTAATTTGGCTGGAAGGACCCTGTTGGGCCCGGCTTCAGAATTTGTATACAGAAGTTTGATTGGTCAATGCTTCCGGCGGCCATCTGGGATTTTATAGAAATTTGGTGAAGTTAGTTAAAAAGCTACTCCTTATTAACCGCTTTTGGTCGATTTCAACCAAACATAGCTGGAAGGTCCCTGGGATGGTATCCTTCAGAACATGTATACATAATTTTGACTGCTTAATCTTTTTTGGTGACCATCTTGGATTTTCCGAAAAATGGCTGAAATCGTTTAAAACGCTACTCCTCATTAACCGTTTGGGAATTTCAAACAGCCTTGGCTGGAATGACTCTATGGTGATAAGCTTAAGATAATGTATACATAATTTTGGTTGGTCAAATCAGCTAAAAGGCTACTTTTCATTAACCGATTCGATTCAAACCAAACTCAGCTGTAAGAACCCTAAGCGGGTAGGCGTCAGAACATGTACGCAGAATTTTGATTGATAAATGCTTTACGCAGCCATCTTGGATTTTCCAGAAATCCTTTCAAACCTTGTAACTCATCCTCAATCAATGTCCAGATTTCAACGAAACTTGGGTGTAATGATCCTATTTCGAGAGGTTTCAACATATCCGACAAGCGTTTTGATTGGTAAGTTTTTGGTGGCCGTCATGGATTTTAAGATAATAACCGAGCCAGTCATTCCAACGGTAAATTTTCAAAAATACTCTTCTCTTGAGTCTTGACCTGCAAATGGATACTGGGTAAGGAAATCTTGAATTTTCTTTACCATTGCCCCTTTAATGGTCAATACGTTAAAAAATTTCAGAGGTAAATTTACAAAAAAAGTCTTAAAATTTCGTGAAAAATTGTGACCATTAAAATGCTTAATTGTTATAAGTAGTATTTTTAGCGCTTTGAGGCGCTGTTGACACAAAATGTGTTAAAATATCGAGTTATACACATACTTGTTCAGAGAAAAGAAGGACTTCGCCAAAATCCTTCACTATATTTATTCCGTTGAGTATTTTCAAGCTGGCCTGACTAGGAGCTGCTGCTGTTTATGGAAAACACAGATTCCTGTACAGTTACGTTGGAACTGAGATTCTAGGATATATATTTATAGCGCAATATATAATTAACTGCATATGTTCTATCTTCACTGGCAAAAATTTGGCTCTCTTTAACCAAATAGACTTCATACTATGCAAGACAGAAGCAAACCCACTACTTCGGGATGCTCATTCCTATGATGGAGGCACATACCTCACTTCTGACCATAAGCCAGTCATAACACGCCTTCAGATGAACGATCTCTACCTAATATATAAACGCCATACCAGGCAAGAGGGTAGAGTTACTTACAACCTGCCCAAGCTCATCAGCTACACTGACACTCAAATGCCATACAAAAAGGCCCTCGGGGAGCAGATAGCTAACATCGACGTCAGCTCCGATCCAAACGAAGCCCTAACCAAAATACTGAAATCTATGGAATCATCAGCTACCAGCACCATAGGTTTTCTTGAAAACGACCAAACTAGGTATACTGACGACCCTCTAGTAGTAAAACTGTCATCAGAGCAGAAAGCGTAATGGCTGCGCATCTATCAAAGTGGCCAAAGTGAAGACCGCACCAAACTACGCCAGGAGCCCAATAACATTCTGCGCCACATTAGCAAATGATTAAAAGATCTTGCTATTCTACAAGCAAACTCCATAGCAGATGAAATCACAGCCACGGATGACTGTCACAAAATAGTTCAGGCAGCCCGAGCCCTGAGAGTTACTGACTACACACCACGATTCATTGTGCACAACTCTGAACAATACTTTATCGGGACTGGCCAGGGAAAAGCTGAGACGATTTGAGACTGGTTCCAGGAACAGTTCACTGACCACGACGACGATCCCTTACACCCGCTCTCAGGAGACCCCAGGACGTTATTAACACTAATTAAAACAGCAAAAGTTGCGAGGGCTCTTGAAGCCCTGATAAATGGACGTGCATCTGGATCTGATGGCATGAGCAATGAACTATTCAAATACACAAGTGACATTATCTCAAACCGATCACGCACCTAATCAATTCAGCTTTTATGCACCACCTTCCCATCGACGCTGTAGGCCAAGGCACCCTTATCGCACTACCAAAGCCGAAGAATCCACCTGCCCCGTAGCTAATCTGCAGCCCATTGTGCTCCTTCCTCAACAGCATACGGAAAATCATATCCAACGTTACTCTATGCCGCATCCGAGACAAGATCGATGACTTCACTGGATCATGCCAAAGTGGCTTCAAACGTGGACGCAGCTGCGCAGAAATTGTATGGGCTCAACGCATGCTTGTGTTGGTAGTCATGTCCACACACTGGGATTTCCACAAAATGGGCATTGACATGTCATGAGCCTTCGACACAATTAACCCCTCAAAGCTCCTGGATGTACTTCGCCAGGCCAGTTGCAATGAAGACGAGCTACAACTAGCGAGACTACTGCTTGCAGACACCAAGCTGAGCGTACGAGTCAAGTCAGTGAAATCTGTAGAGTTTGAGACATCAATCGGCTTCCCAGAGGGTGGTGGTCTATCTCCGGTGCTTTTCACCAGTTACCTTTCTGCTGCATTGATATCCGTGCGAGAAAGTTCCACAAGACCAAACCCCCAAGTGTCAATACTGGGTATGCCGCTAGAGATGGAATATGCCCAATAGCTTCAAGCAAACTAAAAGTTGAGAATCTCCTTATGAATGAATCCAAACCAGAGTTCACCCACATATACCTATCTACAAAGCATGAAACTAAAGAAAATGACGATTCACTTTGTGGTGGCGAACCATGGATGAAAAGTAAAGTCGTGTGCTCACTGCCTTGCAGTACTACTGACATTGCTGCACGCTGCGTCATGAGGAACATAGCTTTCCAGTCCTTCCGGAAGCTATGACTTCGTAGATCAAAGATGCCCTTGATAAAAAGGCTCGTTTATACAATGCAACCTGCGGATCCTTGATGCTGTATAACTGTAACGGCTGGGCAGCTCCAAGCTCTAGACAAACTCGATGCCTGCCACCACTAACACCTCCGCACCACCACTGACCACCGATGGCCAGACAGCAGAATTTCCAACGATGCACTATACAAGATGTGTAATACGTCGCTACTGTCTTCTACTACTACTACTACTACTACTACTACTACTACTACTACTACTACTACTACTACTACTACTACTACTACTACTACTACTACTACTACTACTACGTTATATGTAAAATAGCTCCGCTGTCATAAATATTGTATGTATAACTGTTACCCCTATGTGCTATTGGAATAACATGGGAGAAATAAAGTGAACTTGAACTTGTATTTAGCATACGAATAAGCCAAGATCATGATTTTCCGTACACGATCAAAGTTATTTCTGATTGCCTGCTTAAGTTATACATTTTGGAAAATACTATACCGGAGGAATCCAGTTTTAGCTATGTCATGCCAATCTCTAGCTAAGCTCTACTACCCACACTTCGCCCGTGTTGAGATCGATAGATCCCTGAACTCCCTGCCTAACAATTTCCAAAAAACTATACAGGGAAGCTAATGAATATTTTGAAACCAATTTGACAAGGTGTTGTTGCTGCCTATTCAGCCATTTGATTGATATTTGTCCATCATTGATTTGCCATCCATGTCCTTGAGGGAGTGGGGCGTCAGGCATTGCTACTAATGCTCTTTGCCAAATAGCAGCCTGGTAATTGGCTCGCTGAACATGTAGGTTTAATGATGACTGGTACGGTGGCACCGGTTCTACTTTGCCACGTGTCTCACAATGTAATTGATAACTTAATAAATTAACATCGCATACTTTCTTTCCATAGATGCCACACACAAATCTTTCTAAGGTATTAAATGTGTCATATGAGGTTTCCCAAGTGCTTCCAAGTACCATCAAGGCTTTGGCATACTGTGGACCTTTCATTAGCAGTTTCAGAGGCTTTACCTTTCTTTTGCCGCACAAGCCTGACGCCGTGTCACATCCAGTAATCGCATGAAAGTCAATTAATGTCTTCAGTAAACCTTGAATATCAATTTTTTTGCCATTGATGCTCTTCAAATTGGTGATGACTGCGTTTTGGGCCATGTGTCAACTTTCATGAACACGTTATCCTTCAAGCTGGTATTATGACTAAGCATGAGGATAAAGACGTCTGTATCACCTGCGTGGACAACTATTGGATAGGAATGTGACTCAGGTACATGCATTGCGTGGAGAAATATTCGGGTGTCCGCCTCTTACTGTGTAGAAAATAGGTCTGTTACAACTTCAACTCCAGAAGAACAGAGTTTCCAGCATTTTCTACCTGATGTAACAAACATAATTCGATCTCCTAACTTTTCTAGGAATTCCGGGATCTGCCATTCTTGAGTAAGAAACTTCACCACTTCTGTTTTATTGGAGGGATAACTGAGAAATTTGTGCCAGGATTTTATTGGATATCCTGCAATAATGTTCTTGTAGACGATAGCCGATGTCGTATTTGTGGCGTCAGATCGCTGTGCTCTTTCAACATTTTAAAAATAAATATGTCTCGGTATACATCAAATACCACATCAACTTTCTTACTGGGAGTGCAACTTACAATTTCAAAGATCTTTTTTGCAAGAAAACCAAATTTTGCACCAGTGGAAGGCCTGAATTTCTGGAGTACAGCTATGCCATCATATACGCTCACTGCACCCTGTGGATATGTTTCCAATACAGGAATGGTCTTTGTCAGATGATTAAGGAGCTGTGCTTTGTTAGCTTTCCTAGTTTGCCTGTATTCATCAGCTAGAGACCAAGGCGGTGGGTGGTCCTAGTGGAAATCTGAACACTGTCTTTAAATCAATTTTCCTGTAATGACCCAAGATAGCCATTCGAGCGAAAAGAGTGTAATCCAGCTTCAGCGAAATTACCTTTTCTTTGGTATTTCTCTTAATCTTGTGTATCAAGCTGTTAAATGTCCTGAGTTTCAACTTCTGAAGTGGATCAAAGAATTCCATTTTACTGTTAGACACACAGCGGCTACTCACAAAGCTGCCGCATGCATCCACTCCATATTTCTTTGCATTGAGTAAGTGCTCAAGAACAATACCAGAAGCCTCAATCCCAGTTGATAAACTTCTTAGCACTCTTCCATTCCATGGGTTAGCCAGAATCCTATCTAGTACATTAACTACTTGCTCCACAGCTTCTCTATCTTTCTGAATACGTAATGGGGCAAGCTCCTTGTAAACGTATGTAGCAGGCTTGACAGCGAGATGCTCTACGTGCTCTATCCTGAGACCAGCATCTCCAAAACGTGCACCTATGCTACCTATAAGCATCGTCAAAAGATGAAATCCACCTAGCTTCAAAACTAGGTTCTTGAACATGCCCCTATGTTTCCAGAATATCTCAATTGCCTTAGCATAAAATGCTTGATCAAACACACATACCACAGCAGTCAAATTAAGCCTATAGCGTACAGCACACGCCCTACAGAAAATCTCGAAAGCTGTCTTCGCATCAGTAGCCATCAATGGTATCCAAATAGCCAATAAGGCTTTTAAAACAATGGCATCATGTCTAATAATAATAATATTGAATCCAGTCCATGCAGGGACTAACAATCGGAGATGAGTTACAATTCTATGGGTTGAGAGTCACACCAAGTATCTCAGTCTTTGCCATTGGCGCCTTTTATCATTCTTGCTGATCTGTAAACTGATCTAACCCTAACTACGGATGACAGAAGGACACTTTTGGGAGTCTTAATCATTCCTCTGGTTACTCCATATACAACATTCTGTGCATATGAATTCTTTAGCATTAATACCCTGGAACGTCCTGATTGCGACACACTTTCAGACAGAACAGTATTGTAAAACATGTCAACATTTGTGGAGACATAGAGTGACACCTTTTCTGGAATTAAGTCTTCTGTTGATGGTGGCCATGGCAGTCGTTGTGGATTGTTCATAATTTCTCGACGGAGAATATTTGCTGCTTTGATGGCCATATCTTCTTCTTCCTCAACCTGTGATAACATATGTAGTTCCCTTTTCAACAGATAATTTTCTACAGCCAATGAATCTGTGTCGAGTGTATAGGGATATATTAAAACTTTTTTCTCACTTGCGCTGATGAATTTCAACTCAGCAAATGTGGTACATACGTTACGCTGTAAGATTTTTCTGAAAGAATCACGCTACTTACTGCCAAGTCTATTCACTTCTTTTATCATAACGTGACTAATTTCTGTGAACTCTATCACCTTTGGTGTATCTATCAGTCCTTCACAGAATGCAATAACCTTTTCAAAAGCGATATCTTCTATTTCACCCTGGTATTTGCTTGGAGATATACTGCTAGATGATTCAGATACAAATTTCTGCTGTTCCTTATACATTATTCAGGCAAAGTCCCTGCAACAAGATTTATGGTACTTCCCTCACTGGCTATAAGATCTTTCGAACATATGGCCAGTATTCGCTTCGCAACATCTAATTTATTGGAACATGTCTGTACGTGTAGTGTGCAGCATTTCTGACCCTTTCATCCGCTCTGAATTCTGAGCAGTCATTCAAATATTCTCTAGTTCGGATGCCTTTCAAGTACTTCGCCTTCTTACAAAATATACATTCATTGGGAAGGATTGACATTTCAAAATTACCATCACTGGAACTACATCGAGGTGTATTAGGATAATGTTGAGGGTGATCAGCTTGCAACTTCTCCAGATCCTTTTTATGGGTGAAATTCTGACGACATTGGCGGTGATACAAAATCTTTGTCTCGGAAACACAGAACACACTATCCAGAATAGGCTTAAAATGCCTAACCTGTGCAGCATTGTGTAGTGATGCCCAAGAACGCTCATCCTTCAATTCACTGAGATTGTGCATGTACTCCTCTTCAGCACAAATAATGCAAATACCTCTCAATCTAGAGTTCCCTAACTCACTATCAGCCATTGTTTAATATTATGGAATAGCGTGAAACTACAGACTTAAACCAGGGTGTCTATACTTTCAGCCTCATATGATGCATGTGTGATAGTCACATAATAAGACAGACTACAGTTTACTGAGCTGGTCCAACGTTGTGGGTTCTTAGTGTATTTGAACAAAATATGTTGTAAAAATAAGATGTTGGGATTATTCAAGCAATCGTATATTTTGTTTATTTGTTTTACAGTAATTTATTTGGGGTATGGATTAATAGGGATGGCACATACTCAATCGCTAGAACAAGCATATATTTATACACTGTATATCATACAGATATCATAGCAGACGACAAGTCTATACTAGGTATACATCGATGTTAGCGAAAATGCATTTTCAACTTACTTATAATATTTTCCAAAACTACCCCAGCCCATATATTATAGAAAGAATGGAATAAATACGATTTAAATGTTTTAGTTTTTGTGATTTTGTTTGTTTTTCTGATTATCAAGTCCAATGTTTGGGATACCTAGCTGTTCCTTATGCTAAAATGTGAGCTAAATCGAATCAATAGTGTCTGAAAATCTAATAAAATAGAAGAGAGATGTGAAATATGTGACTTTTGGATGACCCCAAATGTCTGCCATCTTGAATCTACCCATGATGCAAATAAGCTCATTTTTAAGACCCTAGCTAATGGACTAAATATCAGTTTCCAATATGATTGTGACAAAGTGACACGAATGGGATGGTCGCAATATTCGGAACGTTAAATACTGATTCGGAATTTAAATTTAAATTTTAGCATGGAAATTTTAGAACAAGTTCCAGCGATTATATATATATATATATATATATTATATATCAAATACCATCCGAGGAGTGAGTTGTATATGGGTTGGGCGCATTGAAAGAATAACGCCATACTTATGTTGCATAACGAGTCAAGATTATCATTGTCTTTGTCAAGGTGCAAGGTGGGCGTCGCCAGCCACAGATTGATATTACAAATTGGCTTTATAGCAGAGATAAAAGGACGCTATCGTGCAATCTTCCTCGGTGACAATCTTTATAGCTAACCAGAAGCATAAAGATGATACACGATCCTGAGTATACTGGGGAATACATCGATTTGGGATTCTGCTGTATTGGCTCGGCACATGGCGAATCTATATGTGACTGCAGGGCACATGCCGGGATATCCTCTTTCACTATATATTGCAATCAATTTGAGACAATATGATGTTTACATTATTTTGTCTTATAATATAGTCGCCAATATCTGTACAATAATGTGTAACTCTTGTAATGTTGGTGACATCGTTTGGTGTATATGCCAAAATGCTGCGTTATTTAATCATTTCGACACAATGCTGAGAGTCGGCAATATGAAATGCTAACATTACAAGAGTTACACAATATTGTACAGATATTGGCGACTATATTATAAGACAAAATAATGTAAACATCATATATATATAGGCCCACTCGTCCAAATAACCTTTTGAAACGGTTAATCCGAAAACTCATTTGCAATTTAATAAATATTCTGCTAAATATTTTGAAATTAATTTGACTGAAACCTTTTGCTGCCTATGTTCTAGAGTAGCAATGTTAGTTTTCAATTCTTCAACAGCTTACCTTGAAATTAGAATTCTGGGACCGGCCAACGTTTTAATGGGCACTATTATCGACCGTCAAAAAGTGTTCACTAAAAAGCGTCTGTCAGAGCACAGTGATGGTAATCCATTAACCTTCTAACACTCAAAGCTGTTATAATAGACACTCCATTTGCAGACCAAGAGACGATTATTTTTGAAAATTTATCATTTGAATGACTAGCTCGGTTATCGATCCTGTCATTCAAGTGGTAAATTTTTTTAAAATATAGTCTCATCTTGGTCTACAAATTGACATTTGCCAAGACCACGTAAGAAGCCGTTATTGATTAACTTGAGTGATACCAGTTTAAGACGGATGTTTTTATGACCACCCATCTTAAAGAACCACCATCTTTTGAGAGTGAATGTTCATGTTCACCATAAACATGGTTGGCTGTAGTTCTATAGATTCTTGTCCAAATAATTATGTGAATCGTTATACGTCGTTTTAACACCTGGGTCATTGGTGTGACTGGCTATTTTGATCACGCTTGTAGCAAACTAGTTATATTTTCATACTCATAATATAAATGGAATATTTTAGCCAGTTTAAAAATGTGAGTGGGAGAGGGAGGGGTTTGTAGAGGTGGGGTGGAGGGGGGGGGGAGGAGAGGCGCGAATGGGCACATGAATGAATTGTTATGCGATTGGTTGTTTGATGGGTGTCGGAGCTAGCCAACCAGTCAGTCATCCAGTCAGCCATGGAGTGGGCGAAGAGCGAGTGAATGCATTGTAGACATTTAACAGTCTTTCAACAGCCATTTTCGCTTAGAAATGAGTCAAGACAAATGTGCATTACTATTTTAGCTTCCTCTTGCAAATGGTACATCAGCTGTTTATTTGTAAAATAGTATTTCCCATAATGCTACCAATAAAACACCATCTTCAGAATTGATCTGGTATTCATGATTTCAGACGCGGTGTCACTCGACGATGCCCACTAATAAGATCTTTGAATGTGGTGAGACAATAACTACAGATCCAATTAAATTACTCATTTCGGTTTCTGCACTCTCATTCCGGTTCTTTATATGAACCGGACTGAGAGTGCGGAAAGCGGAAATAATAATTTAACGGACTCTGCAATAGTATTGTTCATTATCGAACATCAATCATGCGATTGGTTGCAACAAGTGAATATGGGCATCTGTGAAGACAAATATTAGAATGTTAGGTACTGATGTTAAAGGTAAATTGTGTCCAGCCAAGAATGGAAATAATGTTTATCTTTCGTAACCATGGTAATCTTCCAGTCAATTGAATCCTTGACTTATTCAAGTTATCATTACTTCAGAATTATTTCCTTCACGTAGTGTTGTTTTGCTGAGTTATCTTTGTTGTGACGATGAGCTTGCCTGATGAATGGCATCGCTTCTTCTAGAGGTTCCTGACGTTTCACAAAGGAGCGTAGGCCTACTTTATCCCCCATTGGAACAGACCTGAGACGAATAGGTCACAGAATTGATTGTGCTGCGATTTTTATTGTTCAACGACGTTGTTGGTATATTGAAATCTGTGTATAGAAACTGAGTAAGGAATATGAATACACTTCTAGACGCGTTAGTTAGCAAGACATTGTAGATGTTGTAAGAAAGTTGAGTTTTTATTACATATTACATATATTACATAATAGCGGTTAGTTACTCTTCTCCCAGTAGAGGAGCGGCCATCCATAATATAAAGAGGCATATTTAAGGAGCTACCCCTCGCCATGGTAGAACAAAACATAACTGTATTTTTCTTATTGCCGCGTGTATATAGTATTAGAAATGATGGTTGTTGTGATTTCCTTTGGTGGTCGGTGTGTTTTATAGCCTGATTTCTATGCCTATCCAAATGTGGCTTAAAATTGGCAACGGAACTACTGACATATGATACAGATATAAAAAAACAGCCACATATATCATCGTTTTTGACATGCTCACATGTTTATTAACTTGATTTACATTTAATAAATATACATTTATAGCATGTTGTGTTTATTTGTGATGTTATCCGATGTACAACCTGCATATAACGAACATCTGCCTTTGGGGACATTAAATGCTGGTTCTTAACAAGTCATCATAAGACCACGTATTGTTAATAACCAAAATCATTTGACCTCAAAAGCAACGGAGACGCGTAATAACTCATTTTACTGACAATATATCTATAAGTGACTACTGTTTGGTAACTGCTAGGGTGTCCGTTATAGACAGGTCTGTAGTTGTATAAACAGATTCATCGCAATGGCATTCTGACTGAATGAACACGAGAGCTATGCATGCTAAATTTGTTCACAATATTTCAGACACTTAAACATGAACATTTATATCAATCATAACTGTAATGGGGAAACAAGCAAAATCAAATGCTATATACATTATAGTTATCATCAAATTGGAGTACAGCACCAGTCGTCATTTTAACTAAGAGAGTGCAATTCATCGGTTTCACCACTATTACGTGTTTAAGACGGACTAAATCGAGTCATTCAGGCCATAATTGATTATGACGTCATCCTACATGATACAGACATGAGTCGTCGAAACAGTACTCTCAGTGGAACACAACTTTCTTTTGTTTGTCTGATGGAAGAGGTTTGCGCATATTCTCAAATGTTTTCATTTTAGTCTGTGCTAGTGGATTCCAGAAACTTAATCCGCTGTCTTTTACCAAGCGTTTCTATATAAGTTTGGTCATTTGTAACTTGCCAGATTCTTTCAGAGTTGACAAGCATTCCTCTACATCCTTACTTGCAACACGCCCTGTTACAATGTTAATCATAGAGTTTAGCCGTGTGTCCAAGTTAAAGGTATTCTGGTACTGATTTAGTAAAACATCAACAATTTTCTCCACATCAGAAGCGACTCTGACTCGACTTGCGCTACAGGTTAACATGACATTCTTGGGGGGGGGGGGTGATGTGGTGCTCATCGATTTCATAGCCTGTGAATATGCACCAGCAACATGCCTAGTAAGAAGCCATTGTAGCAGAGTTCCGTTTTGTAATGTAAACCCAGCGATTACACCCTGTCCTTTAGCTTCATGGTTTACGGTCTGTTCCAGCGCTTGATCACCAGGGGCACAGTTGAATTGATGTTTAGCATATCTATGGACAGCGAATCCTCCATCGTCCAGATGTATGTAGGAAGCTGGCTGAGTAAGCTCAAGCTGGCTTATTTCAGATACATATAAAGGCGAGTATTTGGCGTAGTTGTTTCTCTCAGCAACAATAAAATATGGCATCGCCTCACAGACTGCATCATGATGAAGAATAAAGTCTGCCCCACGTTCTGCCCTCAGAAGCATATGCATACCATGTGCTGCATCGATTAAGTTATCCCAGAAAACAAATGTTGCTGACTGTGATCGTCCAGCAACCCGGAACTGGGCCAGAGTCTCTTTCACAATAGAAATATCTAAGCCATCTACGAGCTCGATACATGACCTGTCGCCCTTTCCTTGAAACGTGTGTTGCAAGTCATGTAGTCCTTGCATTGTGTTGACATCTATCCATGGCAAATCCTCTTTTTCGGACCAGGATTGTGCAGATTGGAAATACAGTCGTGATAATGTTTCTGCTACCAGCTTTAATTTCTTTGACAGCCCGATTCAACTGCTTGCCCTGAAGCATTCGACGGAATGTGGCATCAGCATAAATGCCTGTTACGGTAAGAGGTAACAATGTCACCATCTCCAAACAGCTTTCCAATGCTTGCAATAAATGCCAGTAGAACGTACATGTCACCTTGAGGCATTGTCACATGTGTTGATAACGTTGGCTTGGTCCAGATTATCTCCTGCGGTTTACTGTAAATTGCCATATCTGCACTGACAAGGATACGATTCTGTCCCGGGTTCTCAGCTACAGCTATTAACTTCAACAATGTTGTATAGACTGTTGATAAATCAGATGCACGTTTACTACTGGTGTACTCTTTCCTGATATTACTGCATTGAAGCCATTCCATGCTGGTATAGTCTGTCCATCCTTATCACCACAGCGTGCAAGTTCCCAAATTAAATCTTTCGATCTGGCTTTGGAGATTTGCTCTGTCTTTGTGTCTAAACAAGAAACGCCTGCTACAGTAGGTGGTTTTGGTGTTTTGTGTGGCGTGTCATAGCGCGTGAGTGGTTTTTCATCATATTCCGACACGTCCAGTGCGTTCTGTATTGTACGCTGCATCTTGTCATCATCATCATCATCATCATCATCATCATCATCATCATCATCATCTGGGGTTTCACATCGTTGGTACGACACAATGGCCAAGGCATGGATTGTTGATTTTCCATCAAGTGTTTCATTCTGAACAAAATTGTCAATGGCCGCATCGGCGTATGTGCGGGTGTCCCTATACACCATATTTTGAATTCCACGTGGTATGCACACATTTTCAGCTTCTGAAAGTTGATCCTTTGCGACAGATGCCACAAAATGTCTCACTTCATCATAACATACAGCATATCCTAGAAAATGTAGAGCATAATATACGCTTTTTTCTGCCAACATCATAATGGACCTGAATGCGAAGCCCCAAAGTAAACGGTGTACGGAAACTGTGACAAAGAGCAATAATATTGAGGCATATGTCCAGTACTCGTATATCCTTGTTTGATGCTATTCGTTCATAGCTACTGGAGACATTTTCAAAGTCAATTTAACTTTCTATCCAAAAATTAAGTCATACAAGAGATCTGGAACATTGTCTCTACAATGGTCAATAACAGGCTGTGTGGTAGATAGGTCCATCTGGGGATTCCTTGACAGAGGACATCCTGTTCCGGAGAATTCCAGCATCTCCGTGGAGTATCAATCGTTCATCAATGTGCAAAGGAATACTTGTGGTGTCGCCAAGATCTTCCAGATCTGGCCGAATTTGTGCCGTTAATTTCATCTGCAGATCAGCTGCCTTTCTAAGCGCGTCTCCAACAGTTATTGCACAATAAGTCTGAATAGCCAGAAGGTTCAATGAAGAACAATCTGTTTTGGAAGTTGACTTTAAGGCGATGCTTTAATTTCTGTGTGGAATAATATTCTGCTTCTGGCTTTGGAACACCCATTTCAATAAAAATTTCAGTAAATCATTACGAAAAATATTTTTTAATGTTCAAATTTAAAAAAACCATATTGAATATTGTCAAAAAGAAAACATTTGTAATAACATATACAGCTTAGAAATATATGCGACTGATCCGAACGCCTGTGTCATTTACGGAATGCTGTACGGACCCCACCCCTACCCCCACCCCCCACCCCACCAAAAAAAAGAAGAAAAAAAAAGAATCTAAAATTCTTACTGATTATAAGTTGTCAGAAAACACATCTACCACCGAAATTGACTATCACAAGCATGCATTTCATACGTTACAGATAATAATCGGTACGAAAAATGGGTTTTGTTTTGTTCTACAATGGGGAGGGGTATCCGACCAATTTCTGGCATTAGCCGCTCCTCTACAGGTAATGCGCACTATCAATGCGTCCAATACTCAGAGGAACTAATTACTGGCAGTACGCTCGGCCATTATGGTAAACATGGCTCCTCTCGCACATATCAACTCTACCCACGAGAATATTACTGAACATTAACAAATAGTGAACGAGATTCCACGAGATTTGGATCAATGATTTTCATAGCCTGATTGAGAACCAGCCTACTTCCCTGGCTCGTTTATTGTAGAAGCGTGAGCCAGACAGCGACTGTCGCCATCTAGGAAAATGACGGCATTGGATTGCTGTCATTAACGGAAATTAAGTGTGTTTAGGAAGCTCAATGAATTTGTCAAATATCAATAGAATTCCACATTGCCTAGTAAATTCCTTGGTATCGTTTGAAAGAACATTAATTACGCTTGTACTTCAAAACAGAGCAAATCCTTATTGCACCACAAGTAAATCATTCACCAGGCTTGAATGAGATGACATGGTGCACTGCCAGAGGTATACCCATACCACAAACACTTAAAGGTGCATATTTACACCATTTATGATGATTTCATTCAGTATAAATAAATAGTGTATTTTAGTTGTTAATTTGAATTATAGACTCGTGTCTCTAATTCAATTTTACAACTTAAAAAATTAGATTAATTTATCTGGAATGGAATCATCATATGCTAAGATTTATTTCGTTTCAATATATCTTGGCACACAATTTAAGTATCTAAAAGTATACAATTATAACAATTTTATTTTCAAGAATTCGCCTATGAATATGCACCTTTACATATCTCGGTCTACTTCTTGTTCAGACCTCTTATCAGTATCCAGTGGTTAAGGCGTAGACTAGCCAATGTCTGTAGCGAATTTCGTACAACAGAACAACTTCTGTCACGTTTCTTTCCAATGGAACTTTCCACTTTTAGCTATGCCCCGCCCATCTCTAGCTAAGCTCAACCAATAGCTCGTTCGTGTTGCGATCGATCGATCCCTGAACTCCCATACTATCAATTTCCAGAAAACTATACAGGTAAGCTGTTGAATATTTTGAAACAAATTTGACTGAGCGCTGCTGCTGCCTATGGCAGTAACCGTGCCCTGTCAAATTGGTTTCAAAATATTCGACAAAATTAGATAGCAACGACATAAATATCGTCCACCATGTCGGACTATGACGCGTTTAAGACGGACTAAATCGAGTCATTCAGGCCATAATTGATTATGACGTCATAGTACACGTCACGTAGTTGATTATGACGTCTTATGAAAATCGGACCCAGTTTTTTCACGCACGCGGGCACTCACGCACGCACACTGATAGACTCCTAGCCACAAATGCAATACCCACATCCCCTTACAGGGCGACGGTAAAAAGACACCCACCACGGACCACTCCACTATAGAGGACACCTCGGTATTAAGACCACTTCACACAAAGAACAACCATACATCTAAGCTCACCCCTCATATATTACTACTGTAGTAATAAGATTAGACACCGCTCTGGCACTGGTATTGGTAATAGGGATCGGTTGTGTTTGATTGTTAACAACCAGCGCTTCAAATGCCGAGTGCGGGGTAGGGATGGAAGTGGCTCAAGGGTCGATAGCACCTGTCGATTCTTTACTCGTAGTTTAAGAAGAATGGATTTCTTGGAATCCAGCTTTAGAACACAGGAATCGAGTTACTACTTAATCCAAGAACAAGGAAATCTCATTAACGACCTTCATGCTATACTACTGCGTCACACCCAATATTTACAATGTACTATTGCTAAGCTTTCAACTAATGGACCTTTCCAGTTTATCCATAAATCATATGACGTCATAACCAACTACTTGACGTGTAGGATAACATCATAATCAATCACTTAATGAATGACGTAGATAAGTCCGTCACGAACGCATAACTGAAGACAGACTACGCCTTGTTGTACGAATTGCGTCTTTACTATTTAATAAAGATGCTGTTGAATATTTTAAAACTATGAACTTTTGAAACATCTTTCAAAATATTCAACAGCTTACCTGTATAAGTTTTTGGGAAATTGATAGTCGGGGAGTTCAGGGATCGATCGATCTTAACACGAGCGAGGTGCGGGACATAGCTAAAAACCGGAAAGGTCCATTGCTTTAGAATAATTAAAACGCAAATCGCTGCTCGTTGAGGCAAGCACGATATTCGGTCAAATCATTTTCAAAATAATATGCAGGTTACATATTTTATTACGTTGAAACAATTGTATACAGTTGGCATTTGGAGCCATCAGTGTCAGCAAGGAAATAGTCTACTCCGTAACGTAAGACATTTCAGAACTTTGCAAGAGACTTTAAATCTGTAATGACGTCACAAAAATAGCAGCTACTTTGTAAAAAAATATATGGATGTGTACCCTTAAATCCACCAGGTGAGCTAATGCCATATTGTTTGCGTTTCGTCTCATCTGGCCATTTCCAGTACACACACCGTCGCTTATTATAAAGGTTGTCCCCAAATCCCGAAATGGAAGCAGTCAAGCGTTGACCACATGCGTGGAAAATCCCGCCGACTGAAATTCATATCGCTCATTCATTTCTCAAAACGGACATGAATTACACCACTGAAGACGTTAGAATGATAAATATATGTTTATACACACACTCAAAACTATATAATTGACCAATACTTATTAAAAAACTAATAAAATACAGGTCCTATTTCTGCAAAATAATATACCTATACGTACCTTCTTGTCGGTCTGCATTTGCACAGACTATGCCATTACGTCATTGCATCATTGGCCGGGATTCCTTTTTGTAGGGGAGTTTGGGGGTAATTTTAGACAGCTGCTATTATTCTAGTTAGTCAATGGATGGGTGGATGGTTGAACCAACCAATCAACTAGAATGCAATCGAGGGAGATGCTGACTGATGCCTTTGCGCTCTGGCTTGACAATGCATTTAGTGACCGCCATGGCCTAGATAGATGATCCTTTGACCTAAAACTTAAAGCTATCATAAGCTGTCACAATATGAACGCGTATGCTAAATCTGGTGATGCTACCTTCTTTCAGTTATGGAGTTATGTACCAAAATGTGTATTCCAATATGCACTTTGTGACCCCGTGACCTAGATATTTGACGCTTTGTCCTAAACCCAAAGAATTTCTCGCCACCTAACAGATGAAATGATGGGCCAAATTTGGTGATCCTACCTACCTGCATTTCCGATTTATGGCTAAAATGTTTATTTCGGGATGCACTTAGTGCTATGTTACCTAGATATTTGAACCTTTGACCTGATACGATTTTAATTCTAGCCAACCCCAAATATGAATTTGTGTTACCGATTTGACGATTCAACCATCTTACATAGCAGAGTTATTGACGAAAATGTTTATTCCTGTACGCACTAAGTGACCCCGTAACCTCGATTTTGTACCTTTTGACTCTAACCTAAAAAATTTCTTGCCACTCATAATATCAAGGTGTGTGCCAAATTTGGATGATTTTACTTGTGTTTCAGACTTATGGCTAAAAGTGTGTATTTTGGGATGTACTTAGTGAGCCCGTGACCTCGACTTTTGAGCTTTTGACCCCAAACTAAGAATTTTTCCAGCCACTCATAATATCAATGTATTTGCCAAATTTGCTGATTCTACCTCGTATGATTCCTGAGTTATGGCTCGGAAAAACAGATAGCCACACACGCACACATACATAGAGACGGTACCAACCGCAACACTCACACCGGTCGTGAGCGCCGTGAGTAATGAATCAATCAAAAAATCAATCACTGAATCAATCACTGAATCAATCAATCGATTGACAAACCAACCGACCGACCTACCGACCTTGATTAATCAAGGAAGGAAGGAAGGAAGGAAGGAAGGAGTGGGCACTACCTTTTTATGGAACACCACCTAAACGATGCCACACACGACAGCTACCATTACCACCACCACCACCACCACAAATAGTAACATGTGATGGTGGTGGTGGTGGTGGTGATGATGATGATGTTGGCTGTGGTTTGTGGTATCATTTCATTGGTGTGAAAAAATAGTGTCCATTCCTTCCTTTGTTCATTCATTGATTTATCGATAGATTCTTCCATCCATCCATCCATTGACTAACTAGAATAATAGCAGCTGTATAAAATCACCCCAAACTCCCCTACAAAAAGGAATCCCGACCAATGACGTAGTGACGTAATGACGTAGTCTGTGCAAATGGAGACCGACAAGAATGTACGTATGGGTATATTATTTTGAAGAAATGGTACCAGTATTTTATTAGTTTTTGAATGGGTATTAGCCACTTATAAGATTGAATGCGTGCACAAACATATTTTTATCATTCTTACGTCTTCAGTTGTCGAATCCGTGTCAGTTTCGTGAAATGAATCACTAATATAAATTCCAGTCGGCGTGCTTTTCACGTATAAGGTCAGCGCTTGCCTGCTTCCATTTCGGGATTTGGAGGGCAATCTTTATAGTACGCGACGGCGGGTGAGCTGGAAATGGCCAGAGGAGAGGAAAGCCAAACAATAGCTCACCTGGTTGGATTTACGGGTACACATCCATATATTTTTTTGGCACACTAGCTGCTATCTTGTGACGTCATGACAGCTTTAAGTTGGCTTAATCAAAACTAATAGTACAGAAGCTGAAATATGATTCCGTACACCCCTTGTACACAATCGTAAATTTATATTTTCCTGAAAGGGGAATGTCTCAGCAATACTTACTATTTGCAATAGCAAGCGTGTCAGTCTGAGTTTAGCCGCAGGGCTGAGGAACAGCTAGAAACACAATACTACCCCTTCAATCACTAAGGCTGGAATTTGTGCACGTAATTTATTGGGTGGCATCATCTAAACTGTGACAGATTCTGAACTATATCATCGACTTTTAAAATAATCTGTGTAAAGCCCACAAAAGAGAGGGGATCGTGGAGTACGTAATACGCATCAGATCGAAGTCAAATAATAATAATAATAATAATAATAATAATAATAATAATAATAATAATAATAATATTAAAAATAATAATAATAATAATAATAATAATTACAAGGCGCTTTTAATTCTTAAGTTCAAATGTTTGTTAGTCTTTTACAAAATTCTTCGATAATTTAACAATTGTGGTTAACGATCTTTGTAAAGAAAATAAGTAAGGTACGTTACATATGATGTTGCAAAATAATAACTAATATTTACAAAATGTGCGTGGTTGTTTGAGAAAGCCGAAGGAACACAGCAGAGTGTTAGTAAATATTTGCAGCAAAATATAACCACAGGCCCTGTTTCACAGGCTTAAATGCATTAGTGCACAAAACATATTTCCAGCAAACAAAACGTTACCATTAGGAGTATGGCTATTGCATAACACTTGTTGTCGTTCATATCGGTCATTATAGTGACTATTTTATGCATTGTTTGTCCATCCGACTCTCTATTTGTCTGTCCGTCTGTTCATAGCTATATTTTCAACAATATTACACGGTGCTCGCGTTTTATAAGCATTTTCCTTGATCGATTTATTGCCAACCGCATGTTTGACTCGAGGACTATGTATTACTTTTATTGGTGGACTGTGGATGGAGGAATGGAATTCATTGGATGCCTCTTTCTGTAGTTGACAAATTGATGATGGAGGCCATGCAGCGGATTCGTTGGAGTGCCTTTGCTGATTGATATGGTAGGGAAGGACATACTCTTGGAGATGCTATGGATGAATCGCTAATTCGTGAACAAATCGAGAAATGTATCTCATTAATATCGCCATTGATCGGTGCCGAGGATGTCTTAGATAATAATGAATTGTCGAATGATATAGAATGTCTTGTTTCTCAGTCAAATGGTGTGCGACAACTGATGGAGAAATTCGTGACCAAGTCGAGAAATTCTCCAAAATATTCTGTTTTTGAGATAAGCATATATCCATGGCGTGCATCCTCCTGAGATTTATTAGAGCTGAACGTAATGGACGTTGTGAGCTAGATTTAACGTCTTTTGCTGAAATGCTGTCAAATTTTATTGTATTTGATCGAGCAAACTGTGTTCGTTGGGTGACAGTCTATTTATGTGATATGAACCTTTTACCAATCACTTCTCCGTATGTGGACCAGCAATTCAAGCTGGGCAATCATTCTGTGAGCAGATCCAACACGAAGTTCAATCAAGTCTGGACTGACATGGCGCTTGGACAAAGCATAAACCGTGACAGCAAGGGCCAGGGTGGAATCATTGGATACAGCTTGAAACCAGGGGCTGTTTTACGTTGGTTTCACGTTAATTACGCTGGACGGCCGATCTGCAGTCACTACAGCATGACAAAAGAGGTGGGGCCTAAGTGATGATAATGCAAATGGACAACATAAAGAGGCCAAGCATACACGAGTAAAACGTGATGAACTTGATGTACAGAAGATTCTCAAGGTAATCTGTGAACTAATAACTGATCCATTCAAATTCAATGAGTCACCTCCGGTCAATATTGCAAGCTTGAATAGCTCACAAAATTATGGCAGATGCAAGCGGAAGGACAGATGTTATGAAATTTGTGAATCAAAGATTAAACACAAATGAAATAGGCTTTCTTATCCACTGCGAAAACTGAAACTTCAGAACTTTGCTTCAATGCGTAAAACATTAGGAAACCAGTCGGAAATGATAAAGGCTATGATGGTAAGCACTGACAGAGACTTGTTTAGTAGACTTGTTGCGGTTGCGAAAAGGTTTGATGTTAACTTATAAGATATGTTCAAATACGAGCTACCGACTGTGTCTTTGCCACTTGCATGCTCGGACGGTTCCTCGAGGAAGGCTCCTAAAAGTGCAGTACTGTCCGAGCTAGAAGGAGAAGCTAGTGTTGAACATAACCTACCTGACAATGCTGACACAGTGGCTTGGATGATTGATGGTATGGCTGTCCTTCAGATGGTTAAATAAGCTAACACAACAACATTCTGTGAATTATCCAATCTTTTGCCTAGATATCGTATTGTGTCCACTATAAGAGAAGAGTAACTGTGGGAGAATCGATGTTCTCTTTGACAAATATGGCTGCCCTAATGTTTGAGACGTCAAGAAGACAGCGATTGGGTGCTGGGTTTGTTGTAAAAGTACAGAGATCCCCATTCCAAACCAATAGGACAAATAGACGTGTGTTTACTATTATCAAATTATCTATTATATAGGGCTTCTGTTCTTGGGTTATGCTGTTATACAAGCACAAAAATAGATAGAAAATTATAATTTAGCGTGTCACTAAAAATAAATATTTAAACACAACATATTAATATGGCCGCAATTTTCAAAATGGCGGCCATAGATATAGAAATACAATACAATTTACCATAACTATTATAGAACTCCTTCTGTTATGTAAATGACTATTTACACAAAGAAAGAGCAGAGAGAAAAAATTTTAAAATTGTATGTAAGTCAAACAGAAGTGTTATATAATTAAAGTTGTCTATAACGGGTACCTGCATTTGGGACCATAATTTCATGGTTCTTTAAAATCGGTGGTCTTATGACCGCCTGTCGTAAGAAACCGCCATCTTGTGGACCCCCAAAAGCCACGTACCATAGAAATTGGGTTTTATAAAGCAACCACCTGTCTTTAGTGACGACTCTTTGATGGTCTATAATGTGTCTGTTAGAGACAAGTATTTAAAAGTAAAAGGGATGGGCACTATTTAAACACAAATTATATAAATCATTATAGTATAAAAACATTACTACAATTACAGTAAAGTATGCCAATCAAACTGATTGATTTTGTTGGCAATTACCAATTTAGGAATGAATAAATGTGCTATTAACAGACAATAAACGCCACATTCTCATCTACATTTGCAGTCGTAGCATCTCTGCTTTTACAGATTTCCATCGTCATCTACATCCAATATCCACATTGCACCCAAGCCTTAAAAGCTCCTGAATAATCGCAGATGCTTGTAGCAATGACTCACATGTGTCAGGAGATGTCCATCCCCATTCATATGGGTAAGGAAGTTGAGATGCAGAAGCCGAGGTCTGTCCTGAGCAATATTCTGTTTGAAATACAGCTCCCTTAGTGTATTGATGAGAGGCTTCAGCCGTTGGTGGAATGACATCTATTGACCTACATTTGTGGCAGAAGAGTTCTCTTCTGGTCTGGTCTACGCTTACACAAACTACTTGTTCTACCATACATAACAAATCGTTCTAATATAGGTATCACATTCATAATCATTTTTTTCGTTGGCATACATCCAAGCTCTTGAAATGTTGGTGCCATTACCTAAAAAGATTTCCATGTCTCCTAGGCCTCTACTAGCAAAAGCTGGTGTCTGGTTACACCCGCCAAATGCATGAAATCTAGGATCAACTTGATTTCAACGGCCCTAACGATCGAGCAATGCTATGTGTATCAAGGTATCTCAGATGTTTGGGTACCTCAAATGTGATCCCGAGTTCTATACGGTTAACCTATTTCATGTTTCTAATACCACAACATCTGTGCCAACAGTACAAATCATCAGATTTGTGTACCCTTGTCTATCACAAGCTGCTCCATGCAATGAAAGCTTGGTATCTACCGCTTCATGCTCACATGGAGACACATATAACGGACTTGGATATGTTATTGACATTGTACTAAGTACTTGTTTCCCTTTTGTTGAAATAATCTGCTAATGCTGTTCACATTCAATCTTCACTACTTGGTCGGCCAAGAAAGCAATCGGTTCTGCTTTGTTCCATCATCTTTTAAGAATTCATGGCAATTGCTAAGAAGTCTATTGTCTGCTTTACACGCCTCTATACACATGCACCTCGTTTAATGTGCATCATGGCTTGAAGGCTGTCTGGTAGATATTCGTCCCATACGATGTCAACGCGAGTCACATTTCGTAACTGACTCTTGACATGTATTGTTGAATGTTTTTGTTGCACTAGGTTTCAGCATGGTACTAATCGAGCTCCCATCCAGAAGCAGAACATTAAATGTCGGAACTTCTTTCTTAGATGGACACAACGATTCTAGGAAAAACCCAACAACTTGACTTGCACCCCAATCTCATATTTCCTGATCGTGGTAGTGAATGTGGAAAACTCTGGTTATCATGGGAAAAGAATGAATCCAGATCTTCATTACGTAACTGACAGGGAACATAAAGGTGTGCAACGAAGCAACAGTTTTGCCTCAATGCTGCGATCTGTTGTTAATGGGAGGACAGTCTATAAGATAGGGGGGGGGGTGGAACTAACGGTCGGACATTTATTTGGCTTTACTGGTTCATAAATAGATTGTTTATTGGTCGTAAATAGATTTTGTTCTATTCTCAAATCGCCCTGTAACAAGGTTTCTGCACTATTTTTTACCTACACTTTGTATCTGTCGAATTGTCTTCACTCGATTCCATATACGGATTTCACATTTCCTCAATGGTGATGCGCAAATCTTTAACCTGTTCTTTAAAAAGTGTCTTCAGAACACATTTGCGTTGTCCATGATGATGATGATGATGAATGTATGGACCTTTGATTTAGCAACATTTAACGTTGTCTTGCAGCGATGCAAATTCGTTAACAACTCTACGTATTTCTGGCCCAGAAACCATTCAACGAAAACGTTATGAAGCATTTTCAGTAAGGTCAACAGCAGCACCACCGCCTCCCTTTGCGTTCTTATTGTTCTTTTCACGGGGCTGATCAATTGTAATAGAGGAGAACAGTCGATCATGTTTTTGCGTAGTTAGAAAGAACATTAGCGGACATGTTAGCATACGATTCAGGTAGTGGAGCTGGGCTCTTTTTGTTGGTCGATGTACCATCTAAGATAACAAGTTGTCGATCCCCTCCTATGAATCCTACATTCACATGCCGGAATAAGGATATCGTGGCCCATGTAATGACGCATGCGCTGTTGTAAGGCGTGGATTGTGGTCGATGTTATCGACAGCACCTGTTGCAAAGTCATTGGCGAAGCATTCGGTGTACATACAACCTTCTCAGCCTCAATACGAGCAAATACACTGTTTCCTAGGTCTGTTGATAGATCAGGTACCCGGTCATATGATATTGACAACCCATGGTCATAAAGTGTATGCACAGGACCACGTTTCCAAGTGTGTGCGAAAACTAGGAATCCTAGGTAAATTGGAAGTGTGGATCACGCTGGATTGCATGGTAAGTTCCTGTTAATTCCTCGCATTACTGTTGAATTGAAGCATCTGCGGATTTCTCAGTGGAGTATGTGCTTCAGCCATGATGTTGGCGTGTGTCAGAATATTGTGACCACCTGGTATCATACGCACCCAATCCACAAGTGATGGGGAAACAGGTTCTTGTTGACATTTCTCTTTAAATGTTCCATTGAACGTGGATTTAATGTTAAACATGTTGTCATGTACTATATTGGCAGCTCGTGAAAGAGTAATATATTCATCATCATAATTAAGTTCACATGCTTGGTTAAAGTTCTCATCAATTGATAAAAGAAACATATCCTAGCTAAATTTATTTTGAGAACAAGTTGATTGAACATTGTTGAACATTGTTGCATCAACGATTTTCAGCCAAATTGTTATCAAATCGTTACCTAGTGTTAATTGTATTATCAGCGGATTATTTTGATTCTCTCGAGCTGATGTGATGACACCAAGCTATGGAAGACGCGCAATATACATTTTCGCTAAATCAGCCAGCTCGAACACTGAAACTCCTTCAGCTTCTTCACGAATTTCTTCCATGCATGCTATTAACTCAGCCAGGGCTATGCCGTAAAGCTTTCCATCATCTTTCTCATGTACACTTTCAGCACGCAGTCCTCTTACTTTGTTGTACAATGAAACAAGAGACTTAGAATGATAGACTAGGTCTTGAGAGATTATCTATCTTCTGTCAATGTTAAATTGTGACCCTTCCTGCAGCTCCCTTGGTGTTTCACCACAAAAGAAACATTTGTCATTTCCTAAGACTGATGCAGCACCAGAGCTATGTCTCGTAATCTTCTTAGTGTTCGAACTACTAGAAGTGTGATTACTCATTTTGTCTACTCTCTGTAACTTTAAATTGCTAAATTTACTCCTACAAGATTTATGATATTTAGCCTTATGATAAAGTAACGTTTGTCCTGAATGATATTGTTTGGTATCATACATCTAAAGCCAACGTTGGACCGGATTGTGTCAGCCGACTATTGTAGTGATTCAGCGGTAGACATTTGTCATAGAACACATATCGTTCAATCAACTATGTTGGTCATTTGCGATGTCTGTGGATTGTCTTTGTTTTCACACATGTTTGACATTTTAGTTAATGGTGTGAGGATTATTTACTGCCACTGAAATAAAAAATACAGATAGTTGTGTAAAATGTATATAGCATTATATTAACACGGGTGGCCATTTTAAAATGGCGATCACATTCCACTTTGTATAATTAATTGGGTTTATGTCTTTATTTGGTTTGTCTGAAAAGTCTATAGAGGGGTCGTAATATGATGAATTTAGCAATGATTGGGTTTGTAAGAAGTCAATTAAGCGATGAAAATGGCCGCCATTAGTGGCCATATTAGGAATTCAACGTGGGACAATATCCAGTTTGGCTTAGTATGACCAAACCACATGTGTACCAAATTTGGTAATTTATTCGAAATCCCACAATTATTTCAGGAATCGGCTGGGCTATAAGCGAGAGAGAGAGAGAGAGAGAGAGAGAGAGAGAGAGAAAGAGAGAGAGAGAGAGAGAGAGAGAGAGAGAGAGAGAGAGAGAGAGAGGCATAGCCAAAACTGGATTCATCCATTGGTGATTTTGCAAATAGTTTACACAAAGAATTCGGAAAATGAACACCCGATAATAGTCACTATAGAGTGCGTTAATGGGTGGGGTGGGGGCGCAGATTAAGGGGTTATCCAAAAATACAAATGTTGATAAATCGCTATGTGCCCTGCCACAACTTGGTAGAATAAACTCATTATGGTTATCACTGTCCGTTCCTGACTAACGACAATTGTGTAATCCGGGAATAGTCATCGGCATACGAAGCGTTGTCGTTTGCTAGCGCTGTGCAAGAAACTGTTGTTACAATGCGAAACAGCATAATGCAACAGATTGCCTGCTAACAACATAGAAGATAACTATGATCGTCACATCAGCTGGAATAGGGTAGCAAGCAGCTCAGCATGGCACGACACTCGAATCACCGCACATTACCCCGTAGTGGTAATATGCGGTGGTTCGAGTGTAGGCATACCCAGCAATAGCACCCAGTCAAACTACTTTCAAAATATTCAACAGCGTACCTGTATAGTTTTCTGGAAATTGATAGTCAGGGAGCTCAGAGATCGATCGACCAAACAGGAGCTTGATGTGGGTGGTGCTTAGCTAAAGATGGGCGGGGAATAGCTAAAACCGGAAAACCTGAAAAATTGCGTCATATGTATATTTTAAGTTGCATTGGATAATTGCGTTTCTCACGTGGTCTCGCATGGCTGCTCTTATAATATTAAATAACTTTTTAATTATTCAACGGCTTACCGGTATGGTGATATTTACACCATATCACCACGTCGCCATACTAAAGTGTGCCTAGGACTGAGCTGATTGGCAGATACAAATAACCTAGCCATCGGGTTGCTTCAAATCATGCCAACTTTTTTACTAATTGAACGTGCGACCATGATTGTTGGTTATTGAGTTGGAATTCATTGAATCATAAACTATAGTACAATGTTACATGAAATTATTGACAAAAATGTATTCGTGAGTTGGGTAAAATTGTTATTGGTCTTCCGGATATGAATTGTGGGTACTACATTGGAAATAACAGCTATTGCTCTTCACCGCACTCGGAACTTTGCCATCTATTTGCATCAGACTGACGCAGAGTAGGTGTGCCCTGGGTGTCTCCATGACTACTAGCGCACGACTTGATGGGAAAGCGAGTTAATGTGTAAGCAAACTATATACACATCATCGCTTTAACCCCTCTTGTGTCAACTTAACCCTTTAATGGTCAAGTTGGTAAAAAAACTACCCCTGCAGTGATCTTGAGAAAGGTCCGTTTGCAGGCTAAGAGAAAATTTTTTTGAATAATTACTACCAGTTATTCCAGTGGTAAATTTTCAAAAATACTCTTCTTGGTATGTGAATATTTACTGCAATTGGACACTAGCTAAGCAGAAATGTGAATTTTCCGGACCATTACACGTTTGATGAATGCCCATTTGAAGGATAACAGAAATGTGTTTTTGTGGAAATTTCGTTATAAATTTACAAAAATACTCTCTTTGCCTGCAAAAATCAAAATTTCCTTGAAAAGTATTGGCAATAAAATGGTTAATTGAAATAAATATTAATTTGAACGCTTTAGTGCGCTGTTGACACAATAGGGGTTTAAAGCAGAATTCACATCTCTTAAGAAACAATTCATAGCGAAAAATCATTTATATTTTTTTCGATGAATTGTTTCTCGTGATAAGTGAGTTCAGCTTTAAGATTGTCTGTTTATCAGACAGACTTCACAGCTGGTATAGTTGTTCTTGCGGGAGATATAAGTCAAGCAATATTACCCGAACCGGGGTTGTCGTTTTCGTCCAAAATTACTTTGGGACCGACTTGACCACTGACGTGAATAGATTTCTGGATTCTCGTACGGTTTATTGATGTGTGCTCCGTGTTTTGAGACGTTAAATGATAGAAATACAACAGCATCACGATTGTTAATTCCGGTTTTATAGCTTAATTAAAGATACTAAAACATAATTGATCAATTCAGTGCTCAATAGACCTTTCCACTTTATCACTCCATTCTATGACGTCATAATCAACTACGCGACCTGTAGAATAACATCATAATGAATGACGTCGATAAGTACGTCACGAACGCATATTTGAAGACGGGCTATGCGTTGTTGAACGAATTGTATGTCTTTACTATTTAATACATATTCTGTTGAATATTTTGAAACTAATTTGACTGGGCGGCGTTGCTGCCATAGGCAGCAACAAACAGCACCAAGTCAAATTAGTTTTAAAAATTATTCAACAGGTTACCTGTATAGTTTTCAGGAAATTGATAGTTAGGGAATTCGGGGATCGATCAATCCCAGCACGGCAAAGTGTGGGTGGAGCTTAGCTAGAGATGGGCGGGACATATCTAAAAACGAAAAAGGTCCATTGTGTCAAGCAGTAGTGATTCTAGTAATTTTTTCAAGAGATGGCGCAAATAGTGAAACAATTTCCCAATTCTTTGGCAAAATGTTAGGGAAGTAAGGCCCAATTTATAAGTCGAACTTCTCATGCGCCGTGTCAGCTAAATCCGCCTGAAAATGACAGAGTCCACTATATAAATCAACCAGCCGTCATTGGCGCGGCGCGACAAAAAGTTCGATTTATAAAACGGGCCGAAGAACATAAAAAAAATAATTAGATGTCCCTTCTGGTTAGGCCTAATGCATCATCTGGGGAAATAATGTGGGCAGCTAGTATTCCAAAGTCAAAATATTCAACAATAATACTCGTGCATTGTCCGTAATCTGTCGCGTGATTTCTGTTGCGCTCCAACGCAGAGATGAAGAACCAGAAATTACCACGCAGCAATAATTGATAGTTGTTGACTATTTTGATGGCGGGTTGAATTTTAAACTTAATGATTTTGTTGCATATGTCCGGAAAAGCATACCGATAAATTATGTTTCACATTTTCTACATAATACGTTTTCGGGGTAAGAACATTTGTCACAGCTACATTGAAAATCACTGCGCGGTTGACTTGTAGCGCGATTAACGATTCAATTCCATTCATTGGCTTCCAAGTCTCGCAGGATTATTCGGCAAACCAAACAAAATGCAATATAATGTTGGCAAGCGACAGTTGCAAAGTAAATTGGTATCAACCTGAATCATTAGAGGTTAAAGCTACGGGTACCTTAGGGGAAAACTGCTTGATAAAGTACCCCTTTGCCTACACCATCGGTTCAACGCGGCAGAGCCTCAATGTGACAGCCACACATATCGACATAGCAATTACCATTTCAACAACTGTAAAATCTTGTGCCGAATCTATATGCGCGTCGCCTACTCATCACTCCACGCCAAGGGAATTCCTGCTTGCTCAATTTCCCCTTTTAGTCAGGATTTGCAAACTGGTTGCTTAGCATAGAATCTGACCCCGGACGGAGTTTAATAAACATGCTGAGAAAGTGCAATAACTTTGCTGAAGAATTTTTCCGGTCTGTTAAAATAAATTGGCACTTTCACCCAGATAGCCGTTATAGCGATCTTACAAGAGTGATGTAAATCGTTTTGCAATTGCGTTGTCAGTTGAATTACTCAACACCCCTTTGCATGTTAACTGAGAACGCATAACTACTACTGTGCATATTTTGAAAGTACATGTGCATGCAATTGTTTTATTAGGCCAGTAAATCATTCTTACGACTATCAAAACGCTTAAAAATATCACATTTTTAGCTAGTGTCAATAGTCGAATTTAGTACGTGCAGGCATGCAGCTGTCGCACCCACCGCGGACCTAATACGACGACGGATCCTTGACAATGTAAGGAATACTCGATCGTACGCTTTGAAAGTAATTGACTGGGAGCTGGACATTACTGCCAAATGCGTACGCTCACATGCTACCCCGGCCCTAAAGCCAGTTGCAAACATACATTTATTTATTTATTCCAGGTGATAGTCTGTAGGTCCAACACGCGCATATGATTAAGTTTTTCATTGACACAACAACCATAGACCAACTATAATTTTACCCAACGGCAAACTTATTATCCAATTAGCAACGTTGGTCCAGTGCGTACACGTTTGACCCAGTGTGTGCACGTTTGACCCAGTGTATGCATGTTTGACCCAATGTATGGACGTTTGACCCAGCGTATATATGTTTGGCCCAGTGTATGCACGTTTGACCCAGTGTGCGCGCGCTTGACCCAGTGTATGCACGTTTGTCCCAGCGTGTGCGCGTTTGAATAAGCCCGTGCACGTTTTCTCCCGAGAGTGAATGATCGAGGGAATGGTTCGTGAAAGATTAAATGAACGATTCAACGAACATACGAAGGAGTGGGCGGAACGTCCTAGTTGTATGTCGGATGGGTGGGTGAGTGGGCGGGTGGGCGGGTGGGTGGGTGGATGGGTGGTTTGTAGATGACATGATAACCGACCGACCAACCGATATACCGACCGACCACCGCACAAACGAACTAACGGCCGAACGAACGAATGAACGAACAAATTAATGACAGAATTTATTCAACACATATATACAACACGCAGGCCTAATGGAATTATATTCACACTATGGGTCAAGACAGTCCCAATGTAATTTGTGACGAAAACGACAAAGTCGGTTCCAGCTAATGTTCCGTGACTTATACCTCCCATCTGAGCAGTTATTTTAGCCAATCAACACGATCTATTCAAAGTTGCGTTTATCTGGTTAGTCGGGCATTAAAGATAGCATGATTCGATATATTGGGATTTAACGCTTAAAGTTTTAAGACTAACTTTAATAATCTAGTTTTAAAAGTACTCCCTTTGAGTACGCTAACCGTTATCGTAAAAAGATGGTTTCCTGATCATAGCAGTTTAGTTAGTCTCAATAACATCTCATATTTATGATCTCTCAACTCCCACCAACCCCCCACCCCACCCACCCCACCTCACCCACCCCCACCCCCACCACCAGCCATTTTCTCAGGCCACCTTGTAAAGGCTAGTTTAGGGGTGGGGGTGGGGGTGGGGTGGGTCCGTGTTGGTGGTGATGATGGAAATCATAAATATGCGATATTATTGTTAGTCTCGTAAACTAAAGGTCGTGGGTTCGAATCCTGACTCTATCTGATGAGAACCAAAAAGTGTGAAAGTTGTCGTGGAGTGGATGAGTCTCATGGTATGTGACTACTTTATTTAATAAAAAATTCCTAATACCACAAAATCGCACATAATCCTCTGCCGGATTAATTTTGAACCGGTACACAATCTTTATGGAATAAATAGTGTAGGTATTATTCACTTCACTTGCAATACCAAAGACAAAGACCAGCACACCATTACTCGGGATCTTGGTATCTTAGAGAATCTAAACCATTTCTAGGGTCTCTTGCAAAAATATAATATGTCTAAAGTTACGGAGCAGGGTATTTCCCTTGCTAACACTGTTGACTCCAACTGTCAAATACAATTGTTTCAACGTAGCAAAATATCTTCTTCTTGGGTTCATCTTTCTCATGACAGTAATTTTAGACTGTTTTCTTTATTTGATGCATGAAAGCTGAAGTGGTCATCAAACTGTATCTGTCTCCTCTGATCTTCTCTTAAAACGATGCTTCAATGGGCCAGAAGCGTCTCCTAGCCTGTTCATATCACTGGCAGTGCTGCAAGAGATGTTTTGCTGTTTCTTCTGACTGCTGACACTCACAAAGTGCAGAATCTGTAATCTTGAGACGGTGAAGATGTGCATTGAGACGATTGTGACCAGTCCTCAATCTGAAGATACATGTCTGATCCTCCTTACTGAGGCTGTGTATTGCATCATTATGCTGCCTGCTGGTGGTTCTTGTGGCTTTAATGATATGCTTCAGTTCTTCAAAGTCAACCTCACGGTTGAATTGTTCTTTATTTGACCATTCCTTAGCCAGTTGATCAGCTTTGTCATTTCCTAATAAGCCACAATGCGAGGGGATCCACTGTAAGTTGACATTTTTCTCCTTAGCCAGTTGCGTAAGATTTTCATGAATTAAATCTGTACTTTCCTTTCCACTCTCCAGCGCTTGTAGCGCTCGGAGGGAGTCTGTCAGGAAGACAATATTTTCATTTCTGGTTTTTCGTTGTATCAGCATTTGGCTAGCTAAGATCAGTGCCTGGATTTCTGCAGTGTAATTCCTACAGTGCTTCCCTGTTGGCAAGCATGAGTCTGTTATATCTCCACATGGAAACCGAACGTGAGCACCTGCCCCTCCATTCTTGAAAGCCTGGATAGCTGATCCATCTGTATAAACATGTATCCACTCTTCATCAGGGTAGTTTTCTGCAATATGACTCAATGCAAGAACTTAGTTTGTCCCTGGAATCGAGGGCCAGATTGAAATTGTGTTTTCTATTTCAGAAGCTTTCCACGGTTCTCTCTCAGAGATAGCAGTTATGTTTCTACATCTGGGGAAGATGTCCGACTCTCTGTTTCTTTCAATTTTCTTTGATGTTAATAAGAAATTATTCCTTTTGAGCCTTCCTCTATACATTTGGTGAGTCAGAATATGCATGGGATGGTGAGGCATCAATTTGAATTTCTCGTATTGAATCCCGGCCTTGATTTCTCGTCTCTGCTGGAGTGGCTAGATATTGGTAAGTTCTTCCATCGCTGCTATTGGAGTGGTCTTCATAGACCCTGTTATGATACGAAGAGCCTGATTTTGTACCCTATCCAATGTCTGAAGGGTGCTTGTAGCAGCTATCATCCATGATGATGATCCGTATTCGATGATTGGCCTAACTGATCCAGAGTAAACCTGTTTCAGAATTTTCATGCTAGCTCCCCATTTTGTTCCAGAGAGCTCCGCATAACTGCCAGTCTTCGCTTGGTTATACCTTCAGCTTTTCTGATTTGTGCCTTCCAGGTTAGTCTTTTGTCAAATATCAGACCAAGATAAGTTACTTCATCCTCAAAGTGCAGAACTGAGTCACCAAATTTCAGACTTGTCTTGTGTTCCTTTTTAGTGGATAGTGTGAATAGAGTTGCGACTGTCTTCTCTTTGTTGATCTGGACAAACCATCTTGTAACCCAAGAATTGAGGTGATCGATTGCGAGTTGCATGCGGTAATTGGCTGTTGACACATACTCCTCGCTGCTCCACATCACAAGATCGTCAGCATACAATGCAGCTCTGACTCCCATTGGAAGGTTCTTCAGCAGGTCATTGATGAATATTGTGAAGAGGGTGGCCTTTCGGTTGTTGAGATACTGGCATATCCAGCTGTACATTTTCCCAGAAATATCACTGGTCCTGAGCTTTTGTAGGAGTCCATGCTTCCATACTTTATCAAATGCCTTCTGCAGATCAACCCACACAGTGATGGTATGCTTTTTCTGTTGGAACGCCTCCTCAATAGACTGTGTCAGATACTTTGTTTGATCCTCAGTAGATCTACACTTTCTGAAGCTATTTTGTTCATCCGCTAAGAGATTGTTGCTTTCAAGATGTCGAAGAAGTCTCTGGTCAAGGATTCTTTCCATGGCTTTGACAGTGCAACTAGTCAGACTGATAGGTCGGTAGCAAAATATGAAACTTGTGTGTATTCTTTTGAAATCAATTTAACTGAACAATGTGACTAAATGTCGTGGCTGTCTGGTACGAGTAGCGGATTTCACTTGAATGGACCTCTCGATATAGTCCGTCTTTAACGCTTAATAGTCCGACACGTTGTATAAATCGTATGACTTCACCATTTAATTAACATTCTTTTGAATATTTTGAAACTAATTTGACTGGGAGCTGTTGCTGCCATTGACTCGGAGCTGTTGCTGACATAGGCAGCAACAACACACAGTCAAAATAGTCTCAAAATATTTTACAGCTAACGTGTATAATTTTCTGCAAATTGATAGTCATGGTGTTCGGGGATCGATCAATCCCAACACGATCAAGTGTGGGTGGAGCTTAGCTAGAGATGGACGGGGGAATAGCTAAAGCTGGATAGGTAAATTCTTCGACAGTTTGGAGGTTAGTAGGCCTGCATTGCAGATATTGGGATGTGACGCAGTAGTAGTATAGTATGAAGATCGTTAATGAGATTTCCTTGCTCTTGGATAAACTATGGTAACACGATTCCTGCGTTCTAAAGCTGAATTCTAAGAAATAATTCATTCTGGTTTAACAGGCTTTGAGTAAGGAATCGACAGGTGCTATCGATCCTTGGTACAATGTGCAACCAGTCCCGATAACGCAGGTTACTGGCCCGGTATTGGTCAAGTACTGGGCCAGCAACATTCGTTATCATTGACATCTCTCTATCAGTGTTATTATAGTGATGGCACTATGTGACCCTTTAACTCTCAAATGTGTTTAAAATTTTTTAATTTCTCAAAGAAAATGTGCATTTGCTGACGAAGAGAAGATATTTTCGAATGTTTACCAATGGAATGACTGGCTCGGTTAGTCAGGCATTCCAGTGACAAATTTCCAAAAATAGTCTTCTCTTGGACTGCAAATGGACATTTCTCAAGACCGCTGCAGAAGCTGTTTTTGGCTGATATGAGTGTTAAAGGGTTAAGCCTTGCATTTCCAGCGTCTATATATCAGGACAAATATACAGGAAAGTTATCTCCCCGCATACAAATTGCAACTACATATAATTGTAATTCGTATGCGACGATAACTTCCTTAGTACTAACCATAATGGTGGATAAATAACGAAAATCCGAACCAAATTAACATAGTTATGATTCGCTCGAGCCAATAAAGTGAAGGTGTCTTATTATCAACCTCATAAATATTATCGAATTTAGAAATGGGGACAATCTGCTATTCAAGATGAAGCAGTATAAATATGTAAGTATCAAGGGATGAATACACTTTTAACTATGCCCGGCCTATCTCTAGCTAAGCTCCACCCATGTTTTGCCAGTGTTGTGAGGGACTCCCTGAATCTCAATTTCTAGTAGACTATACAGGTAAGCTGTTAAATATTTTGAAACTAATTTGACTGGGTGCTGTTGCTTCCTATTGCGGCAACAGCACCCATTTAAATTAGTTTTAAAATATTCAACAGTATGTTTATTAAATAGTTAAGATATACAATTCGCACAATTTTTAAGTGACGGCCTTAATTACGTCAGACGTGACGTTGTTGATTATGACGTCATGTGATTGATCGATAAACTGGACCCTCTATTAACCTATACATGTAATATTAGTAATATTCAATGGCACTTCAAAATGGCATACGGAATACACTACATGACATCGGCGTTCATTGTAATGTATCGGAATGACCAAAATTCAAGACAAGTGGACTAATAACCCCAACAATTCACCAGATAATATTGTAAAATCATGAAAGGCAGCAGAGTAGCTACTGAGTGGCAAAGGGGGCAACTGCCACACGTGAAATAATTTTGGGGAAATACACATTTGCTCACATTATTTAGCGCAATTTTTTCACTCTGAGTGCAAGACATGGCCTCCACAGAACTCAGATTTCAAAAAGCTTTCTAACGATACTCATCACCATACATTTTTACCAAAAGATTTGCCCAAATTGTGCTGGTGCGCTGTGATACGGGTAATGCTCTCAAAAACTTATTTCCTGGATTAAAAATGGAGACAGGCTTTTGCCCTAAATTCTGATGACCTAGTATATAGTCTATATGTGGCACAAATAGACCCAGCAAATTGAGAAACCATATCGAATCGCCACTGCATAGCTGTATAACTGTCCACTAACTTATAATGGTTGAATGCTTATGTTTCTTAGGCAGCACCCGATCAAATTAGATTTGAATTCTGTTATAATAAAAATGGCTCCTTATTGCTGAAAATAGCCAGTACATTATAATTCGTCTACTGTTAGTTACATTAACCAATTTTCGAAAAAACTAAAGTTATTCAAAATGTCCTGGAATCGCCATCAATGTTTGCTAAAGTTCAGTAGAGTTCTCGTGGGCAGTGTTACGATTTACTATAGTTAGCATAATGGGCGAGCAGCGCGCGGCCTGCAATTAGTTCCTGTGAGTATTGGATGCATTGATTATTGGGGGTGGGTGGGTGGGTGGGTAGGTGGGGGGGGGGGTCATTGAGCGCATGCCACTATGAGTGTATAAGAGCTTGCGTATAGACTCTTAAACCAACCATGTGTACTGGAGCAGGACATGTATATTTACATTTTCAGATTAATGTGGTTTCAGTGGTGAGTTAATACTTGGAGAATGATTCTGCACTCGATGCATTATCACGTGACCCCTAAACACATTGCCATTGCAATCACGTGATCACTAACACATTACTTTCCCGTGATCACTAAAGACATCCAATACACTATCACGTGATCACTGAAGAAATCAACACACCATCACCTGGTTACTAAAGACAAGTGATGTACCATGATGCGATCAATACATACACGTATTGCACCATCGTATGACCACCAAATACAGGCGATACACGTTATCACTAAAGACATATAATACACCATCACCTGATCACTAATGAGGCGCGGTGTACCATCACGTGATCACTAGCACATTACCATCACACGGCCACTAAAGCATTGCCGTCACGTGATCACCAGAACATTACCATCACGCGATAACTAAGACATTAACACCACGTGATAACTAAGACATTACCATCACGTGATCACTAAATACACCCGATATACGCTATCACGTGATCACTAATGACCCGATACACCATCACGTAACCACTAAAGACCGGTGACCAGTAAGCACATTTGATACACCAGCACGTGACCACTAAAGACAGGTGACCAGTAAGCACATTTGATACACCAGCACATGACCACTAAAGACAGGTGACCAGTAAGCCCATTTGATACACCAGCACGTGACCACTAAAGCAAGTTAATGCCACCGTCGAGGTGTGATTAATGAGCAGGTGACACAATCGAATGGTGGGCATAACGTTCAAAGCATACGTGATGATTCTTGATCTACAGTCAATTCATTGCTTTGTAAATACAGATATTTTATAATGAATACATATTCAGTGCTAACTGCGTGTTTTAGGATGTTTTGCTATCGCGCAAGCCTTTAAACTTCTGTCAAAATAGATCGCATCCTGACATTAATGGAGGGTAGTGGCCTCCTTGGTAATAAAGAGTGTCTCTCGAATTAACTCTTGACGAGATTGTCTCCATAGATTTATATTTCAGTGTTTTCAATGATTATCAATAGAGGGATCCGATCTGTCACTCAAGTACATGACATCAAATTCAATTACTAGCCCCGTCAAATTGTGGTTTGACCCAAGACAAATAGCAACAGAATTTACTTTACGTTTCGGGACTTGCCCCTGAACGACATACTGAAATAGATTTGTTGGATAGTCTTTAGAATTGCATAATTTGCAAATTACCTACCGCCATTATCGAAAGATAAATCGTCCACTATACCTCTGTATTTAATCTTTCAATCCCGACACATGTGCCTAGCCCCAGGTATTGAGGGTAGATGAACACGATTATCACATGTCTGGATTCATTATATGCATGGATACTCATGAAATATTAAAATCAATGCCGCGATTAATAAAAAAGCTATGCTATTGAATATCCTTTCATCTAAAGCGAATACATATCACTAGTACACAAGCTCCTAGTACAGAATATCACTGGTCATCATCGAGGTCCATCTGATGTGAGTTACCGAAAACTCAAACCTGTGCACTCACCAGACACCCATGATAAATCAAGGCCGTGCAAATTCATGTGCATCTAGGCGTTTTACAACCCGTTTTGCAATTGCATCTGAAGGCCTCAGTGAGTTTTGATGGCGCCGGTGGCACGTCAGTTTGTAAAGGCACCAACAGACCATCGCTGACCTTCCATCCTCATTCAGCCGGCAGCAAATAACAAGCCTTCCCCTTCCACACTTGGATTTGGAAGTACACTCTAACGCTATGATACCGAGAAGTTGCATGTGTTAGTGGTAAACTATGAGCCTCGACATATTGTGAACATTTTGCAACCTTGTCACGGAGACGTTTGTAGCGTAAACCATTCAGATTATCGTTGTACATGCATACACAGGACTTCTCCCCTCCTGTGATTATGGTATCTTTTGATAAGTAAACCTCTTAGGCGAACATGTCAGCAAAGTACATGAATATGTCATTGGTTTGGATCTTCGTCAGGGCAACGACGGCTTTAGAAATTTCATAAACTCCTGATGTTGTACCACAGCCATGTGTGGCATGTATGGCATGTGCGAATAACATTTTGACACTATCTCCCAAGAGGGTCTTTGTCTTTTTATTGTCTACACCAAGCTTTGAATCCGGTTTAAAAATTATATCATTCGTTTGCAAGTCTGCATGCTAGAACAAAAGAATCAGCAAGTCGGTGCCATCATTAACAAGAACAGTATTGATTGTCTTTGCGGATTCTACTACTGTTGGACAATCTGTAAATCAGCATCCACGTTGGGATGACTGGTCAAACATCTTATCTTCTCTAATGTTTCAGTTAGAATGCAAATGAATCGTTGTTTATTGACCGTGTTTGCTAGGAACACTTCTTCTTCAACCTGTTCAAGACGTGTTGGCCAGTGAAAGTGACAGTTGGCCATATAACAGCCCCATCTCCGTCTCAGATGTGTAACATCCTTGTTCATGGGACCATCATCGTAGCCATCGAAAAAGTCTGTAGCCTTCTCACACCTGCATTTCACACAATTAACATATAAGCGACATATACTGTTGATAGTGTACTTGCGCGGCCATTACAGACGTTACACGATTGCACCTCACTCAAGCATATAATGAACATTGCAAGACGGATCTGACTGATCATGGTTAACAATGTCCCAAAATATATCACCAAGCACTGGTTTATTTGGCTGCATATGATGACCAGATGAGTTGAAAATGCTGGATGTTGACTACACAGCTCATATACGTAGACAAAGACGCTGGTTCAAGCTGCGTGGCCCTAGCGACAATCACTCCGAGTCGTTGGAATAGCAACTGTGGATCAACTTACACCGGTTCTGTATTAGTTACGATCACCGTCTTTGGCCCACGTGTGACCGCATGTATTTTCCCTGGAATGAATAGTCATACACACGTTTCCCAGCCATTGAATCAACTATGGTTTTCCCCCACAGACTTGGCATCATGAACGTCCACCGTGTCATGCGTAATAACACCACGAACAATATTGTGACGTGATGGTACAATATTGTGAAGTGATATTTTGATGCTGAAATGATTCCATTCCTTAATGGTCTCAAGCAGTTGATGAATGTCTTTGATATCCCGCTGTTCTCTTGCGTTCCTCACTGGTATCGTAGCCCACACGAGTGAGCTCTTGCATGGCAACGTCCAGTCGTTCACTTCTGCATAGACCGGCGTTACCAGTAGCCATACAAACCAGTGTATCCTCTGCCTCTAGTTAAGTCACCACTTGATTTAATGATCCTCAGGAGTATCTGTTCTATCACAATGTCGGTGAATAGTCCAGCCCAATAACGTACACAACTTCTGATGAAATGAAGTTAATTCATGGCACATATACACTTCTGGATGATGCTCTTCATGTCAATTCATTATTTGAAAGTAAATGTATGTGGACTTGGCATAAAGATTGTGTCCAGAAGCGGCAAAGTATGGCAACACATTATATACCACATAAGCGTGTAGCTCCAAATTTCATTTGCGCTCAGCATTTATGAATTTTCGTATGATCTCAACCATGTCCAGCTACTGTAACCAGAGGCGTTCGTCCTTCATCGACGCGTTTTCTTCAGTAATTTTTTCGCAGATTCGCCTGCGAACACACGGATCTGCCAATACGCGATTAAATAATTCACCCACTTCAAACGAGTCTTGCTCCTGAACAGGCTCTTCCTCCTGTATGGTATCCTCTTCATCCTGTCCATGTATTCTGTGCAACTGGTCAGGAGGATCGTCCACTCTTTCCTCCAGTCCGTCTGTATTGGACTACATCGGCAGTGGAATGTTGAATGCATTCACTACCAGCATCTTATTGTTGGCTGTATCCTGTATTCAGCAAGGGATGCCCTCGAACAGTTCTTGAGGTTCCTTTACAGCGTCACCCGCATAAACAACGCCAAGGACGTTTTCTAGACCTTTTGCTAGCATAAGATGACCAATCTAGCCTAAAAAGCTCAATTTAATGTGAATTCCGCCGAATCTCAAGTGATTCCTGATTAATACAATCACTTCCTTTTTATCAAGAATCACCGTTGGCTGACCACCGGCTAATCTCTGGTTGCAGATAACACGCTGGTCCGTGTTCATCAATATATGTAACCCAATGAGATTCAGCAACGGAATTCAAAATGCATTTACAGCACACCACGGGACAAATGTATTATTTCCTGCAGGGCCGTATTTAGATATGTGGGGGCCTGGGGCAAAGAATGAGCGGGGGGGGGGGGAGTCTGGGGTCCTCCCCCCCCCCATTTTTTTTACATCTAGGTGCTCTGAGATGACCAGAGAGCCTACTTTTAGGATGAATTATGGCGCTTTCTTTCGTTGTAAAATTATTTTATTTTGCAAATTTTCGTAATTAACATTGTTTCCGAACACCAAACAAGAATTGGGGCCCCCACACATATTAGAATAGAATTATAATGCATGATTAAGAGTTCTAAACTAATAAAGTTCGCTTTAAATGTCCCATAACTTAAAAAAAGTGCTTTTTTCATTTTTAAATTGTGGGGGCCCCTTGCTTGTGGGGGCCCCGGGACTTTTGCCCCGCTTGCCTAAATACGGCCCTGATTTCCTGTGAATAAATAAAAAACAAGTTTAAAACGCCAAAAATTGAAAACAGTTACGTAAATGTATAATTTAGCATGTAGAATTTCAGCAATGTTTGTATGTGGTGTAATTGCACACATGTGAAAATATATGATATAGCCCAAATCATATTCAATGGTAATGTGTTTTCTTTTATTTTAACTTTTGCAAATTACTCTGGAAAACATTCACATTTTGCTAAACACATATTTCATTATCTCTGGGCATCATAGAACGCGTCTAGATTCTTCATTTTGCATGATTGTTAGATAGCAAATCTGTGAGAAATAAAAAATCATATTTTCAATAATGGTGGTAGGTAGTTGGCATAATAAATAATTTATAAGGTTTCTCACCTAATATATTAAAGTAAACTTTTAGTATGGTGTTCAGGTGGGTGGGTGGGGGGGGGGGGGTCACCAAATGCATACTGGTAAAAGAAATTATGTTGCAATTTGTCTTTGGTTGAGCCACATAACTGGTTAGTTTGACTGAACTATACGTCATATGTAGGTTGATGCCACAATGTATATAGCGACGTACCTGGCTGCGTCATGAACATTTAAATGTGTGTCAAGTATGCGATTTGTATGTCTACTATTTAATAAACCTTTTGTTGAATATTTTGAAACTAATGTGTCAACAACAGCACAAAGTCAAATTATTTTCAGGGAATTCAATGGCTTACCTGTGTAGTTACCTTGAAATGTGATACTAGGCAGTCAGGGTTCAAAGTATAAAAATCGATTCCAACACGAGGAAAAGTAAGCGGAGCTTAGCTAGAAATGGGTTGGGCATAGCTAGAAATGGATACCTCGAATCCGTCACCTCAATCTTCAACATCTCTAGGCAACGTTAGAACATGACCAATGTCTATCACGAGCAATGGAGGAATCCAGTTTTCTAGCTATGCCCCGCCCATCTTTATCCAAGGTCCACACACGCTTTGCCAGCTTTGGGATTAAAAAATCCATGCACTCTCTTAATCTCAATGTCCAGAAAACTATACATGTAAGCTGTTGTATATTTTGAAACTAATTGGACTAGATGCGGTGGCTGCCTATGGGAGCATCAGCGCCCAGTCAAACAGTTTTAAAATATTCAACAAAATGTTTATTAAACAGTAGACAGATTTCCTCCAACTTGGTGGACTAGCGTTTATGAGTGACTAAATTGCGTCATTTGTGACGTAATTGAGGATTCCAGCTTCTCAGTTAATCATATGACGTCATAATCAATTAACTGAAGTGAAGGATAACGCCATAATCAATTACGTCATGGCAGACGTAAGTTCGTCACGTACAGGTAAGCTGTTGAATATTTGAAACGAATTGCATGGCTTTACTATTTAATAAACATGCTGTTGAATATTTTGAAACTAATTTATCTGGCTGTTGTTGCAGCAACAGTATCCAGTCAAATTAGTTTTAAAATATTAAAAAACTTATCTGTATAGCTTTCTCGAAATTTATAGTCAGGGAGTTGAGGGATCGATCGATCGATCGATCCCAACTCTGGCGAAGCGTGGGTGGCGCTTAACTAAAGATTGGCAGGGCATAGCTAAAACTGAATTCCTCCATTTGACGTAGTTGATCATGACGTCATATGATTGGTTGAGAAACTGGATTTATATATTAGGTACCGGATAGAGATGGCTTGGAATATGTGTTTTACCATGCGTAATTCACCCTTCCAGAGTCTGCGCACATCATATGACGTCATAATCATCTACACGATGTGTAGAATGGCATCAAAATGGCTGACGTCATGAATGATGTCGATAAGTACGTCAGGAACGCATATTTGAAGACGGTCTATGCGTTGTTGTACAAATTGTTTGCTTTTACTATTTAATAAATATTCTGTTGAATATTTTGAAACTAATTTGACTGGGCGCTTTGGCTGCCATAGGCAGCAACAGCACCCAGTTAAATTAGTTACAAAATATTCAACAGCTTCCCTGTATAGTTTTCAGGAAATTGATAGCTAGGGCATTCGGGGATCGATCAATCCCAACACGGCGAGGTGTGGGTGGAGCTTAGCTAGTGATGAGCGGGGCATAGCTAAAAATGGAAAGGTCCATTCGAGCTCCATCATGGAAACTAAGTTGTTTTAATTTTTTTATCCAGAAAATAACTATTGGCGAGAACCCGAGTAGGCGAATCGTCTTGAGCATTCGCCATTCGCATCCATGGGTGAGCGCACAAATGTTTCCCAGTTAGCCCTTGCATAATAAATACGCAGTCAATACGCAGTCACCTTTGCATCATAATTCAAGTTTTATTGTTATGCTGTGAATTTTGTGGTTCCTCGGCGTGTCATGTAGTCCAGATAATCTAGTGACCCCCCCCCCCCCTGGCAAGAGTGCCACGGTACATATTCCACGGGATGCCAAATCAATGTCCTGAGTGCCGTTTCAGATTACGTCTCCAAATGTCGTTTGCCAAATGTATTGTCTTACATCAGACATATTCCTAGGGCCTATTCGTGCCAGGGATACTCTTGAATTAATATACTCTTCTGGAGGAATCAAAGAAAAAAGCCAAAACACACGCATATTGCTCTCACTCTCAGAGGAGCTATCCGTAGAGACAATCTAGGAACGGCAAGTGAACTGTGCTAAATGAAGAATGGTGATTATTTTTTAAAACAACTTGATGTGAAATCTTTGTTTGAAATGGATACATCGACTTTTACCTACGTCCACCCATTTCTAGATACGCCCCACTCACGCTTTGCCCGTGTTGGGATCGACCGAACCCGGAATCCCAATACCAAGGTAACTATACAGGTACAATGTTGAGTAGTTTGAAACTAATTTGACTGGGCCCTGTTGCTGCAATGGCAGCAACAACACCCCGTCAAATTAATTTCAAAATTTCAAGAAAATGTTTATTAAGAAGTAAATCCATCAAAGACATACAATTTGTAGACTTGACGGAGTATTCCATGTTCATCGCGGAGTATTTCTGTCAATTATCATTGTGACGTAATTGATTATGACGGCATATACTTGCGCGACAGATTCGATTCATCAATTTCATGCATTAGCACAATATTCATCAGCTATTCACTATGTCTGCTTTGAACATTGATGGATAGACTATGATTTAGTGTGTGGGACACATATCAAACATGACCTGTTATTAAATGATTGGCTTGATCAGTAGTCAATTCTGCGAATAGTGGTCGTGTCATCTAGACAGTGGCATTGCCAAGTTGTATATTTTATCAGATATAGGGCTTATTTGAGTGTGTCTTACTGAGACTGACCATGTCTGGCACATTAATTGGGAGTTATTGACATAATAAGTGTGGTCCAAGTAGGTTAATAATCGCGCAAGATTCATCAGACAGTCATTGTAAAGGAGAAAAACAGCCACGTAGTGTTGGTACAAAAGACAAACGGAGAAGATGGAATCCAATACACTAGGTCAATGATGAGTACTTTATTCCTTCCTCTATCAACCAGATTTAAGCTATATCAGGACGCACACACGTTAGTATATGCTTTATGCACGGGTTATAAGCTCTTTTAGATATAACGGATTTGGAAGTTATCTGATGCACGTGTCTGGTGCGAGTGATGTATACAGATATTAGAACAGTGTCTGCAGTTTCCAACCACTGTCCGTCCTCCAGCCTATCAGTTGTAGACCAGCTTTCGTAATGGAGGAATCTAGTTTTGGCTGTGGCCGGCGAATCTCTAGCTAAGCTCCACCCACGATTTACCGTGTTTGGAGCGATCGATCCCTGCACTCTCTGAATCTCAATTTCTAGAAAACTAGCCTGTACATGTAAGCTTCCCTGCACTCTCTGAATCTCAATTTCTAGAAAATTAGCCTATACATGTACTCTGTTTTGAAACTAATTTGATTGGGTACGTTGCTTTTGCTGCCTATGGGAGCAACAGCGGCCAGTCAAATCAGTTTCAAAATAGTAAACAGCTTACATGTATAGTTTTCTAGAAATTGAGATTCAGAGATCCCAACACGGTCGAAGCGTTGGTGTAACTTAGTTATAGAGATGCGCTGGATATAGTGCGGGACACAGCTAGTAATGGTATACAATTGGTACACCAAGGAATAGTTAGTCAGTTATCAATTCAGCGTTCGTGGCGAACTTATCTACGTCATTCGTAACGTAATTAATTACTTATGATGTCATCATACACGTCACATATGTGTCACACATGTCGTCATATGATTGATGAATAAACTGGAATCCTCCATCGTGTCGTCCGAGAATGATGACAAACTGGGTCGTTTCTTTGACTTGTTTGCATGCTCCATTATGTCTGTTTGGCTACGGTTTAGTGTAGGACGGCTGATCCTGTGCAATGAGAGGATTCTGACCAGGATTGTTCTCTTACACAGCCTGTCAAGCCACATCAATTGTATGCCGTATCAGTGACACAGACATATGTGGAATCTTGGGAAAAAGAGATAAAGGAACTGAGATGGCTGAGGTGAAATAATTAATTGTCCTACAGCTGGCTAGTGCAATATCCAACCCACTGACCTTTCCAGTTTATCCATCCATCATATGACGTCATAATCAGCAACATGACGATGAGGTGGACGTCGTAATCAATGACGTCGTGAATGGCGTAATTAAGTTCGTCACGAAGGCATAATTGGTGACGGACTAAAACGTTGTTGTATGCATTGTATGTCTTTACTATTTAATAGACATACTGTTGAATATTTCGAAACTAATTTGACTGGGCGCAACAGCACCCAGTCAAATTAGTTTCAAAATATTCAACAGTTTACCTGTATAGTTTTCTGAAAATTTATAGTCCAGGGATCGGTCGATCCCAACACGGGTGAAGTGTGGGTGGAGCTTAGCTAAAGATGGACAGGGCATAGCTAAATCTGCTGTTAAGCTCCACGTGAATTATTTGTTCAATTGTTTTGGGGTGGGTGGAGGTAAACGTATATTGCTTGTTTTTCATGGCACTGTAAATTTAAAAGTACTCCACAGTTGAACTGTATAAATTTCCCTTATAGTTCTTGAACGTGCTTGCGGAACATTTTGTCCGATTTTTGCAAAAGAAAAACAGAAACATTTTGAACACGATATAAGAGATGTTCTGTTGAATATTATGGATATAATTTGATTGAAAGCCAATGCTGCCTAATGCGGCAATGGCTTCCAATCAAATTATATCCATAATATTCAACAGTACATTGTATCTTGTTTTGTAAACGGGTTAGGGTTAGGACGTACACGAGGTTATTAATGCTCAATATCAACCCTTTAATCTTCGAATTTGCTCAACAAAATTTAAATTTTCTCATAAAACATGTCCATTTGCAGACCAAGAGAAGACTATTTCTGAAACGTTACCACTGGAATGACTGGTTCGGTTATCAAACCCGTCATTCCAGTTGTAAATTTTCAAAAATATTTTTGGTCTGTAAATGTACAAATCCCAAGACCACTGCAAAAGCCGTTTTCGGCTGATGAGTGTCAAAGGGTTAATACTATTTTAGACGAACAATAATAATGTCGTACAATATGTTATAGGCCTACTTCTTGAAGAATCCACCAAATAATATTAGGATGCTCCCATGTTGCCCTGTCAACTCCTCATCAGCTGCATCAGAAATATGGGTGTAGGCGTATATACAACTAAATTTCTCGATTCAGAACTTGCCTAGAAGTAATCGATTTGCATTCGCATGTGCATCGATAATGCCGCTTTCCAATGGTATATCACGCATTAACATGTATCGTAAGATCTTATAATGATCTAACTATCCGAGCTTATTTAGAAAGCCAGACTCTGTCGTATTCACGAAGAGACGGCGAAACATCCATCTAATGTATAGGTGAAAACAGGCTTAGATTTTTTTTCAATCTACGTCCTATTTAGGCGTTTATCGTACTTAAATACCCTTCGTGAATACGATCCCTGGAGAGCAGATCTATGGACATCATTTTGCATACATGATCCATGCATTAAGAATAATAAATACAGATTTAGTTTAAACTATTAAATCATGGGTTATCGCGTTATCTGGTTACCGTAATAACGGCGACCCGGTTACCGAATTATCAGCACGCATTGGTGTATTGATTTTAGGTGGCAGTCTGTAGGCCCAATATCATTCCAAAATGTGCAAACTGCTTATTACGGATATTGGCTATAAGGTATTATTAGGCTACTTTGCAGGCCCGTAGTAGGAGGGGTTGTTGGGAGTACCTAAGTAACCACCCCACTTCACCACCACTTATCTGACTGAGTTCTGTTGTCGTAAAAATAAAAATGAAAGAATCAAATAAAAAATGAAACAAAAATACAAAATAAAAATGAAATGTTATGCATATTGATTTCATGGTATGTGCAAGGTGGAAAACTGCTTTATGTAAAGGATCCACGAACAACTCTTGAACCTAATAAAACATAACCTACTATGATGCGATGCCAGTTTATCGATCAGTCCGCTAATCACTTCCTGAAAGCCACTCCTAAAGGGCCTCTGGGCAAGTACAAGCTGCACTTCATTCTATCACGTTCTCTGTTCTGTTTCTTTTCCTATTTATGCGCGAACTATCACATAGCAAGACGAGAGGATGATGATGGGGATGAGATGCGGGGGTCACTGGGTCCCTGCTTTACTGACAGCGGGTGTCAGACTGCAGATGTGGATAATTGTTGGTGTGATCGGCTATGGTTATTTCAGTCAAACGATGTATTGGTGTGTGACAGAGTTACTAAATGTAATAATGCAGATCTGTTGCGAATAATGTGGGGATCATCTAAGCGTGGCCACTAGAAGCAGAGGATCACGAATATTCGTCTTTAAAAAGAACCACAATCGGTTGTGATCACAAATCATATATCAATTATGGACAGGGTTGTCTGGTTTTAGCCTCTGCCGAGTTCATGACCACGATTACGATGTAGTGCGCTTGCATGTCACAACGAGAGACAGCGAGCATGTGATGAAAAGAAAGAGATATGGGGAGGGAACGAGGGAGAGAAGGCAGGTAGGGAGGAAAGGGTGGAGGGAGGAAGGAGGGAAGGGATGTGGAGAGAGAGAGAGAGAGGGAGAGAGAGAGAGAGAGTGGGTGGAGGTGGGGGTGGTGCGTGTGTGCGTGCGCGTGTGCATCTTTAGAAAACAATCGACATATTTTAGAATTTCGCAAGGTGCAAAAGCAGCATTAACATAATTCTGTGCTATGTAAGTGCTTAGCATATGTCTCGACAAGTCTCAATGATAGGAAAACACTTTGAGAGACTATATACTATTGACAGTCCAGCAGCACTACTGAGAGATTGTTGTGCTGGCGCCATATATCAGTGGAACTAAAATATGTAGCAACAAGTGTGATAGGCTATATTTGCGACCAATCAACCAACATGGGCGACGGACCTACATACCGACCGAGCGATTGACCGACTGACCGACCGACAGACAAGCAGGCAAACGTATACTGGTACCAGTTATATATAGGCGTTGTTTACGCTAGAGCGCTAATCCGAAGTAAGACTGAAGTAAGTCCGATCTAACATAAATATTCGGTTACTTGTCAAGCGTAAAGCGAAACAAAAATGTGTGATCGATTGGACTTCCTTCGGGTTAGCTAATCTAATGCGAACACGACCTTAGAGTCACCAGGTCAAAGTGAAACAGTGTAAGCAAGCTGTTGTAAGCCAACAACCAGAGCTCACCACATGCACCAGTATGTTCCAGCCAGTGTTACCAATCTTACTAATTGAACGTGTGAAAGTTAGCCCAGAATCTCAAACGAGCTCAAAGAAAACGAGGCTAAGCTCTGGCACCAGGGCGGGTCCACGCTATTCTGACACGGTGAAGCTTGGATGGCAACGAGATGGCAACTGTTGGTACCAGTACCAGCGTCATCTCAGGATTCTGGATTGCAGCTCAACTGATTCGAACTAATGTTCAGGCAAAATTGCGCACCTGTCAGAGAGATAATGAAAGTTATGTTTCATTGATGATGGATGACATGCATGAAGAGTTAACCCCCAGCACGCACAGACGTGAAGCGACAAATTGTTTACGCTGTAAGGAATACGCTCTTGCATAATTCGAAACTAATCTTATTGGCAGCTGTTGCTTTCCAGCAGGTTTCAGTCAAATTAGTTTCATCTTTCTTGTATAGCTGTCATGAAATAGAGATATTGAAATCCCAACAGTTAACGAGTTAAAAGTTGTCGTCGTCGTCGTCGTCGTCGTCGTCGTCGTCGTCGTCGTCGTCGTCGTCGTCGTCGTCGTTATTCTTGTTGTTCCTGTTCTTGTTGTGTTGGATTTATTAACCGCTTACACCTAGGTATATTTGAGGCATAGCTCTATCTTTGAGGTGCCTCCCCGTATAGTTGCGTGCACCGACGGCTTTACGTCCCCTCCGAAGAACATATCATGTGAATAACGTGCAGACATCAGGGAGGGAAAGGTGATTGCTTATGTCTGCGCTTGCAATCAGCCACAGCAGAAATTTATTAAATTAGTTAGGTTAGGTTTCATACCGCATTAATTTCAAGAATATTCGACAACTTACCTATATATGATTATAAGCTTGAGATTGTGCGTCTTCATCGTTCTAACGGTTGAACGGCCTTACAAAGTCACCGATTAATACCCGTCACCTATCAGGTGGCACAGATATGACAATAGAGGGATCCGATGTGTCCCTCAAGTATCTCACATCATAATCAAATATTACCTGACGTCACAATCAAACTGACATACAACTCTTCGTCATGTATCTAGAAAAGTCAGTCAAGTGTACGAATTGTATATGTCTTTGACGGGTTTACAATTTAATTTTAAAAAACCAACATTATATTAAATATTTTGAAACTAATTTGACTGGGAGCTGTTGCTGCCATATGCAGCAACAGCCCGCAGTGAAATTATTTTTAAAATATTCAATAGCGTACCTGTGTAGTTGCCTTGAAATTGAGATTCTGATAATTTAGTGCTCAAAAATATAAATCGATTCCAACAAACATCGGCTGTAAAGTGGGCGGGGAATAGCTAGAAATATGCGGTGTATGGATAAAAACGGATTCCTGTATTGTGACACGGCATTGGTCCTGAGCAAATACCCTCTATAGAATCAAGTGGTTACCTAATTTAGACAGAGCAATATTTGAAAACCTCGAAATTAATACCACTAAGGTTCTAAGAAACTATGCTTCCCTCGTCAGAGATGTTTGGTTTGTGTCAAGATTCAATTCCCAAACTTTTCGGTCGCCAATGTTTGGTTGTCTCTGATTGATCCTGTTTTTATTGTAATTGTTTTGAGAAAGGGATATATTACAGGATATAGAACTGATGTGATTTATGGCATCTCGCGAGAAACATGCCGACCTTTTCCCGGCTCGGCTATCGGCGCCTTGCAGACCGGTAATGTATCAGTAAAAGTGACAATTGATTATGATGATGTAATCAAACAATTAGCTACAAGCCATCGCCACATCATCATTATCCAGTTTCTCTCGAAATCTCTCCCCTTGATAACAATATTCATATTTCTACGTAGTATAGCTAAAGTAGTATCTTAAAATAAATAATTCGACTGAAAGTCGTATTTATTCAGATGCAACTTCCTCGAAGTTATCCTTGATAACGCAGGTTACTGGACCGGTACTTAGCCCATGCCGGGCCATTTTGGCTCGCTATTGGCCCAGTACAGACCCTGTAGGTTGCGCTATCAGGAATGCTCCCTGGACTTTGAGAATGGACCTTTCCATGTTTATCTATCCATCATATGAGGTCATAATAAACTACGCGACGTGTAATATGACATCATAATCATGACGTCACGATTGACTCGATATAGTCCGTCTTTAACGCTTAATAGTCCGACACGTTTACGAATTATATGTCTTTACCATTTAAAAAATATTCTGTTGAATATTTCGAAATTAGTTTGACTGGACGCTGTTGCTGCCATAGGCAGCAAAAGCGCCCAGTCAAATTAATTTCAAAACATTTAACAGCTTACCCGTATAGCTTTCTGGATATTGATAGTCAGGGAGCGATCGATCTCAACACGAGCAAAGTGTGGGTGGAGTTTAGCTAAGCTAGTGATGGGCGGGGCATAGCTAAAACCGGAGCGGTCCATTAGGCGGTAAATATAAATCTGTATGACGCTGTTCATAGATTGTTATGATGTATAACGTTATGATGACGTTTCAGTTACATCTGTCGTGAGCTTGGTAATAAATAACCTTGTCGGCACAGATGAAGATGAAAGCAGACATTATTCTCTCCGCGATAATACACTTTTCTTCAAATACAATTACTTAGCAATAAATCAAGGAAAATCTGGTTTTGTGCTGATAAAGCTTTATATACGGTTATAGTACACTGTTCTCGCCGAAGCGCAATATAATACATCTTGTGGCCGACTTCGAATTAAGGATATGAAGGTGCGACAGTAAAATTAGGCGATGCGGTATAATAGCAAATTAGACCATAAAAACTACAACTTGCTTGGCCTTTATTATGGTTTAATTAAAAACATTTTTATAAAATTCCCATGCAGTTAGAAATAGTTGTTGATTTGTGCTCACCCTTGCTTTGTTCATAAACACGTCCTCCCCCATCATCCTCCTCGTCGTCGTCGTCGTCGTCGTCGTCGTCGTGATTATCGTCCTCCTTCTTATTCTCCTACTTCTCGTCGTCCGCCTCGTCCTCGTCTTCCTCCTCGTCTTCGTTGTACTCGTCTTCACCCTCCGCATCCTCGTCCTCCCCCCACCCCTCCTCCTCCTCCTTGAGTTTACATTTTCACTACAGATGGAGATCACACATTGGGATGAAGCAGGCGTTAGCCAGGTTGTCGTTGCCTCCATATAGCTTCGCATTATATTTTGAAGCTCTGAAAAACTGATTGGGCGATACTATGGGTCCCCCATTCCCATAAAAAAACCCAACAAACAAACAAAAATAAAACAACAACAGCAACAACAACAACAACAACAACAACAACAAAAACAACAACAACAACAACAACAACAACAACGACAAGTCCTGACCAAAAAGTCTGTGTGTGGGGTGGGGTGGTACGTTGGAGGTGGAGGCATGTATAACCAGTCGCAGTGCCCTGGCTGTATGCCCCTGTAACCTAACACGCCATGCGTCATACGCACCAATCTTATCCATACGCCTCTTTACAAAATATCAATGTTCCTGTAGTGCATAGGGTATTCAAATCATCCCTGCCTTCCTGACTCATTCATCCAGTCTCCAAATCTTTCTGGATAATTGCATATTAGTATGGATTTACTATGATAGACATGCCATTCGTGACCAGTCACGAGGACGGCTCCTTTAGCTCCCATACTGATCAATGAACATTTCCAGTTTTATATATGCCCCGCCCATCTCCATCTAAAACTCCACCCACACCTCGTCCGTGTTGGGATCGATCGATCTCTGAACTCCCTCACTATCAATTTTCAGAAAGCTATACAGGTAAGCTGTTAAATTATATTGAACCTAATTTTACTGGGCGCTTGTGCCTATGGCAGCAACAGCGTCCAGTCAAATTAGTTTCAAAATAATCAACATAATATTTATTAAATGGTAAAGACATACAATTCGTACAATGTGTCGGATTATTAAGCATTAAAAACGGACTATATTGAGTCATTCATGACGTCATCTTATATGTCACGTAGTTGATTATGACGTCATATGATGGATGGACAAACTCGAAAAGGTCCATTAGTAGAAAGTGGGAGAGGGGTGGGTGAGAGACTGAGAAACCTAATATTAATAGTTTCTTGTAGTCATGTAAGGCATAGTTGAAATACAGGGTTTCAAATCAGGAAATAGTTCATGAAGGCATATATTTGGAGGACTCTTTTGCGTTGGGGTTTCGCGGCCAAATCTGATCAGCATGCCCAATGGTCGATATCTTCTTTAATATATAGATTGTGGCCGTGATTAAAGGTGGATATTTGCCATAAGAATTACAGGCCATGGCATCTGAGCACATCGAAATCTTAACATTCTTCACCGCGAAAATCCTTCCTATCTATGAACAAATAGGATGTGTGTCTATGCCCGAAATATGCTATTTATACACACGGTGCGTGTGTAGATAGAATATTTCGGGCATAGACACACATCCTATTTGTTCACAGATTATTCAACTGAATAAATCCTTAATATCCATCTGGTAACATTGTAGGACCTACTTAGAACTTCATTAAGTCAATATCGTAGATGTGCTAAAATAGTAGCACAACAAACACTGTTCTATAGGCCAACTAGTTTTAATTTGACACACAATAGACCTTTCCAATTTATCAACCCATCATATGACGTCATAATCAACTACGCGACGTGTAGAATGACATCATAATGAATGACGTCGATAAGTGCATTACGAACGCATACTATGAAGACCTGCTATGCGTTGTTGTACGAATTGTGTCTTTACTATATAATAAATATTGTGTTGAAACTAATTTGACTGGGCTGCCTGCCACTACTAGTCCACTTCTTGACTAGTGATCAATGATGAAACATTCCAAGTTTATCCATCCATCCATCATATGACGTCATAATCAACTACATGGCGTGTAGGCTGACGTCATGATTTGACGTCATAATCAACTACATGACGTGTAGGCAGGCTGACGTCATAATCATGACGTCACGAATGACGCGATATCGTCTGTCTTTAACGCTTAATAGTCCGACACATCGTACGAATTTTGTCTTAACCATTTAATAAACATTTTGTTGAATATTTTGAAACTAATTTGACTTAGGCAACAACAGCACCAAGTCAAATTAGTTATAAATATTCAACAGCTTGCCTGTATAGTTTTCAGGAAACTGATTGTTGGGGGCATTCGGGGATCGATCAATCCCAACACGACAAAGTGTGGGTGGAGCTTAGATATAGATGGGCGGGGCTTAGCTAAAACTGGAAATGTCCATTGTCGAATTGTCGACATAGCTTTTAGCATAACTTGTAAAGTTTTCTACAAATTCGATACGTTCAAGCCAATGCAATTCTGTCCCTGGGGCGTGTGTGTGCGCGTGCGTGCGTGCGTGCGTGCGTGCGTGCGTGCGTGCGTGCGTGCGTGCGTGCGTGCGCGTGTGTGTGTGTATATGTTGGCTTAATTTTGCGGCAAACATCTTTTTTTAAAACATATTTTATTGTAACATCTGTACAAATGGATTGGGCACACGGTCTGACAACTTATTTTTCCCCGATCCCTACAGAATTATTAGACGGCAGCATATAATTAAACTTATATACACAATTTAAGTTTATATTTAGATAAATCAGAGAGAGAGAGAGAGAGAGAGAGAGAGAGAGAGAGAGAGAGAGAGAGAGAGAGAGAGAGAGAGAGAGAGAGAGAGAGAGAGAGAGAGAGAGAGAGAGAGAGAGAGAGAGAAGATCAAATTTACCACACCAATCAACAATGTTATACTCA